>OV884057.1:196351913-196951913 GCA_930367215.1 Pollenia angustigena | reverse complement strand
TGGGTAATCATGGACCCGGAAGATTATTTAAATATCTTATGAATATGGTTGGTTAGTTTTGGACCCACCATCACAAAATTTTGTCATGACATAGAAGCTGTCGTAACTGTCATTGCTGTCAACTTTTACGTTAATATACGTTTATAAAAAAGATATTTTTCACAAGCAATTGTATGGAGTAGTATTTGTATTGTCAAATATGGATTGATTCCGATAAAATTTAGTAAGACGATTTTGAATGCAATAAAATAGGTTTCAACCAAATTTAATCCAAATACCAATAAAATAACATAGTTTAAGGGCACAAATACCCTATTCCGGAAAGAAGCTCGTATGTGATATTCCTAATCGCAACACTGCATTTTAATGGCGAAACATTTAAAAAATAACACTGTGCAACAAAAAAACCAGCGTTTATACTTTCAACTCGAAATGAGACTTGACTATTAGTACAGCAAATCTGCCAAAGGGTTTTGAAAAGTAAGCTCGGGCTCCCGAATTATCGGCCCCTAAAGTTTTTAATTTTTGAAAAGGCGTTTGGTATAAGTCAAAAAAAAATATACTAAATGTACTTCTGAGCTAAAATACTATTTCAAATGTCTTCAGTAGAATTATATGGCGATTCTTTGCTTAGAATATATTAACCCTCTAACACTCGTTTTAAGGGGTAATTTTTGTCCTTTTTTTAACTTTCTCACAAAAGTATATTAAAATGGCACTTAGGAGGGTAAAAATGTTCTACGAATATTTTCTGCATAAAATTTTACTAGAGGCATAATGTAATGTATGTACAAATTTTATTATTCTGCCTTACAAAGAAGTCAACTCCGATTTAAAGTAGAAGTAATTTAGTATTTTGCTTCTCAAAAAAAAAAAAAAAAAAATTTAATTTGAAAAGCTTTTACACCGATCAACATCTACCATCAATTTGCGAAGATGGTAACACCTTCTCATAATACCCTGTTCACACGTACAGCAATATTTGTGTTTCGCTCTCCCATTCCTGTTTCTGGCCCTAAACATGATTGAGACAACATGTTTTGCCATACAAAGTTTTTAAAGAGAAACAGGTAGTTTAATTTTGAAACATATTTGCAAAACAGGAAAGATGTCTATCATCTCCAATTTTGATAACAATTATCGTTAGTTTATCTGAGCTAATCCTCAAAAAAAGAACAAACACAATAAAAATGTATGCTAAAAAAATAAAGCGATATTGAAAAAATAATAATATTAATAAAAGTACCCAGTAAAAACTTCGCCTACAAAATAATGTGTTGAGTAATCAGAAAAATATGAAGGCACTACTTACAATTCTACTGAAAGAACCAATGAATTTTACAAGGCATATCCCAAAATGAACGCATTTAAAAGTAAGTCATTATTTTTTTACTTAAATACATCCAGAAAAAAGCAGTTATAGAAGTTGTTAAACATGTTGTTATAGAAGAAAGCTACTAAATATACTAAATAAAAAGTAAGCGAAGTTTTTACTGGGTATTTAATAAAATATTTTTAATTTTACTTACTTTTTATCTATCGGGTGATTTTTTAACAGCTATAGGAAAGTTTAAAAAAACACATAAAATTCAGAAAAATGCATGAAATCTTTATTTGATTCGATAGTTCTGTTTGAAGATTATTTCATGCAAATGTTGACCGTGACTGCGCCTCAAATGGTCCATCCGCTTAGTCCAATTTTGGCATACTCTTTCCAACATTTCGGCCGGTATCTCATGAATATATGCTTAAATGTTGTCTTCCAATGCGTCAATTGAAGCGGGCATGTGTGTATAGACATTAGCTTTAACATAGCTAAAATAATCTAAAGGCGTTAAATCGCATGATCTAGGCGGCCAATTGACCGGTCCCGAACGTGAAATAAAATGTTCACCGAACTCGCCTCTCTATAAGTCCATTGTTAAGCGTGCTGTGTGATATGTGGCACCTTCTAGTTGAAATCAAATGTAATGCAAGTCAAGCTCTTGCATTTTGTGCAAATAAAAGTTGGATATTATCTCACGGTAGCGCTCATCATTCACAGTAACGTTACGATTCGCATCATCTTTGAAGAAGTATGGTCCAATGATGCCACCAGCCCATAACCATAAAAAAAAAACATTGGTAGCTCTTGCAATGCTTCTGGCTGATCTTTACTCCAAAATCGACAATTCTGCTTATTAACGTACCCATTGAGCCAAAAATGAGCTTCGTCGCTGAACACAAGAAACGCGCGATGAACTTTCTTAACAGAGCACGCATTTTGATAATAAAATTCAATAATTTGCAAGCGTTGTTCGTTTGTAAGACGATTCATGGTTAAATTATAGACCAAACTGAAGATGTTTGACAGTAAAACAAAACACGAATCGTGCGTCAGCTGTTTAAACCAGTGTTGCCAAAAAGATAGTAGCTAAAAAATCACCCGATATTTAAATAAAATCACACTAACAACACAAAAAAAATGTCAAAATGAAACAGCAATGAATCGTATGAACGGCATGTTTGGCAACCTAGTTTCAGAGAGCGAAACAAGTGGTTCATATCGTCGTATGAACATAACGTTAGAAATACATACTTATTTTTTCCATTCTACATCTTTCGATTATTTTAGTGTCATCACTAGAAAAATGGCAATAAGTTCTATCAATATTGTGGTATCACTGACAAAAAGACGTAAGTTTAGAAAACGGCGTTACCATTTGTCGAGGTTTCCATTTTTCTGCAATGTTTTTTTTTTTTTTTTTTTGTTTAATATTTTTTATACGTATATTTTTAAACAAATGAAATTTTAAATACATTTTAAAATGGTGATACTTTTAAAACTTTTGTAGAAAAAAAGTGTTTTTTTTTTAATGATAACATTTTTGTTTTTTGAGAGAACCACTTTGTTGTAAACGAGTGTTTCACTTTTTTTACATCTTTGTTAGTTGTTGATCAGTGTAAAAAACATATAAAGAAGCTAAATAAATTCAATGGAAAAAAGAATTACGGAATTAAAGCCATTTCGATCTGTATATGTTCCAGTTCTGTATATATAAGTCCATTATTTCATTATTTGCAGTGCCATTAAATATTGTGCCAAGTGAACTTTCTAGACGGAAAATTTCTAGCAAAACTAAAGAAAAAACATTTTTTATATCCAAGAAATTTAAGAATTTTTACCAGTATTTAAGATCTAGCTTTTTCTCCGATGCACTGTTAAAAATCATACAGACGAATTTAGATTAAACTTACCAAAATGCATTTTTTTCCAAAATCTGCAATTAAAAAAAATTAATTAATTTAATAACTAAGTGAAATAGATTAATAAATAAATTCATTCATTTCATTCATAGGAAACTTTAAAACTATATTATTTACCTCCTCCAAAAGAAATTGGTATGGGCATTTAAAAAGTTTCTTAAAATTAATGGACCAATATTTTGTTTAATTGTTCCATCTTATTTCAAAGGTTTTCTTCAGAAGCTAGCAGAAGTTGTTTAATTTTTAAAATTTTCTTTTAAAAACTAATAGAAATACGTTGTACTAAAAAAATAAAAAATAAAACATATTCAGATATTCACCATTTAAAACTTAATATTTCCAGAATATTTTTGTAGTTAACGCTTGCACGGAAAAACAAATAAATAGAGCATGATGCATATGCAGCATTTTAGTAAAGACCTAGATAATACCATCAGCTCATATTCATACATACACACACACACCATACATACATACAAAGATACATGCATATATACATTCTAACATACATACATAGATGCACATTTGAATGGATATTGAAAAAAACATTAAAACAAGTAATAGTGCTTTATTCTGCTGTGAGAGAGCTCAAATATTTCTTTAACCCTTCTGCACTCCTTGGGTCAATTTGACCCAATTTTGAGTTTCAAACGCAAAATTTGTCCCTTTAAATATAAGATATGGGCGTGAAACTTTAATTTATCCATTACAGAGACGAAAATTATAAATTTAAATGAAAATAATAAAATTTATATTTTTCCTCCGCCCTCCACATTTAAAAACACGATTTACACATATTTAATAAATATCCTTTGGAATTAGATGACCTAACAAGCGATATTGCAAGTTGAATTCCACTCATTTTTTTCTATTGAATATAATTGAATTGAGTTCATCTTCATTCAGAATCATCAATCAATAAGTTTTCCAATCAAATAATTTCAAGGATTTCAGTTTAATTTTTGGTGGTCAGCTTACATACATATTTTTTGTAATTCATCATTATTGAGAATTTTAACATGATGGCAGAAAAAAGAGTATTGTAAAATAAAATGTCTAATATATCGAGCCCTAACCGCCAAAATAACGTAAGCACCAAAATTAAATTTTACAGGAGAGAGTATTTTCTATTTTATTTCATATACATATTGTATGTAATTTGTCGCTTACAATAAAATTGTTCTTGCGATAAAAACGTAACGGTACCTTATGTGACCATGAAATTTTGGGAGATGATGCAAGTGTTACCAATAAAGTCATTTATTAAAAAAAAACGAAAATCGAAAATGAGGTCGCTTACATTATTTTCGCTGTTAGGGCTCGATATGATTGCTTCATTGTAACGCAGTTTATTTTTCCAGCTGAGGTATATCTCAGCCTGTCCAGGGTCAATTCGAAGGTCTGCTTCCTTTGAAATGAAAACACGGTATACGTTTGTAGGTGGTTATAATAAATGAACAAAGCTTTTATTTATGAAATCTTAATCTACGCTAAATACTTAGATCTATGACAGCTTTCTGGTGAGTTGGCGCAGCTGCAGGCGGGAACGGAAACGGCAGGTGCTTGCTGGTTAGAACTTTACTCTGTGAAGGCGAAGGAGCCGGCACGGTGACGCGGGGGGGGGGGGGGGTTATTCAGGAAAGGCAGTCTACGTTTAACTACGGTTTATAATAATGCTGACACCAGCGCAATTCGGAAGGCGAAGGCAGTCGGCAATCTACGATTAACTACAGTTTATCAATAAGGCTGACACCAGCGCAATTTGGAAGGCGAAGGCAGTCGGCAATCTACGATTAACTACGGTTGATAATAATGCTGACACCAGCGCAATTCGGGAGGCGAAGGCAGTCGGCAATCTACGATTAACTACGGTCGATAATAATGCTGACACCAGCGCAATTCGGGAGGCGAAGGCAGTCGGCAATCTACGATTAACTACGGTTGTTAATAATGCTGACACCAGCGCAATTTGGGAGGCGAAGGCAGTCGGCAAACTACGATTAACTACGGTTGATAATAATGCTGACACCAGCGCAATTCGGAAGGCGAAGGCAGTCGGCAAGCTACGATTAACTGCTAGTGATAATAATACTGACACCAGCGCAATTCGGGAGGCGAAGGCAGTCGGCAATCTACGATTAACTACGGTTGATAATAATGTTGACACCAGCGCAATTCGGGAGGCGAAGGCAGTCGGCAAACTACGATTAACTACGGTTGATTATAATGCTGACAACAGCGCAATTCGGAAGGCGAAGGCGGTCGGTAATCTACGACTAACTACTGTTAATAACTAGCTACTAAGAGTAAAATACTGTGGTTAGTACCAGTTTCTACTCTGTTTGTTCTGTACAAACTTACTCTATTTATACAAAAATAAAATAAACTAAATGAGAATTATTAGTGGTAAACGGTTATTTTAGTAAACAGTAAGGGTATTCACGGTGTTGGTTAATTATACTTTATGATGTTAGGAAAGAAAAGGGTATATTGTAATTAAAGGTAGTGTAAGTTTTTAACGTCAAATTCTTAGTGATTTTTATTATACTTAATAAAAAAAAAAAACAAAACAAATAAATTTCCTATATAAATTATGAAATTTTTCTTACATTTTAATGTTTGGTCATATTGATCCAAAGGAATATAGGAAGGGCGTATATCCAAGGGATGCAGAAGGGTGAAATGATTAACCTGCTTAATGATAAGTAACCCCGCAGTATTGTCTGCATATAACATTGTTACGTTATTGCACGACTGATTCCTCATAACACATCCTAAGCGCCTAAACCTAAAAAAAAAAATTCTCGCAAAATCGTTGCACTATGACGGAATTTTCCGAAATTTTTATGTTTAGGGGTTAAAAAGTGTAAAACATGGAAGTTTGCGAACATCATATCTCCTAAACTAAAAGAGATACAAAGTAAAAATAATACTTATCGCTCTTCATTAAATAAATAAGTGGACTGGTATCTGGGACTTTTAGGAAATTCGGCCATTTTGGATAGTAAAGGGGTAAAAACTGTATTTTGGAACTTTTTCGTCACCCCGTCTACCGTTTAAACTAATAAACATAGATACACATTCGTAACATATCTTAAAAATAAAAATATATAAACGTTTAAGGGGTTAAAATCCTGCATATTTTTGGTACTTACGTATTAAATTATGGGCACCCACTACGATATTGTAATTTTTGAAAAAAAAAGTATCAAAAAGGGGAAATACGGGAAATTTTAGTTCTTTTTCTTTACCGTTATACATATCGTACCTTTTGAATTTTCTATATTATTTGACTTAGAAACATTAATATTGAATTAAGAAACATAAAGTTATAGATGCAAGGTCCTGAGTGAAAGAAGAAAAATGTTTGTACTTCATACTACTATGTCCACGAAAGAAGAGGAGAATCAAACTATATTAAGCCAAATTAAAAAAAAACAACACCATGATTTGCTTTAGTTGTGGGTGTATTTCAGTGATTTGCAGTAGGGGATTTTGTATTGGACCAATTGTAGATAATGGATCGATCGTTCATCACAAAATTTGATAGAGCTATTGCCCTTACTAAAAATTTTAGAGAATTTAATTCTCTTGTATATGGGATCGATCTATGGTAAATTATGGACCGATTATTATTAAATGGCTTAATTTCTTGCCACATCTTATTTTTTTGTTACGGCATTAAGCGTTTTTAAATCAATTTAAAGAGTGGATTTTATATGGCGCTTTTCGTAATGTATGGGCCGATCTTAACGAAATTTGGCGGTACTATTAGAGTCTTATGGAATTTAACAAGCAGAAATTTAGTACAATATCATTAATCGTTGCTGTTTTAGGCGTACTACAGTGTTTTCCAAAATTAAGTTATATGATTACTTGTTGTGTCAAAAGAATATAGGCAAAATATAATGACATTTCCCCACCAATTTATGTTAGTTTTCTTTAATAGAAATATCAATTTTCTAGTATTATTATTCCACATTAAGGCCTATAACTATTTTCCAACTCAACTAATAAAGCTGGCTTTCAATCTTAAACTGCCTCAGGATAACTAGTAACAATTTTACATCAAAATTGTTTTTTTCTGTTGAGGCGTTTGTAAGTGCGCGTGTTTTCAACAGAATGACCCTCAGACAGACGGACATGGCTTAATCCACCAAGGATAACTTAAGAATATAATATTTTTTAAGTCCACAGATATTGAAAAGATCCAAATGGAATGACAAACCTAGTATACCACCATTTGCCACGAGTAGTGGAGAGTACAGGAATATGGAAAAACAATTAAAAACTATTCCCATACATAAGTATCTGTATAAGGGGTTGAATGGTGTATGTAAAACTTAAACATTTTTTATTCAATTGGTTTATTCGCGCTTATCCGTGTTACGACTACTATCTACATATAATCAAAATACTACAAATAGCACAATATCATCTTTTTGTAAAGCTAAAAAAAAACTATTTTTATAGTTAAAACGTTTGTCAAATATGCACAATACCATCGATGAAGATGACGATTGCAAGGATGATGCCGATGTTGGTGATGACAATGGCGATAGTTGAATTGTTTTTAGAACAATTTACTTCAATATGTATTAAACGTCGAAATCAATACTACAAGTGCTCCAACATACTCTTTTGCTGCCATACCAAACAAAAATCATTTCAGCTATTGAAAAAAATGAAAAATATCACTGTGGAATGAATTGTGTGAAAATAATTTGCATTGATTTTTTGTTCGTATGTACCACATACTGGGTCATTGAAAGATGAAGTTTTGTAGAACTAGAATTTTAGTTTTTTGTTTTTAAAAGGCGTAGTTTTTTTGTCCTTTTATGCATTTCAGCTTTTGATTTAACAATTTATTTATACCAAACTTTTTTTGGTGATTTTAACAGCGCTTAAAAACTGCAGTCAAAATAGAAAAACTGCCATTTCTTCTCCTTGTTAATTTGTCATTGGCAAAAAAAAAAACTGGCTTTTACTCCTGATTCATTAAACGTAAACAGTCGCTGTCAAGCCAACTCAAAAGTTGTACACAAATTTTGGGTTTTTGTTCGACAATTTTTTATTTCGACTGCAGTTTTTATTTCATTTTAAGTAATTTTTGTATGAAATATAAAAAAAAAAACTAATTCTAAAGAGTATACTAGGAATATAACTACGCCTGTTTCAATTGATATTTTTTATATAGACTTTCTTTTTTATTTCACAAAATGTTTTATTTTTGTGTAAAATTTTTAATTATTCTCATTCAAATTGGTATATTATCAAATAATGTTTTTTTTAATCAACAGTACCCTGACGTTTACTCTTTTACAACTTTTCTTAACTGAGATATTGCACCATACAAAAGAGCCCATCGAGAGGTGTGAAGGATAAAACACGAATTTTCTTTACACGCTTCATTAATCAGCCTTTTAGCAAAACTTTTATAATATTTTTTAACGTTATCAAATCCGAAGCTAGATGATAACGCTCCTTTATTGCAACATAGTCATATCTCAAAAAATCAAAAAACTTAAAGTAACTTAACCCTACTGTCAATAACCAACAAAATATACGTTAGTCAATAACCGCGTACCCCGGTACCCCTTTGTAGATTTTTGGGCACCGTGCAATAACTCCCAGGTGCAATAAGTCCCAAGAAAAAAATGAAATTAGACCCAAAAGTTTTTCATACAAATGTGGGAGTAATTTCATTATGAAATAGCTCCCAGCCCTCTCGGTTTTATTTCATTTTTTTGGAAGTTATTTCATTTTTTGCCTGGGAGTTATTTCATAACGAAACAAAATCCAAATGATTTCATTTTATTTTGGTTTTCGGTGTTATTTCATTTGCTATAGGAGTTATTTCATTTTTTGTGGGAGTTTTTTCATTTTCAATTATTTGCAATTTCTTAAAATTGTTTAAAATGTTAAACGGTATTTATAACAGGATATTTCAAACTATTTGAATAAAATGACTTAAGTTTATCAAAGAAGAAAATTTTGCTAATTGCAATTGCAGTGTCTTATGGTTACCGGCTATGCAGTGAAGCTTTAGTTAGCGAAGCCGGTGTTTGTTATACCATAGAGTACAAAATCTTTGCGCCCGGCCAAAGGCCGGCTATGCAAAAAAGCTTAAATTAGCGAAGCCGGTGTTTGTTATACCATAGACTATGAAATCCTTGCGCCCGGCTGAAGGCCGGCTATGCAGAAAAGCTTTAGTTAGCGAAGCCGGTGTTTGTTATACAATAGAATATAAAAACCTTGCGCCCGGCCGAAGGCCGGCTATGCAGAGAAGCTTTAGTTAGCGAAGCGTGTTTGCTTTAGTTAGCGAAGCCGATGTTTGTTATACCATAGAGGAGGTAATTCTTGTACCCGGCGTGCTTAAACTGCAGGCAGTTGCCATTGCAGGAGGTCAGGATATAATAAAATGCCCCATTTGTTGTCAAAATGTCGAGGACTCAATGTTAGTTTTTTGGTAACCTAATATGTAAATATTCAAGTAAAACGAATACATATATAATAACTTTCTTTAATTTTTTTGGGTCTTATTTCTTTTTTTTCGATGGACTGTTTTTGGAAGTTATTTCATAAATGTCTTTAGGAGTTATTTCATTATGAAATAACTCCCAAAAGTTGGGGTTTGTTTCATTTAAGACTTGGAAATTATTTCATTTTTTCTGGGATTTATTTTTTTTTTTCAGTTGGGACTTATTTAATTTATTTTGGGATTTAATTCATTGGGAGTTATTGCACTGGGACTTATTGCACCTGGGAGTTATTGCACGGAGCCGATTTTCGCACTTTTATATTAGAAAATATTAATATAATATAGAAAATATAGAAAAATGCCCGTATATAAAATAATCAAATTATGTAGATTTTGGTTTTAAATCGCTATGCTTCACTTTGTCTTCTGTCGCAAAGCCATTTGTAACTATGAAAAGTAGTCGCTAAAGTATACACATAGCAATTTTTTATTCTTTTTTGATTACGGAGCTGTTTTAAAATTTTTGTAGCTTTTAAACACTTTACGTATTGTTGCATGTATTGAAGTATCGCTACTACCTTTGCAGGTATAATAAAGAAAAAATTGAGAGAGTTTCAACAGAACATTTTATAGCGCTTATGGAATTTTAATTAAAATTAAGTTAGAATGTCGCGTAAAGTAAAGTTTCTACCATAAAGCCAATGCAAACATTTATCAGATGAAAAAAATCTAAATAGAACTGATCAATCGAACAGTTGTCTGAAAGAGTAGACAGTGAAACACCATATACTGGAAATATAATCTGTCTACTGCTGATATTTACGTTGAACCTTCAGAAAAAAGTGATGCCAAAGTAAATATTTTACCGTATGGCAAGAGCACAATTTTTAATTCCATCAAAACTAGAAGTCTTAACATTCTACGGCGTGGGCCTGCACGATCAACGGGATTGCTTTCAAAAGCTCAAACTTGAGAGTAGCTAAGGTGGGCATAATATTGCGTCAGACAAACAAAAAAAACAGATATAATATATGCAGTCTATATCGGAACTAACCCAACAAAACCACGACTTAATTGGAAATATGTAACAGTAAATGAAATATATGACTTTACTGACATTTTAATAATGACAGGTGGAAATCATTCATGTAATGATAATACGAAAGATTTATGTGCCATCACATCTTATCCTCTATGTCGACTAACAATGGCAATTAGCAGCCTCTGGTCACTGCGACGTTTTAAACGGTTTGACGATGTAAACATTCAGTGAATGAGAATGTGAATCCAGCCATATTGGGGATTAAAGTTTTGTGGATTTGTGATGCAAAAAACTCCTATCCGATCGATGACCAACTATATACCGGGAAATCACCAATGGGTCCTGAGATACGACAAGGACAAAGAGTGGTTAAGGCTCTAACAAGTCCTTTTCATGGTAGTTGGTGCACCATCACAATAGTATTTTACCACTTTTCATCACGATCTTCTATTAAATGTTGCCAGCGCAAGCCCATACCTACAAAAATAACCTTTGAACACAAAAAAGTTGTTCAAAAACAAATTAATATGTTTTTTCAATCAAAGTCAAAATAACCGTGGTAATTTGTAAAGAAAAACAAATAAAACTTGTAGGGGTGCCGCGGTACCCGGTCATTGAATCGCGTAGGTGTCCAATGTTAAACGGGTTTAAACAAAGATCTGGCTTTATATATATATATATATATATATATATATATATATTTTTTTCTTTTATAATGTTTTTTAGGTCCTAAATATCGACGATTTGGAGTTTCATCGCCACATCTTCATTGTGAAAGAATTGCGAGCAGTTTAACCCTGCATTACTAACCTTAAATCATGTCGCATAGTTACTAACCATGGGTCTTATCGACCCATCAATTGCATTATCCATTGAAATCATCTCAACTTATAAATTGATAAAACGTATACTTCTTTTGGTAGATTTGAGTCTTTTATTTGTAAATTTAAATATACAATGGTGTGTTAAACAAATTATATATTTAAATTGAATTTAAGTTTGCGTTCATTACAAAAAAAGTGAAAAAAAATTATGCAGCCGAATTTCGCATAAAAAAATGAGTATTAAAGATATTGACTTCAAACAAAGTGCATTTGAAAGCTGAAATATAGTAGTAAATTGTTAGAAAGAAAAATTGGTATGGCTTAAATATATGTGTTGTATAACGGTATAACTAATCTTTGTTTCAATATTGCTAACTATGTTTTTTTAAATAATTTTATATGCATAATATCATAAATATTCCGTATGTTTATTGTTTATAAACGTTTAAATATAAACAAATTTAGATTACACATATATCTTGAGTTAAAATATCGTCTTGTTTTTTTTTTTAATTTAAAAAGTTTGCGTGTCTGGGTCGATTCGACCCAGAGGTAAGTAATGGAGGGTTAAGGTTGAAAAATTAGGTACCCGGTTTTTGACCGTAGAGTTAAGCAAAAGTGTACCTTTGTACCTTCTTTATATGTATAAAAAAATTAGCGGTATATCTCAAACTGAACCGAAGATATAGCAAAATATATTTTAATAAATATGTTTATAAAGGCATGCAATAAAGGAGCAATATCAAATATGATCTGTGGCTTATGACTAAAATAAAATTAGCAATTACTAATGAAAACTTAATTGGCCTATTGTTTAACTTAACCCTTTCGGCACGGGAGACGATTAGTTAGTTTCAAGCTTTTAAAATGCAATATTTTTACAAAGATATGCATATTAAACTAATATTTATCTGTTTTTTGAGTACCCCTACCCAGGGAAGAGGCTTGGGGTGGGACATATATGTCCCATCAGGAGTTTGGCATGGGACATATAAGTCCCATTAGTCGTAAACACATAAAAAAGGGTATACAAAATAAAGAAATTGTTTTCTTTTAACGTTGTAAATTCATAGATATGATCCACGAATTTACAGCTGACATCACCAATCTATGAAAACTTTATTCCACCATTTCTGTGATTTACGGTCTAGTTCATACATTTTGGATAACTGATCAAAAAACTTCTCCAACCAACACGTTTTATGATAATAAGCAAAACTTTGTTTAATATTTGTACTTAAACGTCTAAATAACTAAATGGGAGAGTTTTGAACCATTTAAAGTGAAAAACTTTAATACTAGGACTCTGGGAACATTTAGTGGGATACATATGTCCCAATAGGTGCGAAAGGGTTAACTGATACGTCCCTGATTAAGATTATACATGTAATTTTTTACGAAAAGTTCTTTAATTTCTTTAATGTACAATTATTTTAAATTATATTTTTTGCATGTTGGTTTCGGTTTAAAAGTATAATATACAAAGTATTTCTTTTTTCATATTTTATTTTTTTTTTTTGTCTATTTTAGCATTTATTCATCAAAAACTTTAACTATTTACATAATAATTGAAATGTAGATTTTTATGCATAAAAGTATTGATACATGAAGAGTTTTTATTAAAACCACATGGCATGAATGTAAATATAGATCATCTTATGGGCCAACAAGCAATCCATTTGTCAGTTGTATTTGTATGAGAGTAAATGTAACATTTCAATATTATTTCTCATATTCAATACTATTTTCATATACCAACAAAATATTTTTTAGAGAAGCAAACAAATGAATATGCATCCAAGTTTATAATAAGTTCGAACATGATTTTTTTTTTTTTTTTTTTGGTAACATGCTAAAATGTTTGTTGATAAGGAAAAATGAAAACCAACAAATTGGCAAAAAATTTTCGATTTCAATTGATTTTTAATTAAAATTTGTTTTTGATTTTATGAAAAGATTACAATGGTTGGATGCAACTTAAATATTAGTAAATAACAGAAACGAAATATGCACAAAATTGATAAATACACAACAAATTAGTAAAGATATTTTTCTTTAAAAAATTTAAAGTAATATTGCAAATATTTTAAAAATGTGTGCCATATAAAGGTATATTAGTTCCCTAGGAGAAAGGGAACTTGCACCAAACATGTCACGTGATAGCTCTAAAATGGTCGGGACCGGTTCTAGTTCTTACACTTTCTATGCAGAGGACCTGTCACTTGAACATGACGATGTCCTAGGAGGGGGTATATTGGCACCTCTTTGACACTTGGTAACAGGTCACAGAAATAACCCAAATTAACACATTTAATTTCGTTTAAAATAATGGCTTTCGCAGATATTGTCCCGAATGAACCATATTTTAATGTCCTTGATATAAAGACATAAAAGCAGATATAAGTTTTGTGTCAATTACAGTTCCTTTAGAGTAACTACAATTTATTACCAGTAAAGTAATATGTCTTGCTTTCACCACCACAATTTATTCCTATTTTTATAGTATTGTGTTCACTGGTCACGGGATAAGTGCTTTAAGAACAATTGACACAAATTTCCCGCAGAGTTAAGACATATTTATTTGCTCTTGAAGTATAGTCCATTCGTATTCTATATACATGAATGCATATCGGTGAAACAGGGTGTGGTATAGTAAACATTTCCATAAAGGAAATATATAACTCGTTTGGCATGAAACTAGATATACAAACGGGTTTTAGGTCGTATACTCCTCAAAGAATGTACGGGAAAAATATATCTGTGGCAATATGGAACAGCAGGTTACGTCAAATATTGTAGCTTGTAGATATGCTCAGTTTTGGTTATGTTTTTTTCGAGGATTTTTTGCTTTTAGTCTAAAGTTAAGAGGTTAAAATTAAATGTTAATAAAATTATTTCAATAAATATTAAAGATACCTTTTCTGATTATAACTGAAAATTGTCTTAAGTCGACTTAAGCTACTCTCTTATATGACCACAGATATACTACTTTGTGAGCGCTTTCCTTGCTGCCGTGGACATTTTTATATCACCAAGTTTATGTTCCAAGGTTTTAACAAAAAATCACCAACAGTTTTCATCTTATAACTTTTCATTCACTCAGGACCCTGAGCAATAATTTTATGTGTTTTAAATTTAATATTATGGAATTTATCTTTCCCTTCTCTTTATTTGATTTGGTCCAATTAAATCACACGATGTTAATTGTATGTTATAAAACAAAAAGTTTTCAGAGAATTATCTTTATAATTTTTATTATGATAGAAAGGCAATTATGTGTGAAACTAAAATGGCCAAATTCTCGCTACGGTTTTGGTGGCTTACCTTTATCAGATGGTCCATATTTTCAATGACTCTGAAATAAAATTCAGTTTCAATGTCGTCAATGTGCCGAATTATCATATTCTTAAGCTCCTGAATATTCTTCATAGCTTATTGAAGTACACTTTTCTTTTTGAATATCCCCAAAGAAAGAAGTCCAACCGTGTCAAATTGATCGTGACGACCAACTAACATCGTCACGACGTGAGAAAACATGGTCATTGAATTTATCGCGCAAAAGAGCTTGTGAGGCAAGTGGAACCATCCTTTTCATCCGTTATCATCTCGCAATAGCGAGCAACATTCACAGTTACTGCTTTGGAGACCTTTCGAAGCAGTACTGCCCGATGACGCCGACAGCTAATATAATACGGGGCTTCGAAAAATTCTAAAATTTCAAGGCCCGGAATTTCGAAAATCCATTTTACATACATTACATGAACTTCTGGTCTTAGAAGACCCCTAGTAAAATATGATGCAGAAAATATATAAACCCTCTAAAGTTCCGTTATAGTATACTTTTGTGGGAAAGTTAAAAAAAGGACAAAAATTACCCCTTAAAATGAGTGTTAGAAGGTTAATATATTCTAAGCAAAGAATCGCCATACAATTGTACTGAAGGCATCTGAAATAGTATTGTAACTCAGAAGTACATTTAGACGGCATTTACATCTATGCAATTAACGCCGAGTTTTTTTTCTATTTTCTTTTAAAGTAGTTGCTACGAAACTTTTTTAACATTTACATTTACATTTTATTCAAGCATTTTTTCAACTTTTTCAACCCCGTTTTCTTCCCAAGACCTCTTGCTAACAAACAAAAAGTTGCATGTGAAAGTTGCGGCAAGTTGCGGCGTAAATTGCATAATGTAAATGCCGTCTTAGTATATTTTTTTGACTTATACCAAACGCCTTTCAAAAAATTCAATAACTGTAGGGGCTTTGATACCTCGATACCAACATTTCTAAGGGCTTCTATGTGTAAGAGCAATTTTCGTAAATTATTTAAAACTTCTTGAGAGCTCCTGGCTTTTAATTCGTTACTTTTTTGCACAGCTTTAAACAAAAACAAAACATTCCAAAAATATGTAGCATGCCAACATTTTTCCATCACAATTAATGGTACGACAGATTATCCGTCTACCTTTATGCGTTTCTATTCGATTTTACTGCGGACATTCGCACTACAACCCATTTTTTTATTAATGATTTGAAAACTTTCGCAACAAGTATTACTGCTTTCTACCACCGAATAAACTTCAGTGCGTGGATGCAAAAGTAAAAGGAAAATATTGAGAAAATATTTAGCCCGTAGTAGCAAAACTATTACCCCATTACAATTTATTTTTGTTGAAATTCTAAAATACAAGGTAGATTCTAAAATACATTCAACAGTTATAAATAAATGTAATTTTTGTAAATTTGTTTGCAAAAATGATTGTTTTCTATTAGATTTCTATGAAGGTACCTTGTTATACAAGATTAGTAATTAAATTTTTTTTTCTTTTTTTGTTAACAACATAAGACTTAAATTACCATGATACAGGGATATTAAAGTTTTTTTTTTTTTTTTTTTTTGATAAATTTTGACCTTCTAAAGTACCGTTGTACAGTACCATTGTAAAGTTGGTACAGTTGTACTTTTTTAAATTTTGACCTTCTAAAGCATCCTTTTGAATTTTTAGTATAGGAAACAAATTATTGAGTCCTTTTCATTGCATTTATGTTTTACAACAAATCGCTAATTTAATGGGCGTTTAAATATGTGACTAGAATTGTGGTGTATAGAGAGCTTAGTCATGTAAATGTGTCAATAATGTCAAAATGTTCCCAAATGAAATTGCAAATTTTGATTTAATCAATTATCAATTAAGAGCCTTAGTTGATGTCGACCAGCTGCAGTCGTTTAAAACTGACAAAATTTGTAGTTTTTCGTCGGCAGCAGCTAATTTACAAAATGAGCTGAATGTCCATATGTTTCCTGATATTTCTAGAGTCGTTGCTGGAATTTTATCCATTCCACATTTTTTTGTTGTTTTTATAAATTAAAAAAATGGTACCGTTACCGTCTAAAAAGCAACCAGTGAAATGCGCATAGAAGCTAGCTTTCCCTCAACAATAAATTTCAGTGTATTTATCAAATATGAAAAATTGGGAATTAAGCACGTCATACAAAAATCTTAATAATAAATTTTGTATTCCCGGAAATAACTTTAATAATATACTTGCATGTGCCCGTGCAGAAAACTGAATTGCCAAATTGGGTTTTTTTTTTTGTTGTTTTCTTGCGAAGACAATAGAATGAAACAATTTGTTTTTTAATTTTGTTTTTTCTTTATACCCACTTACAACTACAATTCGAGTCGGAAAGAACCCAACCAATTGTAGGGGGATGTAAGAAAAGATAAACTCACTGTTTATTGTTGGTGTTTTGTTTGAGCTTTGATATTGTTACAAGTAAGACTTTGAGTGTTTGGAATTCCTATTCGCTTTAGGGTTTTATTTGTATAATATTTTTAGCTTTTCTAAAATCTTTGGAAAAGGTTTCCTGATGATCTGGCCTAAGCAACCAGTGAAATGCGCATAGAAGCTAGCTTTCCCTCAACAATAAATTTCAGTGTATTTATCAAATATGAAAAATTGGGAATTAAGCACGTCATACAAAAATCTTAATAATAAATTTTTTTTGGTAGTTGGTACAAAACTAAATTCCCCATTTAAAATCTCTGCCATGATCACATTACTTTCATGGGTTACACTGAAAATAAATCTCAATCCATCCGTAGTTAAATCAAGCTAAAGCGGTGTGAATAGTACGGTTACTACGGTTTTCCTTAAATGATGTATTGAACTCTGGATTTAAGAATGGGTTATTAAGGTGACCGAAAACGGGATTGACTTTAGCAAAAGCGAGATAAAAAAACTGTAACTATGCTGGATTTTTAAACTCCTAAGTTGGTTTTTATCCCAAATTCGTACTTAAAATAATCCAAAAATGGGATTGGATTTTAACCTAAGCATTTTCACCTCAGAGAACTACAAAGAGAGAATATTATCTGTTTACTCCTTACCCCTTCTATATTTTTAGAATAACCCCTTTTGTTAACAGCAGAACTCACAATTATAAGACACCAGCAGCATTCCCAATATGGTTTTCGTAATGATTCTACTTTGAAAATTTGATAAATATAACTAAATTATTTAAAATTTTGAGTGCTCCGGTAGGCTAGCTAGTAGTGAGCTAGTCTATCAACCCCGGGGTTGCGGGTTCGATTCCCGCCAGAGACTCTGGTTTCTTTCCTGCAGACAAGCGTAAAGCTTCGCGGGGATAAGCATAGGGAATTAAAAAAAAAAAATTAAAAAAAAAATTAAAAAAAAAATTAAAAAAAAAGCAAATAGAATTCGATACTTTTAAGCTTCATTCACAATGGCAGCAATATTTTCACTGGTGTTCAAAATACACGAAAAATTTTTTTTAAAAACTGACACATTTTACATTAAGAACCCGTTTGCAAATTTTACCCACAACAATATCACTTATTTATTAAAATTTTTTAAAACATTTTGTTAAAATTTTCATTCTAAACTAAATAAAATAATTATAAACGTCTTTCTAAATATCTTACAAATTGCTGCTGAATTATTTTTTTCAATAACTTTAGTTAAATTTTTGTTCGAAAAATTAAAGGAAAATGTATGAAATACTTTGGGAAGAAAAAAGATAAAAGAAAAAACGAAATTGTTGCTCCCATTGTAAACAAGACTTTATATTCTTAGTTTACTTTTTAAACATAAAAATATTGAATAGTTTTCTTCTTGTAGTATTGTTGTTGTTTCTACACATAACAAAAAAAATGGGTTTTCACCTATATTTGTTGTTCTGTTGATGTTTCTACAACAAATTTTTTTATAAAAACCGCATACGCACCCATAAAGAATACAATGCTTTTTGAAAGAAATCCCATTTTATACTGTTTGATATTATTCATACTTAAATTTTTAACTCCGACTCATACTAAAAGTAAGTGGAAAAACCATAAATTTAGAACGTGTTTTTATCTCTGCGTAGACACAAAATATTTTTATGGAGGTTTTGGGAAATCGTTGACCATTCTTTATAAATGAAAAATCATCTTCTTCATAATTCCGCTGGCTCCCGGTGGAGCTGATGGCCATTCACCATTTTTATTTGATCCCTGTAATAAACATATTTCACTTCGGTGAAGGAATATATTTTATCTTAAAAATTGTTACGGGTAACTCGATCATATCTGCCAAAATAGCCGATTCGCAAATAAATGTGCAACATACAATTTTATTAACTTATTACATTTGTCACCCAAATTCAATCAGCTGATGGAATACTCCCACCTTGGTACTGCTCATGACTTTACTCTCCTTTCACCATTCCCTTTTCTCATTCTCCATTACAATTTTGCAGTTCAATTTCCCATTAGCATTTGAAATATCAACAGCTGAGACCAAGAGAAGAATAATATTTGCTGTCAAAATATTGTCGTAAATGTATATGAGAAGTAAATCTTTTTGTTTCCATTTTATTTGCATATGCAAACAGTGTTTTTATTCTATTTTCCTTTTTTTATTTTTTTGCTTTGCAAATATCATATTTTTTCTTTTTTTTTACAATAAACACACACATAAGTATTTGTAAGAGTCTTTACCGTTAAAAAAAAAAAGAATTTCCAATATAAGAAAAAAACTTACTGTAAAAAGGATTCTCTGCGTATAAAAAAAAGTGAAGAAAATTTTTAAAAAGCATTGAAGTTTCTACAAGAAGATTAATGTTTTACTGCCAACACACCTTTTTGACACTTTCGTATGATTTATAGGTGTTTGGTTTCGCATAAAACTGAAACATTTTAAACATGTATTTTTCATTATAACAAATATATGTAACAGCAAAATAGAGTAGCTAGATACATAAATATATTTTTGATATTTTTATATATGCAAAATATTTGTACTTCGACTGTATCAACCTTAAGGAAAATATAAAATTAAAGGTTATAAGAAAGGCTCTTTAAGAATAAAATTATATGCAATAGAATTACTTAAATAACTTAAACGTCCGCGATCTGAAAATTGTAGGTTCTACGCTATGTTTATTGCAACAATATATTGTTGTCGTACACAAAATTTGGTTATTTTATTTAATATCAAGAATATTTTTGTTACTGTAAACATTTTAGTGTTCATCGCAATTATAAATTTGAGTATGGTTCACTAAAAAGTAATAATTTTTCTAAAAACTAAATAATGTTAACTCTGAAAACACATTTTATTGCTCACAACCATTTCATGATATTTAATAGCCATAACATGATAACTTTATATACGTGTAGTCATAATATGCTTAAGATGCAATCAATATATCTTTACTCTAATACTATTTTGTTATCGCTATTTGTAAAATAATTGTTCATCAGTTGTGTCGTTTGTTTTAAATATGCCTTCGAATTGTTTGTAAGTAAGTGGTTAAACAATTGTAAAAATTACCCATTAAAAAAAAAATTTAAAGAAATTAAAAAGATAAAGAAATTGTATTTACATTACAAATCGATGGAAAAAAATTTTATTTGTTTTTTATTGTTGTGATAGTTACTTTATATAAAATAACTGAACATTCCTTTGCTTCTACGGAATATGTAGTTAATTTATAAAAAATAACTGAAAATTAATTTGTTTTTACAGAATATGGAGTTGAATTTTTGACAGAAAAATTTAAATGAGCTTTTCGTTAAAAATAAATTAAAAATAAGTAGACCGGTTTTTAACTGAATTTTCATTTATTTTATATTACAACTAGCTTAACCCGGTGCGCTTCGCTACACTGCTTTAACCACTTCTTCAGTTGAGAGATATTTAATATATGCATCCTATGGAATGTTTTTCCCCCTGCGCCTTCCCGTTTTATTTTTATTTTCAAAAGTGTAGCATACCATAGGAGTGATTTCTACTAAGCTTGAACATTCTTACTATAACAGTTCTTAAGATATGCGATATTAAACATTGGCGTGCTATGGGGGGTAACACTTCCCCCGCTGCTATTTTGTTTAAATTTTGGGGCTCAGAAGATCCTACTACAAAAAGTTCAACAAATTGCTTGCAGCGGCTCTTATTAATATTTCTATCTATGAGGGGTACTGCTCCTCCTCTGGGTACCCCGCCCATTTCTATATTGAAATGTATAGTTTACCATAATAGTAGATTTAACCACGTTTGAAGACTATCTCTTAAATAGTTCTTCAGTTGAGCGATATTAAATATATGGATCCTATGGGAGGTATTTTCCCTCTTGAGCCTACCCGCTTTATTTCTATTTTCAAAAGTGAAGTATACCATAAGAGTGACTTCTGCAAATTTTGAACATTCTCCCTATAACAGTTCTTAAGATATGCGATATTACACATTGGCGTCCTATGGGGGTAACACTTCCCCCGCTGCTACTTTATTTCAATTTTGGTGCTCAGAAGATCCTACTATCAAAAGTTCAACAAAATGCGTGCGGTGGCTTTTATTAATATTTCTATCTATGAGGGGAACTGCTCCTCCTCTGTCCACCCCGCCCATTACTATATTGAAATTTAAAGTTTGCTATAATAGTAGCTTTAACCACGTTTGAAGACTCTCCCTCTAATAGTTCTTCAGTTGAGCGATATTTATTATATGCATCCTATGAGAGGTATTTCCCCCCTGCGCCTACCCGCTTTATTTTTATTTTCAATAGTGTAGTATACCATATGAGTGACTTCTACTAAGTTTGAACATTCTCACTATAACAGTTCTTTAGATATGCGATATTAAACATTGGCGTCCTATGGGAGAAACCACTTCCCCGCTGCTACTTTATTTAAATTTTGGGACTCAGAAGATTTTACTACCAAAAGTTCAACAAAATGCGTGAAGCGGCTCTTAAGATATGCGATATTTAATATTGGCATTCAATGGGTGGTACCAATTCCCCTGACCCAATCGAAAAAATAAGTAGCCTATTTTATTTTGAGAGCTCACGTGATGCTACTGTAAAAATTTCAGGAAAATCGGTTCAGTAGTTTAGTAATATGGTGACTAAAGTCTTATCATAACATATTACTCTAGCATATGTTTACCACAACCATGTTTTTGCTTTGCGTGTCAAAAATGCATTAGTCAAAAATAAAATCAGTTTTAATTAAAAATGAAATCAAGTGAATTAAAAGCCTACTTACAGCAACAACATAACTGCAGAAAATGTTGTTAATATCAAAAAATATTTATTTGGTACCAGAGAACTGCAAATCCACAATTATTGTTGTTTTACTCATACACTATAATTTACATTAACTCTATGCCTGCAAAACAAAGTACAACGTTGGTAATTTTGACATCGTTTTGTACACATTTGATTTGTGCATGTGTGAGTTTTATATTGAAAGTGCTTTGTTTGCATTTATTGTTGGGCAAGCAGTAACACAATTGCACAAAGTCAAAATACAGACATTCTTATGCTTTTGCATTCAAGTAGTCATTGCCCACTCCATTAGACAAAGACAAATGTAAATTGGTGTGAGTACGAGTCGCTTTGTTGCTATGATTGTTGTAGGCATAAGTTCAAATAAACTAGTTGTTGTGTCCAATTTGGTTTGTTTTTACCTTGCAAGTAATGTTGGACCACCTGATTTTGATCAAATGGACTACTCATTGGACTAGTCCAGTGATAACCAAGCCCCGAACTAACCAAGCCCCGAAACGAACAAAGTTGTTGTATACTTGTGAATTGCCGACCGTGTCTGTGTGAAAACTACGATTATTGACTTACTCGCGAGCCTATGGAGTGGTTATCACTGGACTAGTCCGATGTAATGCAAGTATGGACCATGTCATTGTTAAGAAGTGTTTGTAGTGAGACGACATGTCTTCGTTTTTTCACGAAATGTGTTCGGTTTTAAACGACTTTAAAAATAATCCTCTTGAGTATACCATGGATTAGTTTTAATACTACTCCTTTGTTATCCAAAGCTGAGTTATATGGTCCTGCCCTAGGACATCGTAATGTTAAATAGACCATGTTTTTTTATTTTCTGGGTTACTTTTGGACTAGTCCTAGTCCCTTGTGGTCTAAATTTTACACGCGTGCTTGAACTAGTCCTATTATTTGCCGGGTATTTTTTTAAAAACGTAACAAGCAACATTAACAACAATAACTACAATACATTGTACATTGTACATACAGAAATACTGTACTTTTTAAGAAATTATAAAAAAAAACACGTCTTCTGTTTCTATGGAAATTGTTTCAGCTGCTGAATAGTCATCGGAGCAATGATTTTTGTGTATTTTTCTTTGTATTTGTTTTAACCAAAGCAATAATTGGCGAACGAAGCTAAATATAGTATGAATGGCAAAGCCAATACGCTGTGCATGACTTGAATGAATTTTAAAACAACACCGATGTGTGTGGCTGAGAAAGTTTGATTGCATGAACACAAATGAGTGTATTTGATGTTGTTGGTTTAATTTATTTACAGATGCAAATTGAATTATTTTTTAATTAATATCACAATTTTATTTAATTTTACTTTGCAAAATCAAATAATTTTTTAATAAAACTAGTAGCTACGTGTAACATGTCAAATATTGTCAGAATGTAGTATTCTGACAAATTTATCATAAGAACTTTATTTTTAAAAATTACAAGATTAAAGCGAAAGTTGTTACGACTTAAAAATATTTAAAGATGGTGCACTGCAAAATACAGTTTTTCCATTTTGAAATATAATCCCCATTTTCATTCTTATGCATGATAAGTATCGTAAATGGATTTCTTTTTTCACCGAATTTAACTTTTAAGTTTCACAAATAAATTTCAAATAAATATTTATTGTATAAACTTTATAGATTTTGTAATATGTTTGAGTGCTACAAATATAAAAGACTTATTGATTTAAGAGAAGCCATCCAGCATAGACATTTGTTGAAAATGTTTTCTAAAAAATAGATAAGCACATACATATTTCTACTATATTTATTTGTATATAAACATTTTTTGCAGCAACAAAATTCTTCGGAAAATGTTTCGATTTTTTTCAATTTCAAATTTATTAAACTGCAAATAAATTGATATAGATAAATGTTACATCTTATATTTTAAATAAACATACATATATACATGTATATATAAATATTGCTGTGCTGCAAAAGTACAGAAATTTATCTTTTCATAAGATTATGAACTTTAAACTAAATAACCTCCACGTACATTTTAAGTTACTTGTAAACTCCTAAGTTCATGCTGGAATGTTAAAATATGGAGAGTATTTATTTGGAAAAATAAGAAAAAATTAAGAGAGAGAAGGAAGTAATTTCTTTTGGCAATAAATCTACTTGAAAATTGAAAACAGATACTGCATAAAGGGTTAACTTAGAGGGAAAACTGCAAAAAATAGTAAAGTGCAGACATACGCATTAATCTGCTGTTCAGTTAAGAGAAGAAAATCATATGTTTTGGCAAAATTTAACCATGTGGATATACTAACTTTGTCACGCCGTCTGTTACATTAAAAAATATTTATTTTAAAGGGTATTAAATCAAATATTTTTTTCACTTAAAAAAAAGACACCTATTATTCATATCCACCCCCTGTTGAATTATCGTGCTATTTGATTTAGTTTTTTTATTTTTTTTTTGTAATGAAACGATTGGTTAAACAATTTTTTTTCATATGCTTTTAATATTAACCTTCCTATACCTGCGCCGATTTTTGTAACACATACCCGCGCATGGTCTCACAGAGCGAAAGTTTGAAAACCACTTTCATACTTCTTTGAAACAAAACTTAAACAGATAATTTTTTTTTTAAAGTTGAAGTTATATTAATACAACTTAACTCAGAGCTGTTAAATTTGGATTACGATTAGTAATCAATTAGATTAAATTTTAAAAAGAATGGTATTGATTGCATAATTCTCTTTTTTACAATTCCTGATTATTAATTATTTATGATTACAAATAATCCAAACATAATTAAGATTAGTTAGGATAACGAGAAAATAATCAAAAGTAATCAAAAAAATAGTTGACTACTTTTAAGGATTATTTTTGATTATTTTCGATTATTTTTTAAAAATTCAGAATGCGCATCATTTTACACTTACGTTTTATTTTGAAAAATTTGCATTTAAAACGTAAAAAATAGATAGTGTTTGTATACAAAATATAGGTGTATTCACTTCAATAACAAAACAACCAATAACAATTTTAGTACTTCCTAAATCAACAAAAAAGGGAAAAATACGTGGAAAAATAATATAGAAACAATATATTCGATTCCATTTGATTTTAATGCTTTGAGCTAGCACTGTTGCTGCAATTGCAATATTTGCCTCAGGCTTCAACAAGAAATATGGTTGGAACCTTTCTCTTAACCTCTGTTCCATTTTTAAAATAATATAATAACGAACCCTGGCCGGCAGGTTACCATGACATGTTTCGATCGCAACCACTCGATCTCCTCAGATGGATTTGCCGTCTTACACTCGCAGCCATCGACGACTGGACTTCAAGAAAAATTCTTGACAACAGTACGAAAAAACAGAAGTAAGGAAAAAACATGTAAAATCAATTAAAATGGATAATCATTCAGGAAAGCAAATTTCGATCTACCAAATGTTAAAATACAATTTGGTTTAAGGATTGATGTTTGACTATTGACGTCAGCAGTCGTCGATGGCTGCGAGTGTAAGACGGCAAATCCATCTGAGGAGATCGAGTGGTTGCGATCGAAACATGTCATGGTAACCTGCCGGCCAGGGTTCGAGCCCGAGCCACGTCAAGAATGAAAGATTATCAATAAAAATTTTGATTAATTTTCATGTTGTAAAATTCGTTTCCTCATAAAAATAATTTAATGAAAATTAAATTTCATGAACTTAAGCCTAATTAAAAAATATTAAAAATTTGGATTAAAAACCATAAATAGTTCAACAAAATAACCACAATACTAATTATTGTTAAAGCTAAGGCACGAGCTCTATGTGTACATTTGTCCTTCAAGTTGTGCTGAAAAAGGTCAACAGAAAAAGAGAAAGACAAAATGAAAAAACAAAAAAATGTACTTGGACTTCAAGAAAAATTCTTGACAAAAGTACGAAAAACCAGAAGTAAGGAAAAAACATGTAAAATCAATTAAAATGGATAATCATTCAGGAAAGCAAATTTCGATCTACCAAATGTTAAAATACAATTTGGTTTAAGGATTGATGTTTGACTATTGACGTCAGCAGTCGTCGATGGCTGCGAGTGTAAGACGGCAAATCCATCTGAGGAGATCGAGTGGTTGCGATCGAAACATGTCATGGTAACCTGCCGGCCAGGGTTCGAGCCCGAGCCACGTCAAGAATGAAAGATTATCAATAAAAATTTTGATTAATTTTCATGTTGTAAAATTCGTTTCCTCATAAAAATAATTTAATGAAAATTAAATTTCATGAACTTAAGCCTAATTAAAAAATATTAAAAATTTGGATTAAAAACCATAAATAGTTCAACAAAATAACCACAATACTAATTATTGTTAAAGCTTAGGCACGAGCTCTATGTGTACATTTGTCCTTCAAGTTGTGCTGAAAAAGGTCAACAGAAAAAGAGAAAGACAAAATGAAAAAACAAAAAAATGTACTTGGACTTCAAGAAAAATTCTTGACAAAAGTACGAAAAAACAGAAGTAAGGAAAAAACATGTAAAGTCAATTAAAATGGATAATCATTCAGGAAAGCAAATTTCGATCTACCAAATGTTAAAATACAATTTGGTTTAAGGATTGATGTTTGACTATTGACGTCAGCAGTCGTCGATGGCTGCGAGTGTAAGACGGCAAATCCATCTGAGGAGATCGAGTGGTTGCGATCGAAACATGTCATGGTAACCTGCCGGCCAGGGTTCGAGCCCGAGCCACGTCAAGAATGAAAGATTATCAATAACAATTTTGATTAATTTTCATGTTGTAAAATTCGTTTCCTCATAAAAATAATTTAATGAAAATTAAATTTCATGAACTTAAGCCTAATTAAAAAATATTAAAAATTTGGATTAAAAACCATAAATAGTTCAACAAAATAACCACAATACTAATTATTGTTAAAGCTAAGGCACGAGCTCTATGTGTACATTTGTCCTTCAAGTTGTGCTGAAAAAGGTCAACAGAAAAAGAGAAAGACAAAATGAAAAAACAAAAAAATGTACTTGGACTTCAAGAAAAATTCTTGACAAAAGTACGAAAAAACAGAAGTAAGGAAAAAACATGTAAAGTCAATTAAAATGGATAATCATTCAGGAAAGCAAATTTCGATCTACCAAATGTTAAAATACAATTTGGTTTAAGGATTGATGTTTGACTATTGACGTCAGCAGTCGTCGATGGCTGCGAGTGTAAGACGGCAAATCCATCTGAGGAGATCGAGTGGTTGCGATCGAAACATGTCATGGTAACCTGCCGGCCAGGGTTCGAGCCCGAGCCACGTCAAGAATGAAAGATTATCAATAACAATTTTGATTAATTTTCATGTTGTAAAATTCCTTTCCTCATAAAAATAATTTAATGAAAATTAAATTTCATGAACTTAAGCCTAATTAAAAAATATTAAAAATTTGGATTAAAAACCATAAATAGTTCAACAAAATAACCACAATACTAATTATAAGATAATAACTGTTGCAATTTCTGGGATCTGCTTAGCTTAAAATATTTTCATATAAAACATCGAAGTTAGCTGCACACATAAAAAATATAGTATCGCAAACAAGTCAAGTTGGCATCATTATAATTCATTTATTTTGTTTGCATTTACCTTCATTTATGCATATGGTTTGTGGTTACAGCAACTTCACCACGATTATATGAAAGGAAATCTTGGCCTGGAACAGAATAAAGCAGTTGTAGTATTTAAAGCTGACGAATGCTCTGTAGCGCAATAAAGTTCAAAATCTCGAATTTTGTGCTTCAACTGCAACGACTACTACAACTACGTTTTCTGTTGAAACTTCTTTGAAACTGCCGTTTTTAACTTTTGACAGCTTGCAGCGCTATTGTTAACGTTGTACTACAGCGACTATTCTGTTCCCCAATTTATTTATTTGGCTACCTCGTTCATTATAAAAATGCATACCAAATGACTAGAGGTTGTTTGAACGCCATTGTTATTATAAATTTATTAATAAAAACGTTGTTACTCCTCTTTAAAACACTTTTCTTTAGCTGCACTTTTATGCAGGTAACCACAATTGCGTACCTGCATTAGGGCAGCTAAATACATTTAAGATAGCTGCATTTTTGATTTACCTGCACAAAAAAAATCGTGCAAAGGAGATTGTGCAGCTAAGTAAAAATTACTGTAATAACAAAAAATGAAAAAAAACAACTTACATTACTTGAGGGTTACACGATCAAGTTTTGGCTATCAAGTTTTAATAAACTTACACTTTTTAACCAATACACTCATACTTTTAAAAATTGATATGAACTTGCCTTTAAAATTCTCTTGCCAGTGAGTGTTTCAATTTACGTTCAAGAAAACAGCTGATTTCATGGTTAGTGAGCAAATTTTTCGTTTCTCTTTATAAAATTTTTTCTTGATGGCATCTTGAAAGTAAATTGCTCAAAAATTGAATGCAGCCTACGTCACAACTATCAATGTTTGGAAATTTTGACAAACAGTTTATGTAAAAGACTATCAAGAAAAACTCGAGCGTGTAACTGCAGTGTAAAACAGTATTGCACTAATTTCGCAAAATAAAGAAAAAATAAATCAAATATAATCAAAAGTAATCTTCGAAAGTAGTCAAATTATTTTTCGATTACTTTTTATTATTTTTGATAACTTTTCGTAATTTTTATTAATTTTGATTATTTTTTGATTATTTGTAATCGGAATCAATTAGTAATCGTGCGAATCTGAAAATAATCGTAATATAATCATTACTTCACCTTAAAAAAAAAAAAAAAAAATCTAATTGCTAATTATTATGATAAGTAATCATTACTTAACAGCTATGACTTAACTACACGGAAAAAATTATTAATTTTTTATCAATTATCAAAATTTGTTTAAAAAGTATTTCAATTTAATTAATGTGAATATCGAGTCAAATTTTTTTTTTTTTGTTAAAAGAAAATTAACCCATATCGTCCCAATGTTCGATTTTTGAACAGCAATTTTACGGGTTTTTGTAATTTTTTTACTCTTTTTAGGTAAGAGAAAGAACAAATTTTTTTAAACAATTATATATTGCAAGTGGTTAGCTACAAATATAAAAATAAAAGTTCTTACCCACAGAAAAAACATTAATTTTAGCATAATTTTAAAAACTGAAAACTTTGTATAAAATATAAAAAAATTAAAAAAGTAAAAATGTAGTTCCATTAAAAAACGATTGAACTTTCAACAACAGCAAACAAATTTCCGTGTTTTTCAATTGTGTTTTTGCTATCTGACTTTAAAAAGCACTTACGGTGCGCATAATCGGCCTACTGAAACCACAATTGCACACATCATTCGCAATATTGAGTCCCAGTTTACATTGGTGGATGATACTCGACCGGTTAGACCACATCCAGTACGTAGTGAAGTCAATATAGCAGCTGAAGCTGAAAGTGTAATTCTTCATAATGGAGGAAAATCAGAGCTCTCAGGGGATGACCCCTACTATTGCATTGCAGCGGGTTGGAATTAGGAAAATATGTTATGGGAAGGAGAAAAGAGGTATTAGTACCTGTGAACAGTCGACTTGAATTTATTCATGTTGACAGTAAGAGGGAAGTCTTCAGCAGGAAGGTTTTTCCACATACGATTAGTCCGGCCAAGAAACGAATTTTCCCTGTAACGCGCTGTACGATTTACCGGTCAATCGACCTCAAAAGCATGGGTTCTTGAGGAAAAACGTGTATTACGAACAAATGTACGGGTTTGGGTCTCGGCCAAGTGTATCATTCATGTTTTGACTCATAGCACCAACATCGGACACGCTTAGTCTATAATTATTAGCAAAAGAGTAGATAGGGTTGGAAGTTTGACATAGGAGGTCCAATTTTGAACTCGTTTGACGAAACTCCATCTATAACAACTCGTAATTGTTATAGTGCGATCTCTGAGAAAACTCAATATAAATCGAAAGAAATTATCACCGTGACCAGAGTGCACCATGTCAGACTCTGCGAAACGCCTTGGAAATATCTTAAGCAATTCCCTTACCTTCGCCAAAATGATAACAGGGAGAGTAGGTATTCAGTAGAGCAACCTGAAAATCAAACGAATGATCTTGATGAGATCTTGTTTCAACAGGACGGCACTTTGAGCCATACATTTTAATTTAATTTCATGATTTGCTTTGGTAAATTAGCCACCTAGATCGTGCGATATCACAGCTTAGACTACTTTCTCTGTGGATATGTATAGCTTCCAAAACGATTGACGTTTTGGAAGCTATAATTACTCGTGTTATTCGCGAAATACTAGTAGCTATGCTCGAATGAATCGCCCAAAATTGGACCTTCCGAATGGACCACCTCAGACAAAGTCATGGCCAACATTTCCATGATATCATTTACATACAGTTAACGCCATAAATTTTTATTTTACGATGAATCACCCGATATATCTATAAACCAGTTTTTTTTTATTATCAATGCTCAGCCCGGCCCTGTGCGAGTCGGATAATCGAGGTTCAACTGTATATTTTTAATTTTAATAAATGTCTTGTTCTATTTTTCTTTAATTAAATAAAATGAATTAGGTTCAGTTAAAAAAAAAAACTTAGGTTTTCTATATTTACAATCTATAAGAGCAATTAAACGAAAATGCTGAATAGTGCGCAATGTTCGATTAATCGAACACCATTTTTTTCAAAAACAAAAATGCTAAAAAATATTTGGACTTCAGATTCGTGTTTTCTAGTCCCATATTATCTATCAGCCACCACGATTTATAAAGTTACTCGATTATTAACTTCATAGATATTATTGATATTCAATCCGTTACAAAAAAACCATCATAATCGATGGTTTTTTTCTTAGATACTCTAAAAAACAACTTTAAAATTAAAATTAAAAAAAAAAAACACTTCTGTGGACTTTTGACAAAACAACCTCTTTCAAAAACTACAATTTTACAGGAGAACGAAAAAACTGTTAAAATATCTAACAACTTTGATTTCGAAATATTTGGTGAAAAGGTGAAAGTGTAGTATTAAATTTAAATACTAAATTAAAGTGAAGATATCAATAATTCTATTCTAATGCCAACAGATTTTCAGAAAAATTAAGAATAAAAAGATAGGATGTTTTGTCGAAATTGTTTTCAACAAAAAAATTAACTTAGATTACACAAGTTGTTTTGTTAAAATGGTTTTAAACAAAAACGTGATTCATATTTTGCGCTTATCTCAAGGCAAGTTTTTTTGTTAAAATGAAACTAATAAAAAAAGTAGAAATAGGTTTTTTTAAAATATATTATTATATTTAACATAACATAAATACTTGAATTCAATTAGACAATATTGGTACAAAATTATATTTCTGTAGGGGAAACAAATTTTAAGTTTAGCAAAGAAGCGTTCAAAAGAAAGGAAATAAAAACTGTAACTCTACACATTTTAAAAGCATAATATTATCATTGAATACCTTCATCTTCGTCAAGGTCTGGGTGAACTTCAATGGGGGTATCACCTTCCGCCTTAATATTCTGATAAAAACTGCGGTAATTTTAACCAATCAATGGCAGCATATCTAATAAATCTTTCTTTTTATTTTGTGATACAGGCAAAGGGGAATTGTAGCTTGTGGCCAATTGGGGAGATGGTTCTTTACGGCGACGCGAGTTTATATCTAGCATCTGAAATGACTCTTCTGGGTGTAATGAAAATTTGTACTGCAAAACTCCTGGCTTGCTTTTTTCGTATCTGAGCCATCGAACGTTTTTCCACTCAAACTTCTCACCTAAAAATCAGAAGATTTAAAAAATAATATTGTGTTGAAAAGAATGTAGGTATTTAAAATTATACCTGAAATGATATGTGACCTCCATGTATATTTGTCCTTTAGTAGTGCACGAAAATCGAAGAAATGCTCTTGTGTTAATTCATGGACAATATAATTTTTATTGGTCGCCGATATTAAGTTTGCCCAATCGTGTGAATGTTCAATAGATCCGAAGAAATTTTTTCTTTTCTTTTCTATTTGCGCATGTACAGTATCACAATCAAGATGCGTATGACCCACTACAAGAAATTTATGATCAATAACTTGAATACTTGCGTGATCTTCCAAAACTTTCCCAAACATTGCGCAAAGATATGAGTTGCGGTTCTGACCAGGACAGGAATCACTATATAAAACAATATGACGAACTGAATTTGGTAAATCCAACAGACATTTATATATGCAAGAACCAATATCGTTTGCACCACGCTTTGCAATGGTTTCGTTCCAATGGTCTCTTGTAGAAAAACAAAGAAGCACGAAGATAAGGAGTTGGAAGACATTGTTGCAAGTCAAATGTTAACATTTTTATATTTTCGCTATTTATTGCGAGTTCCTTATCTTTTTTCTTGCATTCATACGAAAAATCTGCATCGTCATGATGCTTTTTTTGTTCTAACTTCAGTAATTTTTTTTCATCTTCGTCGTCAGAGTATCTTATTTTGGATTTAAAGAGTTCGCATGTATTACACAGATCAAGCTGAGGTTTCTTGAACTTAATATCTAGGGTACTAAATATATCTCTATATTTTGATTCCGATACGCAATCAGAGTATTTTTCAGTATATAACCGGTATAATGTTGCCAAGTTAAGACCACGTTCGAAATATAATTGATTTGTATGTCGACGACTGTAGTGGCTTTCGTACATCGGAATGCTGTTTATATGATGTATAACTTCATTATATTTATCAATCGAGAGTTTGTGGGGTGGATGATGTTTTCCATGTCTATCATCTGGTATAAGTCCTCCAGAAATTTGTTTTATTTTATGTAAATTCACTGTTTTAATCGCCTGGATTGTTTCTCCATATAGCTTTAGAAAGCATTTATGACATACCCGAATCTTTTGTCCATTTTTTACACAATGGTATTTGTACACATATTGTCGGTTTCGTGGTCTCGAAGCTTTTACAAGAGTCGCAGTTTTCTTGTTCTCTATAGCAATCATTTGCGAAATAAATAGACGTCGTTTGCTATAGTTTCCAATATTCCAATAAGTTTCAAATATATGTTTTTGCTCATCTAAAGTTATCTTTGAGTGACAATTTTTCTTACAGTGATCTAATTGTATAAACTTTTTGTTAACCTTATTCGATTTTTTTTGATGTTGTTGGAAGTTCATCTTCATCATTTGATTCACTGACATATTGTTCCATTTCCTGAGTACTATTTTGTATACTGTCATAACTTTGATCCGATGGAATATAATCAGAGTCATCAAAATCGGATTCGTGGAAAATATCTTCGTCACTTAGTTGATTTGACTGTTGTTTAAATTGTAATGATTTATCATCATTCATTCCGACGTCAGACCCTTTCAGAAAAGGTTTCCTTTTGTCGTTTTCTTCTAATTCGTTATCTTTACAAACAATGGAATTATCTGCTTTTTGACTCTTGGCCATAACTTTTATATATTTTTGGGTAATGAAATTCCGTCAATCAGTTTAGCTTTAAAACGCAACGCCTACTATTTTTCGAATTGTTTTGGCCTAGCTGTGCTTTTAAATTACAGTGGTGCCAAATAATCAAAAGGACAACATACTGAAATTATTTAACTGGAAATGTAGCAGAATTATACCAAGCATGAACTCCAAAACAACTTCTTTTGATCAAAATATTTATTTTCAAGTCCACAAAAACACTTCTTTGCAAACAATTGTGTACTTTTTATCAGTTTTTGTTTTCACAAAAGAACTTCTTTTCACACAAGTCGTTTAGTCAAAATTAATTTTCTTTATAAACCATTTAAAAATTTATCTTGTCTCAAGCAAGTTACATATTTTCTAAATTTCAGTTTTGATAAAACAACTTCTTTGAAGAGAAGTTGTTTTGTTAAAACAAAATGTATATATACAAAAAAATATTAAATACAATTTAGATGTTTTGTCAAAAGGATATAACAATTTTATTTATTGCATTTTAGAAATTTTTTAAACTCTTTCAGATAAGATATTTCATCAAATATTTTTCCCAAATATAATGAAAGAAGTTGATTTGTCAAGAACTGTAGATTTTTAACCACATGGCGTAGAAATGCAAGGATTAGACCAAAAGAACCGTCTTAAAAATTTATATTTAATATAAAAATCTTGCAATAATGTCTTATTTCGAGAGAAGTTGTTTTGTCAAAAGTCCACAGACTTAAAGTACAATTATCATAGGTTGACTTAGCTATCAGCCTCAAAATAAATATCAAGACAGGCCGCAACCGACCCACGCTGTTCTCACCGAATGTTTCTGAATACACCAACACCTCGTACAAAAACGTGGAATTCGTACAAACACGTGGAATACAATAAAATTAAGCTTAAAATGTGCCGCAAGGCTCCCTTCTTTCTCCTACTCTTTTTCATATTTTTCTAAATGACCTCCTATGTCAAACTTCCGATCTTATCTACTCTTTTGCAGATGCCAGCAACCTTTGCCATTCATATTCATTTGATTAAAGACCAAGCACACCCGCTGTTGGTGCTATGAGCCAGAACATAAGTGACACGTTTGATCAAAACCTGGATTGGGGTCATACGAATAGGGTCGAGTTTAATGCCCGAAAGACTAAATGTTGCATGCTGACGAATAAACACGCGACGGATCTGTATATATCAATCAGAATCCCTTGATGTTCTCGGCATGAAAATACAAAACATGTTAATAATAAGTAAGTTCATTTACCTGTGCTAGAAAACTGCCACAGCATTCTACCTCTTATTATCCTACTCCCAGCCGAAGCAAAGCTTTGTATTTTAATCGGTAATCAGCAATTTTAATCGGTTTTATTTAAACTTAATCGAGTTGTTATCAATTCTTAATTTGTTTCTTTTCGAATGTTCTTTGTTTTTTATATTAAAATCATTCTCAAAAAAAATCTTTACCAATTTGAATAAATGATTTCAGATAAAGAAACTTCCAAAAAATATGCTGACTCACCGCAGAACTTTTCTTAATGATGCTAATTTCCCCACAACAAAAAGAAAAAACTTTTTTCGGAAAAAAATTTTCCATTTCAATGTTTTGTGAACGTTTTTTTTTTTATCTTTTATCTTCAAATTTGTACGTTGATTGATTGGCAAATTTCCGTTTTCCTTTTCAAATATCTTCTTCAATTCAAAATATTTCAGTGTATTTGTTTTTTTTTTTTTTCTCTAAACTTAAAAGAAGTCATGTCTGATTGCAAAAATGTTTGAATTTTTATTGTATGTTTTCTATGTGTAGTCTATTTCGTTTTTGTTTTTTTTTTCACTTAACCTGGGGAATAAAATCCATAGAATATTGCAACGGATGTACGTTTATCAACATTTATTTATTTGTCTGTAGTATTTATTTACTAGGCTACGTGCAGATGTATATAACAGTGCACAGTGGGACATAAAGACAACATTTGTTAAATCAAACGATTTGTTAAAAATATTGATCCGGTGGCAAAGAAACAAATAAGAAATATGTTAAGTATAGCTTAGAGAAGACGTTTGCATGTAACGCAAGTTTATTGAGAACCAGTAATCATATTTATTTCCTTAAAATCGTACTACAACTTATTCGAAATCAATAATATTGGTTATCTTCGTTTGTTTTAGGCAACGATGTCAGAGAAAAGGTGTGCCTTCATAAAAGTTCACACAGGATATCTATAAGAAGCCTTATTGAGTTCTGCCAAAAGTAAAGATTTTTCTTTTTCCAAAATAGGTCCACAGTAGTCTGAATATGATCTATGGTCAGAGATTTAGAGACCATTCAGGCTAGCAAAACTCGTAAAAAAATATAGCAGGCAGCATCTAAAGCGCCTATTAGACGATTATAGAGGAATATGAATCTCTGCCAGAATAATGGTATGGTGTTTAATGGTATAAACACAACTGGGACGAACTTCGCATAGCACGACGAATTCGTTGGCAAGAATTCGTTGCGTAAATTCGTCAAATAAGACACAATCAGTGCTTGAACTTAAACATTTTTTTAAATTATAAAAAAAAAAAATATTAATCAGGTGTGTTCTAGAATCCGAATCCACTCGAAATGGATTACTCCAGCATTTTTGTGCTCTCGATTTTGCGATCTCAAATTAGTTTTTGGGTTGGTTTAAAATTTTGCAATTTTTCGCGAATTTCAGCCATGTTCGCGCTTTGTTCCTGTAAGTTTTCTGATTCTTTACAGCTTTAACGATTTATAATAAATAGTAGACTTTGCTATCATGCCGCTGTTAGTAATTTTACCGAATTTAGCCATTCCTTATAGTTTTAGGGACTTTTAATCAATGTTATGGGTTTTTTGAAATATAAATTTTTTTTTTGCGAATTTTAGCCATTATTTTTTTGGTTATTTTCCGACATTTTGTCCACCCCACTCATTTAGCGCTTTCTAATAAATTTTAATGTTTGTTTAAAAGTTTGCAGTTTTTCGCGAATCTAAGTCAAGTTCGCAATAGAAGCGAAATGTCCCTAAAATTCTTTACAGATTTCATGATTTTTAGTAAATATTAGACTTTGGTATCATGCTGCGCTGTCCCTTTACCAATTTGTTCGTCGTTCGTCTGCGTAAGAAATAGAAATTAACCTATTGCAGCGTTCGTTACGTACGACGAATTTCTGTCTACGCAATGATCTTGTGTACTTTCATATACAACAATGTATTCTATTTCTGGTGGCGAATATTCGTTGCGAATAATTCGTCGTTCGTCCCAGTTGTGTTTCTAGCATAAAGCAAAAATTTATGAAAAACTTTTAGAGAAATTAAAAACAATTGAGCCGGAAGCAACAATTGAAGTAGTTAAGAAAAAATTAAACACATAATAATTTTTTTTTTAATTAATATCTGTGCCATTTTGACAAAACATCTTAAGTCGAGATAAGATAGCAAAATAGTTTTAAAAAACTTGGTTAAAAAACCATTTTTTTTTTTTCAAATAATAAAATAAACCAAAATTAAAGAAAAGTTGCGTTTATAATATAAAATTTTTAAAACGTAAATAAAGATGTTGCTCGAATGAAAATGCGTATGATTAACAACATGTTTTTCAACTTTTAAGATTTGACTTTAGATGTTTTGTCAAAATGCCACAGATATATTTCCTTAATGCAGATCTTATATTTTTCTCAACTTTGTATCTGCATTAAAACATTTCACTACATTTATTTGCCTTTGCAAAGTAACACATTCTGTCACTTTTACAATAATTTTGCCATAAAACGTAAAACACTTTTGTGGCTGACAATATCCGTAACACTTTTCAGTCGGCAATTATTTATTTGCACCACCACTATCAATTTAATACCCCAGAGTCTATTTTCACATCTGGGGGTCGATTCTGGTTCTGTGAAACTGTGAAATGAAAACTTTTTTCACATTTTCATAGAGTTTCTGATTCTCGCTTAGTGAAAAAATGATAAATAAATTCGAATGTTTTCATATGAGAAGAACAAATGGAATGAAACAAATTGTTTTCACATTTTCACAGTAATGTGATTCTTGTTCTGTGTAACAGTGCAAAGAAGTGTCACAAACTTTTCATTTATGTCATATTTTTACACTTTCATTTTAACGGTGAAAAGTAATTTTAAATAAATTATTTAGAGGAGAATATGGACATTGCCAACGATAAATAATAATTTTAAGAAATAAAAAAAAATAATCTTCTAAAAATATGCATATTTACAGATTTTAAACTTAATATATTCATATAAAATGCCAATTTTTGAAAAAATACACAAAAATACTGACGAAAAACGTTAACCAAGTTTTCTTATATTGGCTCATTCCGAATTTCTTGCGATAATTCAATTAAAACCAAAAATCATAACATTTTTTAATTAATTATATTTTCTGTGTATTTGTATAATTTTACACCTGATTTAATGACAAAGTAGATATTTAATTACTATTGGCGGTGAAGAAGCCGCTTACAATATTTTTTTTATTTGACCTTTTATTGGTTCATGATTTCACAATTTTTTGGGCTTATGGTCGTTTTTTAAAGCTTATTTAACTTATAATGTATGTATGTATGCAACTCAATTTGAAGCAGATATCGTTAATTTATTTAGCTGAAAATTTGTACACACGCTCAGTTTGGATGACAATGCATTGTTTACTATGTGCCGTCATTCTAAATCCAACATAGCGGCACAGCCAAAATGGCAGTCAAGCTATTTTTAATACACTCCTTTAATATAGGTATCAAATAAAAAGGCTTGCTAAGAATAACTCGAAAAAAAAGGCCATCCAAATCCAATATGGTGGATTTCTGAAGCTGAAAACTTATCGTTTTTAATGCTTTCCTACAATAACGGTTACAAATGAAAGGACTTACTGAGAATACAAATGCGAGTTTAAAATCAATTAGAAGAAAAAAAGCCTTTTAAAAAGGTTTTATTTCAATGCGCTAAAAAGAAAAAAAAGTTAAGATTAAAAAATCTGTTTTACAAAACAAGTTTTTATTTAAATGCGCTTAAACGAAAGGAAATTACTTTTACTTAAAACTTTTACTAGCAACTAATAGAGTCATTACCTTATTTATAAGTCATTGTCCAGATTTGCAATTTTTGCTGCAGAAATTCTTGATTTTATTGGTGAGATGAGTACCTCTCCCAAATTTCCTCACTCCTCTTACCAATTAACTCAAGAATTGCTGCAACAAACATTGCAAGTCTGGACCGGCACTATGAGATAAAAGCTTGACAATTGACATGACACAATTTGCACGATGAAAAAACTTGTCGTGAAATTTACTTGTGTAAAAAACATGTAAATGAAATAACTTGATTTTACTATTAAAAAATAAATTAAAAGTAAAAAACCTTTTTAAAAAAACAAGCTTTTATTTAAATACCCTAAATGGAAACTTTTACGTTAAGTCAATAACAACATTATTTTGGTAGATATCATTTATATGCCAAAATTATTATGTTACTTATGGTTTACTGCAATAAATATTTTGGGGAAATCACGCGGGCAAGATGTTTTCCCAAAAAACTCATTTGGCCACTCATTGATTGATCCATTTTTAATTTTTAATGACTGCTCTTGTTTTTTGAATGTTTTGAAAGTTTTTTTTTCAGTTAAAAAATTGCTGTTGTTTTTCTATATTAAAACATTTTATGTAAAATTTTTTCCTTAAGTATTTTTTGTGCGCACTTGGACAGGACATGGGCGCCAACCCTCTTTTAGATGCAATATAGTTCATGAAAAAACCCAAATACAACAAATTCGCTGAAAATTAAGGAATTTTCGGTTCACTCATTATTTTTTTTAGGTTAAAAATATTAACCATGTATGTATAAATATATAAAAAAAACAATTATTTTACTGAAAAAATTTATTTTGTATAAAACAAGGGGAGTCATAAAAATGTGTTTTGTTTTTTCTTCAAATAAGCTCGAAGAACACAAAGCACAATTCATATAAAGTTAAAACCCTTTCAGCAAAAAAAAAATACATGCGGCTCAAGCAGTTAAAAAACTCGTTTGCGGCTTAGCGCCGGCTAAAAAATCTTAAGCTTCGATATCTTCATTTGACTTTTACATTTTAATAATATAGATAAAAAAGTTTCACGGCTACAATGGAATGAAACACTTTTTCATTAAAAGAACGGGAATTGCAATTTATGCAAATGTGAAGTGAAAATGTGAAAAATGCTTTTGAAAACGAAAATGAGAAGTTTTTTTTCATTTCACAGTTTCACAGAACCAGAATCGACCCCCAGCTGTGATGTTGTGTTGTAAATAAAGTTGTAAAAGAAATGCTAAAAATTTTGTCAGTTGAAAAAAGGAACATTTAACTCAAAAGTACTAAAAACAGCCACTTGTGAACGAAAATTCTGAATAAGCTTAATGAGTTGGCATTAAAAATAATTAAACACCTGCAAAATATGCATTTCACATTTGCATATAAATTTATTGTTATTCTTGGTTTATGCTTAGCTTTTTTTTTTTTGCTTTTTTAATTTAGATAATTATTTAGGAAGTCTTCGTCTGAGTGCATTTTGCATTTACAGTGTATTTGGCAGAATAAATGATGGATTCCAAAGAATGGCAAAACGTATTACTGGCGCAGCATCTACATGCAGAAACAAATGGTTGGATGCAACCATATTATAAGAGCAACAATCTATGGATGAATTTTAAACAATGCTTTTGCTTGTACGTAATCATATTATGGTTAAATATTACCATCACATCACGTTAAAATTAATCATAATTTATACAAATTAAACATAATTTTGTCAAAATTGACTATCGTTATACAAAATTTGTTAACTATTAATATTAATTAATTTAATTTTTCAGACATTTATTGTATGTGCATTTTGAATCCAGTTGTATGTCATTCTATTTCTGTTATTTTTATGTTCCACTTTTATAATCTTGAGACCTCCTTCATAAGATTTTCTTGAATTTTTGTGTAATCATTATGTTAATTAAGTCAACCATATCTCAAGTTTCTAGGAAAGTAAACATTTTGTATTTAAATACAAACAAAATGTTGCTAAACGTGAATATAGTATGTTGCACCAGCACTTAAGAAAGTAAAGTCGGTGAAGCTCAACCATTTGATACCCTACACCAAAATATATGTATATAGAAACATTTTGGAGATGGTATCCTGTTTAAGACTCAGTGCAAACCTTGGAGCCGGCAAAAGAAAATTATATTATGAGGTTAAGATTCACATAAGAGTTCTTTGTGCAGAATATTACATCTTTATGAGATTTTTTCATGGCCGATATTTTGTTCCATACATAATTGAACCAAACCAATATTATCATAATAAAAAGAAATTACAATCATTTTCTAAATAATTTGTGTTTTATTCAAAATCAACATCGGCTCTTAAAATTTAAACACCCATTATATGTGGCTAAACAAAAACTTATTAGCCATTTCCAGGAACAAACTTTGGAAAATATCCAGTGTTTAAAGTTAATTTAATAACTTTGTTTTATATACTTCATACTTTAAGTACAGCTTATCTTCATTTAAACAAAATGTTTACTGAAAATCTCCATTGATTTCAATTTCACTCAACATGGCTGTTTATGTACTTAGCTATTTGGTACCTGGCAACCTGAAAGATCTTTGAATCACAATTTTTAGTCATATAAAATTATTGTAAGTGTTTTTTTTTTTTTTGGAGCCATATAAATTGTTTATTAAATAAAGAGCTACAAATTCGATGGAGTGCCAAAATGTTTGGCCTTATTAGCACATAAATTTCATGGTTTTTAATGTTAAAACAATGTTTAAGCAATCGCAACTCTTAACGCCATCTAGTCGATTCAATTTTGCTCCATTTCTTCGGGCATACCCGGTCTTTTTTCATAAATAGTGCGTCGAACGTTGGCTTCTAATCGTTTCTGGCTTATCAGCATAGATCAGAGATTTGACCAATTCAGTAGTCCAAAGGAGTTTAATTACACGAACAGTGCGGCATATTCTCAAATCCATTTCTTGAGATAATTCGGTCACCAAACGTTTGACTTAACAAAGTGATAGCTTCGCGCGCTTTATGGCATGTTGTGCTGTCCAGGTGGAACTATTGATTGGCAATAATATGATGTATAAAAAAATCAGGATTCTTATGCCTGTAAAATTGAGAGCTGTATTACTGATTTCAAAAAATAATCGATTTTTCGTTCCCTTAAATTTCCTACTTGTAGTATCAAACAAATAATTGGACCAACAATTCGGAATCCCAATATAATCGTTTTTAAATTTTAAACCGGCAAATCTTTCTACGTTCTCTATTAGTTTCTCTAATAACAAAATAAGCAACTATCAAAAGCAATTGCATCCAAATCATCATCACTCATTCTTTAGTTCTCACTCAATACGTTATAATCTACCAATAGATTAATGAACTATTGGTTTGCTAAAGATAGCAAATAATACCTCTACAACTAAACATTTTATAATTGAATTTATTCTAGGGTCTCTTCAATAACATCCGAACCAATCCCATAAACATACATTAAACACAAACAACCCACCACTCATCAACCCATTATTCAACAATTCACCCCCACACCTGGTCAAGAAAATACTTAATATAGTTTATTGTATATGGCCAACACTGATAGTCTTTGCAGAATATTGATATTCTTAGACTACAAAATAGCAATCCAACTCATGCACTCATGTCTTGTTTCAGTTGGATAAATCTCTATATACAATTCTCAGTTACTGATTAGTTTCATTATGGTTAAATTGATGTCTGTTTGTGCAAGTCTGTGAGAGTGTATGTGAATAAGGGTCTGTGTAGAAGTGGATACTTGTATCCATGCGTTTATTAGCAAATATTTGGCTTGCTTCAACACTTTTCTTACATTGTTGACATATAAATTGGACACTTATTCTCTGTATAATTGACGTGCCCACAAATACATACGTAATATGTATTTCTATATACTAATTAATAAAATTGTATACGCACAAAAGAGAAAACTAATTTAATATTTAAATTCTCAATCAAAAGGTAATGATTGACATACAGAATGTATTGACAGCTTTAAAATTTATATTTTGTTAACAACATACTAGTGACTGGCTTGAAACTAAGACATTTTTAAAAATAGACATATTTAAATTGTTTTATTTTTAATTAAAAGTATACTTTCCTCGATATTCAGGGGTGTGCTGGAAATCGAAAACATAAAACGCAAGAATTTGAAAGTTATTTTTAATACACTTTTAATGTAATTTTTATACCCTCCACCACAATTAGTTGTGAAGAGGGTATATTCAGTTTGTCATTCCGTGTGAAACTTTTTTACTATTCATCTCAGACCCTATAAAGTATATATATTCTGGGTCCTTGAGTAATTTTAAGTTGATTTAGCCATGTCCGTCTGTCTGTCCGTCTGTCCGTCTGTCCGTCTGTTGAAAACACGCTCACTTTCGAAAAACTCAAAAGAAATCAGAAGTCAAATTGCTTGTAGTTATCCTAAGCAGTTTGGGATTGAAATTCAGCAAAATCGGTTCAATAGGATCTGAGCTATGAATCAAAATGTGGAACCACCACCTAAAAAAAATTGATAATTTTGTTACAAAAACTAACATAAATGGTGGAAAAATGCACAGAATGATATAAGATTTCGCAACAATTCGTTTTATTCAACTGGAAATCACGCTGTGAAATTTCGTGAAGATCCGTCAATAATTTACCCTAGGCCCCATATAAGCCCTACTCCCGGAAAACAGTATATGAAGCCTAAAACCCTAACTAACAATGCTATCATTACAAATTTTCGCAAGTCACAGTTACATAGGACTAGAAATTAAACTGTTAAGTTTCGTGATGATCGGTCCATAATTTACCATAGGCCCCATATAAAACCTACTTCCGGAAAACAACTTAGTACGCCTAAAAACGTAAAAAATAATGCTATCATAACAAAATTTGGTACATCGAAGTTTTATAGGACAAGAAATAAAACTGTGTAATTTCGTGAAGATCGGTTCATAATTTACCATAGGCCCCATATAAACTTTACTCCCGGAAAACAACTTAGTACGCCTAAAAACGTAAAAAATAATGCTATCATAACAAAATTTGGTACATCAAAGTTTTATTGGACAAGAAATAAAATTGTGTTATTTCGTGAAGATCGGTCCATAACTTACCCTGGGCCCCATATAAACCTTACTCCCGGAAAAGAGTTTAGTACGCCTAAATCCGTAAAAAATAATGCTATCATAACAAAATTTGGTACATCAAAGTTTTATAGGACAAGAAATAAAACTGTGTAATTTCGTGAAGATCGGTCCATAATTTACCCTGGGCCCCATATAAACCCTACTCCCGGAAAACAGTTTAGTACGCCTAAAACCGTAAAAAATAACGCTAGCGTAACAGAAATTGGTACGTCACAGTTTTATAAGACTATAAATGATACTGTGAAATTTCGTGAAGATCGGTACATAATTTACCCTAGGCCCCATAGAAACCCTACTCCCGGAAAACAGTTCAGTACACCTAAAACCATAATTAATAATGCTATCATAACAGAAATTGGTACGTCACAGTTTTAAAGGACTAGAAATGACGCTGTGAAATTTCGTGATGATCGGTCCATAATTTACCCTAGGCCCCATATAAACCCTTCTACCGGAAAACAGTTTGGTTGCCTTAAACCATAATTAATAACAAATCATCACAGTTTAAGATAATAATAACATCATACAGATATTACTCCTTAAACATTCGAACTGTCGGTGGAGGGTATCAAAGATTCGGCACAGCCGAATATAGCACTCTAACTTGTTATTATTTTAGTTATTAAATTTTATTTAATAGAGAGATATTTGTATAATATTTGCCATAAAATTCTTTTTTTTTCAGAAATCTTGTTAAAAAAGGACTTGTAAAATTCTTGCGTTTTGCGTTTGCGATTTCCATCCAGCACACCCCTGATTGTTAATTGTGGAATTATTTTCAAAGGGAAATTTTGCTCGCTGCAGATGAGAAATTATTTATTTATTCTTATTTAATGTTAATAAAATAAGTACAAACATTTTTATATAACATACAAAGTATTTCGCTGTTATTCAATACCAAAAATTAGGGTCTTTAAAATATTTGTGAATAAGTAAGTAAAAGCAATTTAGATATTCTTGAAAGGGTTTTAATAAATTTAGAATAAATCTGAAATTTTTGGAATGAGGACATATGGTCCTTATGTACCTAATGGCTGGTGTTTTTAGCTTCCCGGGCTTTTTATATTCCTGGTAGAGCATTCAGTTTCGAGAATTCCCGCACATTTTTAATGAAGCCTAATATAAGGTTCCAAAAACGCCGGCCCGAGAAGGATGTCAGGAACTAAATATCTGTCATCTGAAGTATAATTTATATAGCGAAAGCAAAGCTTTGCCATTTACAACTATGAATCTTTTAATAACAGAAGAGCACGCAAAAATGGCCAAAACTTACTACAGTGGTGGGTCATACGTGGCCACTTTTCGAGTGTTACAAGGTGATTATGGCTTATTAGAAAGAAATCTGAAGAGACATCGCAATGTGAGCACTAAAGAAAATATCGCAAGCCCTGTTACAGCCAATTTAGAGTGCCACCACCAAAAGTCTTGAATGGGGGTAAATTGGGTTTGTCATTATGTGTGAAACTTTTTAATTGTTCATCTCAGACCCCATAAAATATATAAAGCGTGTTTTTTAAAGTGTCACAGCTTTGAGTTGGCATCACTGCTTTATTTGAGCACCCATTTCACAGCTGATAGTTGCTTTCGTTTAGTTTGTTTTGAAATTTCATTATGAATCGACGTACACTAGACCGGGTCGACATCCATACAAAAAAAAAAAGTTGTGCCAGTCACACCCTAGAATGAAAGATATGTCAATGAAGTTTCTAAAACAGGAAAACAATTTTTTTTTTGCTACGCCCCAAAATACAGCACTTTTGGTTTTTTATATGTAGCGCTGCCATTTAAAGACCGATCTCATCATATCGCATATCGTTGTTCATGGCTTGATAGTGGATTAATTTTTGTCTTTGGTGACTTTTCAATCCGACCTGAAATTCTGGGCGCCACTTAGGCCATCTCGGATCCTTCCCCCAAATGTCCAATTTTTTTGACGGTCCAAGAAAGTCCTTATAAAACTACGTATGTGATTTTAATATGCTCACTTTTATGACACGCCTCCAAATTAAGCCCCTTTTTTCTTTTGCACATGCATATTACATTGAACCAAGTAGAAGCCAATACAAACCAAAAAAATGTTCATCAGTCACGCCCTAGAATTGAAGAATTGTCGCATTTGGAGTGAGGAGAATCCACCAGCTTTTGAGAGACACCATTAAATCCACAGAAAATTATTATTTGGTGCGCTATATGGGCTGGCGGAGTAATTGGCTCATATGTCTTCAAAAACTATGGTGGTCGGAATGTTACTGTCAATGGTGAATGATATAGGAACATGATTCGAAATATTTTCGTACCTCAATTACGTGGCATTAATCTTGCTGATATGTGGTTCTAACAGGACGGAGTCACATGCCACACAGCAGGCGCTACAATTTATTTACTCAAATAAACTTTTGATGAAAAAATAATTTCACGTAATGGCCCAATAAATTTGCCACCAAGATCGTGTGATTTAACCGCTTTGGATTATTTTCTTTGGAGTTATGTTTAGTCACTTGTCTACGTCGAAATCATATTTAAACATTAATTTCATATAATTTTCCTTCTATATCCTGATATGCTCCAAAGCACTTTGGGTGCATTGCTACGTCACATTTCTCACATTTGTAATTGATACCTCCATAATTTACCATAGGCCCCATATAAAGCCCACTCCCGAAAAACACTTAAGTACGCCTAAAACCATAACAAATAATTATATTGTATTAAATTTTGGTCTGTCACAGTTTTATATGACTAAAAATCACACTGTCAACTTTCGTAAAGATCGGTTCATAAATATCCTAGCTGTCAGTGGATGGTCACACCAATGGTGTGACCCTTTTATGGGACTTCCTAAAATTTGGTTCTTAAATTTAGTTCTGGGGACTTGTTTTATTGAAATAATACTACAGTGGATCGAAATAGTCATACATTGTTATAACTAACACTAAACACGTTCATTGAGAATAGATGTTAGACTGGTCAAATGGTGTCAATTGACCAATGACAACCCCATGTTAAAGTGATAGGTCTTATTTATATAAAATGTTAGAACTAGAACCGGTCTCTATCACCAAAGACCTATCATGGGAATACTTTGGTGTAAGTTGTCTTCCCTCTAGGAAAATAACACACTTTGGGCATAAGAAAAAAAAAGAAATTGTCATAAAGAATTAACCTGCTGCGAAATATCCTGCATTTTAAAAATTTCAAAACACATAAATAACAACAGTTTATAATTAACATATATACAAGTTTTTATTTTGTTGTTTTAAATAGCAAGTGATTGTATAAATATATTTTATTTGATAATTTTATGTAATTTGTATATGGTATAGGCCCAGTGTTGCGTTTTGGCATCACGGATGTATCCAATCTTAAAAAAAGTATCAAATGTCTACGATGATTGGATTTTTCAGTAGAAATAATAATGTTCGTATGTTAGCTACCTCCTTCAGAAGTTTCAGCTAGGTATATTATATATTATTTATTTTTTTAAACTTTTTTCAACAGTACCCAAAAAACAGGAAAAATTAAAAATTTAAATTAAAACTTTTATAAGAAAAACTTATGTATGATACAAATCCAAAAACAGGTAGATTAGATATTAAGTTAAATTTTATTTCACTGTACTTCATAATAATATCACGTAACAACAAAATGCCTGAGGGGAGGTTTAAGTGAACGTTGCGAAAACGCAACGCAGGTTCTTAATGGGTTAATAATCATCTGTTTTATATCGAACACAGATTTAAATAGACAAAATTTCCTAGCAATGTCTGTAGCGGAACATTGTTCCATATAATTTGTTTAGCATAATAACACAAACTTTATTGCAATCGATAATCGACTGCAGTTTCATTATAATATCATCGAAAAGTTTTCTCACTTTAATTCATTGTATGGTATTTAGGCCCGTTTTCGCAACTTATCGATAGCTAAAAGTAGACTTTAACCGTCCTTATAAAAAGTGTTCCAAAAGTAAAACTTTACTTTAACCTGAAGTGAGCGATAAAGTAAATTAAGGTTCATCCTACCTGGTAGGTTAAAGTAAAGTTGTAATAATGGAACCCTTTTCATACGGATGATAAAATCCTACCTTTAGCTATCGGTAAGTTGTGAAAACAGGCCTTAGAAAAATAAGGAACTCATATTTTTTCTCTTACTTTGCATGAACAATCATTAAGTTGAGCTTTAACGACTTTCTAAGTTATTTTAAATTAAATTTTTTATTTAATACATACCTTTTCTTTGAAGCAACACCTGGGTCTTCATCCTGGAAAAAATTAAAATTCCTTTTAATAACTGAGTTTAAAAATTAATGCTAAAAAAAAGACTTAAGAGTATTCATATAAAGCTCCAAAACTTAAATCCATTCAAATTTATCATCTTTAAAATAAATGACTCATTTTCAGGAAATTTTCACCTTCAAGAAGCTCTTAACACATTTTTATTTAAAAAAAATATTATTATCTACAAGCACGAAATCTTTATTTCATAAAATAAAAGTAAAATTATAAAAACAAATTTAAGGCAGCTATAAAATTAAAAAATTAAGAGGATGCTTACAACCTTTTTTTAATCAGAAAATAAGTCACTTGGTAAAAGCACTTTAGTAAGATGAAAATATATATAAAGAATATGTATGTACTTCATAGTTAAGAATATAGATATACAAAAATATACATATCGCTTATTTACTTCAATAGTGACATAACTCAAAAAATTAAATTTTGGTGTAAGTGATGCAGAATTGTTCGCAATGTTTTTCTTCATATCGTGTATAAAATTCATCTTCATTCTGGATTCACACTATGAAAGTTTTTTTTTTCAGAAAGTCTGAGTTTATGAATCAGAGTAGCGAGAAGAAAAGCATGTTCTCATCCGCTCTCACCAATCAATTGAGAATTTCTGAAAGAAAACTTTCATATTGTAAACGCAGACTTATATCTTTTATACTTTCCCAGTTTGAAGAAAATGTGTAGTTATATTTTCTAAGTGATTAGAGCAAATCAAAATCTTAAAACGCTTTTATCTCTAAAAGAACATTCTTGAGTTATGTCACTACTGAAGTAAATGAAAGATATGCATACATGTGAATATACATGAATAGACTTTTAGTTATCTTAATAGAAAAGTATACAATATCTTTTCATCAAATAGTAAAATATTGTACACGATGACGACAGTGGTCTTGAATTTGTTGAAAATATTTTTAATGGATAAAAATAAGAAATATGAAGTATTTCTTATTGTCAGGGCAAGTTACTTGACTCGCCAAATTTTTTTTTTTTTTTAATATTAATGCAAAAAAAGTAATGTACCAAAAACAGCTAGTCTCGACAATATGATACCCTACACCAAAGTATATAAAGACAAGTTTTCGAGCGTATAGGCTTTTTGGGACGTATGGGCAATAATAGATCCGCCTGAAAAAATGATGTAGTGCCCTTACCGCAAAAAAGCTTAAATCACATCATTTCTAAATTTCGTTTTTTGTTTAAGCCATTTTGTACAAACGGTCGAGATGTCGACCACAAAATTTTGCCATTTTTCATTAAATAATTTAAAATTTTAGGTAGTGTAATTAAATTAATTTTTGTTATAATAAACTTAGTTTGGCTTGTTGGCTTTCTGATCAGGACTTCTTTCACCAAACCGCTCCGCCTTTAAGAACCCTTCTGGGGAGCACAAAAATAGACTAAAACAGGCCGTTGTTAAACCAATTGTAACGACTTATATAAAATAGAAAAATAAAAAAAATTATTGCTTTAAATAGCCAACAATTCAAATAAATTTGATTGTAAAAATTAACAGCCTTGAACATAGCTGGTCGAGATGTCAACCACTGGCATAATTACTGCACTAAATTTTTATATTATTCTCTATTATTTGTTTGATTACTTGTTGAAAAAAATGTGCTTATATCAACTGTAGTACTTTTTTTAATGCGAATATTAAATATCAACACTGTTCACATTAAAGTTGGGTCAAACAAGTATGTATATGCAAAAGCTGCTGTTCGATCTTTTGAATACTCTGGGTTCTAATCACCGCATACGGTATCGAGCAAAATTGATCGAAATTATTTATTTTAGTATCATGAAACTCGATATCGAATGAAATGTATTGAATTTGAAATAATAGCATTTGATATCGTGTAACTCGACATTACATTTATCAAGTTTTCATTCGATACGTCATTGTCTATCGTATGCAAAAAATTTCGATAGTTTATTCGATACGATGGTATCGAATGCGGTGATTAGACCCCTGTTCTTTTGATGAGCAAATGGTACCATATTTTGCTCGTCATAGCAGCAAGATGCTTATCAATTCGCTTCCGATACAAATATTTTTGTTATGGTCTTCCAAAGGATATCTTTTCCAATTTCAATAATATGCTGGAGCATCGGATACCTATGATAAACAATTGGTCCTTGTTGCTAGCGTAGTTATGAGTCTGATGTCGATTTGTGAGAACCCATGCGTTCATTTGGATTATTTTTTTTACCGAATACCAATTGTTATGCCTTTTACAAGAAAAAGGTGTTCGTGCAACTGGCACAATCCGCGCAATTAGATTGGTAAACGCAAGCCTGAAAAATTGCATTGGTTCGATGGAGAGATAATGTAGAGGTCACTGCTGCTAAAAATTATGATCATATCGATCATAGTCAACCTTATTGCCAACTATAATAATTATATAGGAGGCGTTGACTTACATAATAATATTATAGTTAATTATCGGATTAAAATAAGAGGCAATAAGTGCTGGTGGCCACTTTGGGTTACTTGCTTGGACAGCGCCTGTGTAAATGCATGGTAATTTCATTGCATGATTACTGACAAAAACGAATCATTAATAAATTGTTCAATCTCTTTATTTATCTGTAGGCTTACACTCATAAAAAAACTGACCCATTCGTACTTAAATTTTGAAGTTCGGTTTTGACTTCCTATCAGTGTAGCTGGTCCTCTTTCATAACGTGATCATTTCATTTTATTTCGTATCACAATATATGATGCCACATAGAAAATGTGTTGCTCTAATAATCCCAGTGGTCGAGATCTCGACCAACAGTTTCCTCAGGGAGTCCTCGGCAAAAAAAAAACTAAATTTACAGAAGTTATTTTTAGCCGATTTCTAGCTAGCCATGCAAATTTCATTAGAATATTCAACCATTTATGTAGCTTGGTACAATATGGGTTAATAAATGACTTTATCTTTTTACTTTATCATGGTCACATAAGGAACCGTTAAGATTTTATAGCAGCAATTCTATCTTAAGCAACAATCTTCACACAAAATTTTTATGAACTAAAAAAAAAGACCTTCTCCTTTAAAATTTTGTAATAACTCGATGATATGAAATGGACATAAAAGTTCCTTATCTCGAATATTATTTAGATATCTATGTCTTTGTGAGATTTGTTCGTCTTTGAGTGATTTAAGGAAGGCGGATATCTTATTATGTTGGTATTTCTATAAAATTTAGTCCTAATCACAGTACAGTTTTTAATTGAAATCGATGCATAGTTGACCATAGCTCCCATTCATATATTTCAGCTGTTAATGCTATTAATTTTTTATAAATGTTGGTTTTGACATAAAATTGGTGTCGATAACTTCCGACTATGTCTTGACAAAATGTTGTGCTGGTATTTATCCTAATTAAAACATTTTGCACGAATTTGACACTTCTGTTTTAACAAGCTGGTGTTTGAAAAACGGCTATCACTATTTAATTAAGCGTATTCAAACTAGCTTAACCAGTAGGGTGCCAAGACTGCACAGTATAATTGACACCACGAGCTTATCCTCATAACATAGCAATAATTTGGCCGATCCGTGATTTCCCACGGGTCCCAGATATAAAATTGCCGACCTTGACCCATTGTTCGTTGCTTTTAGTTTTTAAGCTAAAATTGTTGTTGCAAAGATCAAAAGAATACATTTAAAATATTTGTTAAATCTCCTTATTGGAACTAACTTTAAAAGACATAAAAAGTATTTATAAAAGTGTATTTATCAAATATGAAAAATTGGGAACTGAGTACGTCATACGGAAATCTTATTAATAATAAATTTTGCATTCCCAAAGATAACTTTGATAAAACATTATTGTTTTGTTAAATTCTTGTGAAATGTGCAAAATATAATATTGTTTTAGTAGAAACTAAAAAAAACTTGCCCTGCTGTTACGTATTTGTATAAGCTCGAGAATATTTAAAACGTAACTCTGTTTTGAAAAAAAAAACAAACTCTCTTAATGCACATATACCTATACAAAAATGTACATAAGTAAATACATCCGGGTACACACACTTTTCTGCATTTCAAGCTTATATTTATTTCTAGAAAAGGAAAAGAATAAAACGCCTTAAATTTTACTCACTGACAGCTGGGCATAGATATGTATGCATAGTTAGTCTAGTGCGGAGAAAATAAAAGTTTAACTTAAATAAATCAACAAACGGGCATATGGGCAGATACCCAGTCAATCCTAGCAGACAGTTAGGCAGACGTAAAGACAGCAGTTTGAAAGTCTTACAAATAAATAAATTATGTTAGTCAGTTCGTTATCTTTAATTCTTTGAAAATTTCACTGGCACTAAAGATGCAAATGCATGTTTAACAAATAGAAAATATTTTCTTTTCATAAACTCGAGCTATTACTCAGTATATGTGTATGTGTGTGAACATATTATGTAGGTATATAACGTTCATTTGAGTGTAAAAAGCATTAAGTGTAATTTTTTGCAATTTTGGTTTTCTATTTAGGGGTCCAATTGATTAATAAACGAATTTTTTTACATCTTTATGCTATGACTTATCATGGTTGGCTTTATTTATTTAATCCACATGTATCTAATTTTACAAAATTATTCGTTTATTTTATTACTTACGGCCAAAAATCAACCCAAAATAGTTTAAAAAATATTGTTTTTTTTGTCAGTCATATTTACATTATCCATATCAAGTGAAAGTTACGTGTTTTCGGAGAGAGCTTTTTTAATAGAACTAATGTCCAAGAATGAAACGATCCTCCCACCACTTACGAGAAACTTATAAACAACAAATGTTATGAACAAATTGCTATTGGTTACGTTTGCAATGCAAATAAATTGGACGCATTTGAGGTTAAACCTTAACCACCCTATTCACAAACGATTATTAAATTTAACAAACGTTTATTAAAGATAATTTTCATAAATTTGTTCTTAAAACCTTTATTAAATTTAAAAAATTTTCATAAATACAGACATAAAACATCTGTCAAACATCGACTTTATTTCGATAGGTAAAAGCAGAAGTGAAACAATTTAAACCTTCATGAATCTTTTCCCATTAGAGCAAATGTATCAATAAAATATTTATTATAATAAAAATACATCGCTAGAATATTTAAAAAAATAAAAGCAAATAAAAACAAAAGAAATAAGATGGACCAATTCCGATTGTGTTTAACATAATAACATTGTTAAAAGGACCTACCATACAACCACAGATATTAGTTTTTTTTATATACCTTATATTTTATATACCTTAAAAAATCAATCCATCCGTACTTAAATCAAGAAAAGGTAGTATTAAGAGTAGTGAAGTACAGAATGCTTGATTCAAGTGCGGATTATTGCCATATTTAATCACTTATCCGCACTACAGGTAATCCATGGACGGGATTAGTTGAGGTTAAACCGAGATACAACTTATCTCAAACGTGCTTGATTCAAGAACTTCGAAGCTGTTTTAACCCGAATTCGAATACTTTAAATAATACGAATTCGAGGAGATTCATTATTAACACTTGCCACATTAAACTAGAGAGAGAGAGCGAGAATACTATTACTTATTTTCTTGTTACACATTTTTTACAATTATTGATTTCCTTTTTGTGTGCAGAAGAGCTATAAATTAAAAAACACCAGCTAAAAGCAAATAGAAAGCGGAAATTTCTTCCTTTTTCTATAATTTTTTTTTATTTTCCAAACATTCAAATAATTAATGTTTTTATTCTCCTAGTGTTGTTGATTTTTCTACAACAAGCATTGTCACGTATAAAGACGAGGCTAATAAGTTCTCTTAGAATTATGCGCTCATTTTATAATTTGCTCTCAGAGTGTCAAGAACAATGAAAACATATGCCATGGCATATAATATAACAATTTTTGGATTGTTTTAAGTACTTTCAGGCCCGTTTTCACAACTTACCGATAGCTAAAATTAGACTTTAACCGGCCTTGTAAAAAGTGTTCCATTATTAAAACTTTACTTTAACCTTAAGTGAGCGAAAAGTACATTCACGTTCATTTTACCTGGTGGGTTAAAGTAAAATTTTAATCACGGAACACCTTTTATATGGACGATAAAATCCAACCTTAAGCTATCGGGAAGTTGTGAAAATGGACTTTAGTGTTTTAAATTAATTATGAGTTTTTTCTTTCTGGTTTTGTCATTTCGTTTAACACACATTGAAATAATTATCAAAAGTAAATATATTATAAGTCTTCGTAAAACTCGAAGATTATCTATCTTCGTTCGTTGATTCGTGTTGTTACTACTTTTACGGATTTCTGTCTCTTATTGGCACTTTGTCGAGAGAACACAGTTTTAGTTATATAAAATGACCTCAATTTTATATTTCTATATTTTCTAACCACATGCCTTCCAAAAATTATGTTTTTTGCACCATAAGAATCACACTCTTAAATATCCTTATCGTCATATCGAGACCTAATAGCAAAAATTATGTAACCGACATCATTTTCAATTTTAGTTTTTTTTTTAATAAATGACTTTATTGGCAACACTTGCATCATCTCCTTAATTGTCGTGGTCACATAAGGCACCGTTACGATTTTATAGCAAGAACAATTTTGAGGTAACCAGGAAATTTCATACAAAATTTATATGAAATAAAATAAAAAAAAACTATCTCCTGTAAAATTTTATTTTTGTTGGTTACAGCATTTTTGCTATTAGGGCTCGATATTATAGTGTTACAGCTCTGGTTGACCTTTAGCTTGAACAATTATTCTTATCAATTCTTCGCTATTTTGAGCTTTCTGTTGGCAGTTTTGAAAATCCCCTATTCTTAAGTCGTATTCTACTAAGTCTTACCATTTTGTTTGCGGCCGCCCTTGTCGTCTAGTTCATCTGACTAACATTGATATGCGAGTCCTGACAGGTATTCTGTCCATCCTAGGCGTTGCACTTTAATAAATTTTACTATCAGCCATGTTTTCGAAATCGAATTCGAGTGAAATTAAAATCGAACAAACTTTGAAAACGATTCAGTGTTAAAACTTAAAAGTTCATTAAAATATTCCGTTTTATATACTTCATACCAAGGCGAATTCATTTTTTAGGTGGCCTTAAAAGCACAGCTGTCCTACTTTTTGTTCCTAAGTTAGAGAGAGGAATGTCAAAAGTTGCCTTTGTTTTTGATATATGTTTTTGGTGTTGTACTTGTTGCTATGTCGCCACCACCGTCTACATGAATTCGCCTTGTTTCATACTATGAGTACAGCTTAGCTTTAGAACTACTCTTAAAATCAGGAAAAACTATAGTAGTTTTCAAGAAAATTTAAGTTGAAGTCTCCATCGATTTAAATTTAACTCTATTTCAATTTCCAGAGCATGGCTATATGTCTTCTTTTTCACATAGCTTAAGCAGTTATTCGTAAGGTTTTTTTTCTGGGCAAAGTACGCTCTGTTTGCTGCTAATATGCGGTTACTTACTCCGTCTTGCATGCTGTTAGAGTTTTAAGCAGAACACTCAGGTATGCAAAGCTCGCTATTCCTTCAAAGCTGCTGGTTTTGATTTGTACTTATCGTCTTTTTCCATTCGGTTATTTAAGACTCTTTATTAGAGTTTTTTTTCCCGGAGTTTTTCGATTCCCGGGAAAGCGGGAAAAATTTTTAAATTTCCTGGGATCCCGGGATCCCGCTCCATACAACTAATACAAAGTAAACTTGGTTTTATTAATGAAAAAAACTTTTATAAACAAACGTGAGGGAACTTGTCTACAAAGTAAGTAAAATAATTGCTTAAAGACTACAAAAATAATTGAAGATTGAAAGCGGAACTTGAATTATTATTACCTTTGGCTATTATAAGTAAATTCCGTATTATGATGATCTAGTACAAGATAAAATAAACATAACAATTGAGGTACTCAAGATATGAGATCAAAAAGTAAATTCATAAAATATATAAAATATTTTAATAAATATATTAACATTTTTTAACGGCGTAGGAAATTACTTTCAGACGCGCTCAAAGCGTTTAGTGAGTCGCCAAAGAGTATATTTCTGATTTTGTTTACTGATTACCATGTTTCCGAAAAATTTCGTTTACTTTTTTACCGAGGTTGGACAAATAATTAAAAGTGCACCGTTGTTGCATGCTTCTGATGTCAAGGTTGATGCAAAAAATAGCATCATCCGGACTACTTCTTACAAACTATTTCTTTTCATTAGGTCCATCTGTAATCTTTAGGACAATGAATTTTTCAATTTGTATGTTTTAGTAACTGACACGAGTTTCATTATTTTTTTATTTCGGTTTCCCCGCACTTCCCGGGTATATTACCAAGCTCGATTTTTTTTTTTTTTTGTTGATACGACTATGTTGCAATAACGGAGCGATATGTTTATGTATATCCTATTTTTAAGACTTGTCCATGGACAATGCGAATTTACTGCCTGCATCTTATTTTGAATTTATGTTATTTATCAATTCATCACTTCACTTAATTTATTAATTATCAACTGTTGCACTGCCCATTCTGCTTTTAATAGATTTATTGCCGCAGGAGACATTAATTTACGTTTGTACACATTTCTTATAATTGATCTAATCGACAACCCATCCACAGATGCTAATTTTTAGAGAAAAGAAAACTAAATTTCAGAGTAAAAATAGCTGTTTTCTGAAACTATGAAGAACTTTTTATTTCCCGGGATCCCGCAACAAAAATCCCGGGAAAACGGGAAATATAATAAGTGAAATTCCCGGGAATTCCCGGGATTCCTACTCTTTATTAATTTAGCAAGGTTTGCTTGAACTTAAAAATTCGTCAAGTCAATCTAGTATTTAACGTAGTCGCTAGCGTAGGATTTCGGTCTTGATTTAATAGTTTTCAAAAGTTTAACAATCCTAACGAAATTTTATCATTATTTGATATGTCTAAGCTAGATACCGCTTAGGTTTGTTTATCCACCTGTTCGTTGCCAGAATGAGTTATATACGCGGAAAAAATGCTGGAATAACCTCAGTTTGACAGGTTATAGTGGAAACATTATTGTTACCATTCACGTCTCAGGTAGTAAGAGGTGAAATACTATTAAAGTATCAATCACAACTTTTGGTATTTAATGATATAAAAGCACATAGTACATTATTATGGCACAACGGCAGTAAAGTATAGATATACATAAATACTTCTCTTTCTACGAAGATGAATGCAAAACGTTATTAAGCAAAAAAAAAAAAAAAAAAAAAAAAATCTGTAGTAAATTGAAAGAGTTGTTAAGAAAGTTGTGTAAAACTGTTGAGAAAAAAAAAAGAAATAATGTAGAAGAAAAAAAAAAAATATGTTTTTAAAATTTAACAACTCTAGTTGACAAGAGTGAGTTGCCTTTCCATCAAACTGTCAGTATACTTGTTTGGCTGCCTGTGGTTGCCTGAGAAAAGTAGTAAGAACATAGTTCAAATGTGTGTGTGTGTTTTTATTCTTCTTCTGTATTTCTGCATTTTCATGTAATAACGAAGACAGTTGAGTACAATTTTGCAGAAAAACGTTTTATATTATCGATAATTTAATTTTCATAATTTTCAATGTAAACATTTTAACAAGCCAATAAGGGGTATTTCGTGGAGAGTTGTTAAAAAAAAAAACTTTTTCATTGGAAATATGCAAATATTTGCTATTAAAATGTCAATGAATTTAATTTGAAAGCTTTTCCACAAAACATATTTAAAAAAGACATTTTACAAATAAAATATAAACTAACTGCCGGTTTAACGATGTCGAACGTCATCGTTCGCATAGAAAATTATATTTAAAACAATAACAAAATTCGAAAATTTGTTTTTGTTTTAAATGTAATATTCTATGCGAACGTTTACGTTCGAAATCGTTGAACAAGCTGTAATACTTTATTTGAGAAATATATCCGTTTTCGAGCCCTAATAGCAAAAATGATGCAACCAACAACATTTTAGATTTTTGTTTTTTTTTGATGAAAATCGATAATTTTTGATAATTTGCATCATCTCTAAAAATGTTATATCTCTGGGAAGTACCGTTACGAAATAAGAGCAAAATCAATTTCAAACGAACCCCTAGACTTGAAGCAAAAATATTTCAAAACAACCTTCTCCTGTAAAATTTTATTTTTTTTGGTGACATCATTTTTGCTATTAGGGCTAGTTTTATTGCACTAGCTATTTGTAGTATTTCTTTTTTTTTAATTTTTGTTTTGAAATACACCAAACAAACACATTCCCCAATTAAGCTTTCTATACAGTTGCAAACCCATTCAATTCTTTTTCTTATATTTGCGTATCTGTTATTCAGACATAAGCGATCATAAAAATAAAATTTTTAAAATATGAGATAACATAAATATGTAGAATAAAAATACATTTCAGTAGTTTGTTATAATCCAGTTATGGCAATATGGGCTTCTGTGTATTAACGAATACAATTTGTATCGTGTATTGCAATTTCCGTACTCATTCAAAACGATGGCAAAGGTTGTATTCTTTAACAAAGGGAAAATATGATGGATAGAAAGTTGCTGTTTAGAAACCGAATTTTTGTTTTCGATAAAATACAAAAAACTTCCGTTATTTAGAAACAAATTCTATGAAATCTATATATGAAATATAATAGTACACTTTGTTTGAATTCGTTAATAATTTCATTCAAATCGATAACTCCCTACTTTATTATTTTTGTCAGCACTCAGGAAATTTATTTTATCGCGATATGTTTAGACATTCCTAGACACTTTTCATCAAGAATAATTAATTCCCTTCTGCCTCTAGTGCGCCTTTGAAATTAGTTTGGAGTAGAATATATTTAACATTCCTCATTATGTTTCCGATATATGAAAATTTCCTATTTGTCAAGGTCTTAGTTAATTTTGGTTCAAGGTTTATCCTTAATACTGTATTATTTGGGACGTGATCATCCAAAGCTTTAGTTGTCCATATTTCCATCGCATATAATAGGGCATTCTGCCATAACACTAGATGAGACTTAGCTTTGTTGCAAGACTGTTATCGTGGTTGGTTCCTATATTGTTGTTTTTAAGGTAATCATTTCTGGACATCTCAATACGACATCTTATTTGATTTGATGCATTCCAATTATGATTGTTAAAACTGTTCAGATGGATTTGCCGTCTTACACTCGCCGCCATCGACGACTGCTGACGTCAATAGTCAAACATCAATCCTTAAACGAAATTGTATTTTAACCTTTGGTAGATCGAAATCTGCTTTTCTGAATGATTATCCATTTTAATTGATTTTACATGTTGTTTCCTTACTTCTGTTTTCTCGTTCTTTTTGTCAAGAATTTTTCTTGAAGTCCAAAGTACATTTTTTGTTTTTCATTTGTGTCTTTCTTTTTTCTGTTGACCTTTTTTAGCACAACTTGAAGGACAAATGTACACATAGAGCTCGTGCCTCAGCTTGATGAATTTAAGCCTAATTAAAAATATTAAAAATTTGGTTTATAAAAATAGATAAATCCATATTAATATGGACACATAAGCATAATGTGTTTTTTAATACTGTGGTGTAGGGTATCATGTGGTCGGGCTTGACCGACTATACCTTCTCACTTTTTTTTTGTATTTTTATTATTCATATATCATATGGTCGACTTAATTACAGAGGAAGGTTTGTCTAGCAGCTTCTGTAGGCCAGATAAAGTGCTTGCCTTATATATTTATTAAACAATGTAATTAAATTTGTTCAAAAATATTTTAAATATATCTTTGGCTTTTATTTAAATAGTACTATATCGTCAGCTTAGAGTGCAAAGGTGCTAAGTCCACTTTTTATACAAATTTACATTTTGATGCAGAACGAAAGATAAATGAAAAATACATCATACTAAACAAAAAAAAGTACAGTTATTTCGCTTATGATTGTTTGTAAACACTGATGTGCAAAAGTGCTAAGTCCACACCTGCCATATCGCACGTGCTAAGTCCCGTTAAAAAAAAACCTACTTGTTCTTTTTTATCAAATTTTTCAATCGCAGTAATGAAACTAATTTTTATTGCTTAATAAACATTCACGTGAAAGAAAACTTCTAGTATTATCAGTTTGCCAATTTCATTTTATCACCAAAAGGTAAGTAACAATTTGCTTTTTTTGTTGTTTTTTTACGAATATGTCTTTCAAATATTTTTTTTTTTCATAGAATGTTAAAATGTCTCTTCATAACAGCAATAGCACTGGTCCACAACCGCTTCAATGCAACAATTACGACAACTATGGCATTGAACCAGATGATGGAGTTGTTGGGCTAGTTCCTTATGGTTTTAATAGCGATTCTGACGACTCTTTTGACTTACCGACTAAGACCCAAAATCGCAAAAAGAGAGTTCAGGTGCAGAAGTCAGCTTGGTTTGCGGCCAAAAATAAGAAATCCAGAGAAAGAGGAAAACGTTATTATGGGAAACAAAAAGAGAGCGACATTTGGAATTATGAAAAAATTAAAGAACCACGAGCCATTAAACAAAGATGTAAGTGTAAAAGTGATGCTTCTACCATAAAATGTGCCCAAATCAATGATGAAGAAAGACAAAAAATATTTAAACAATTCTGGCAAATGGATTGGAATGCAAAAAAAGTTTATGTAAACACATTGATACAAACAACTGCACCTGCAAGATCCCGAAATAGAAAGGTAAGCAACGAATCCAGAAGGAGCGTTACTTTACAATATCACCTCAAAGTGCAAAATAAATATATACGTGTATGCAGAACATTTTTTTTAAATACATTGAACGTAGGTCGACGTGCTGTGCTTAATTGGCTAAAGAAACCTCTGGTTTCAAAATCTAATTTAAATGAAAGTGTTCCGAAAAAATGTAGTCAAGACAGACAATCCCTTAACTCATTTTTTGACTCGCTACCATCTATGGAATCCCATTATTGTCGTGCTTCAACGAATAAAAGATATCTTTTGCCTGAATGGCGTTCGAAAAAAATGATTTACGACTTTTATGTTAATGATTGGTGTAAAAGCCAAAAAGTGCACCCGCTCTCGATTTCGGTATTCTACGAAATATTTGATATCAAAAATCTTAGCTTATTCTCACCAAAGAAGGATCAATGTGAAACCTGTTCACGTTATTCAGTCGACAACCTTTCATATGAAGACTACACTCTTCACCAAGAAAAAAAAGAAGAAGCTAGAAATGAAAAAAACCAAGACAGAAATGAAGAAGCAAATGTGTTCACCGTTGATCTTCAAGCTGTCTTAATGGCTCCGAAATCTCAAGTCAGCAGTCTCTACTACCGGACAAAGTTGCAGGTGCACAATTTGGTTTTTCATAATCTTATAAACCAAAAGGCATACTGTTTCTTATGGAATGAAGCTGAAGGCGGAGTAACTGCTGAGGAATTTGCAAGCATATGGGTTTTTTTTATTGAAGAAAAAATTATCCGTGAAAATGACCCTAAAAAAATTATTTTTTACAGCGATGGGTGTAATTATCAAAATCGTAATTGCTTAATGAGTAACGCCCTGTTAAATACAGCAATCAAACATAATGTTACTATAGAACAAAAAATTCTTGAAACCGGGCATACCCAAATGGAGGCAGATAGCGTTCATTCTACAATTGAGCGTGCTATGAAAAAAAGAAATATTGATGTTCCTGCGGAATATATTGGAATATGTAAAGGAGCCCGAAAAAACCCCGAACCATATGATGTTACCTATTTGGATCATTCCTTTTTTAAAACATTTAAAAACGTTAAATTTATCAAAAATATTCGACCTGGTCGTGGAAAAGGCGATGCAAAAGTAACGGATATTCGTGGTATTAAATATACACCGAATGGTGAAATATATTTTAAGCTCAGATTTCCTGATCCATGGGAAGTACTACCCCAAAGAATAGATGGTAATGTAGTGGCGTTGGACTGGTCAAATTTTCAACAGCTTTACCAGGAAAGAAGAAAAATAACAGCTAAAAAATATGAAGACCTGCAATATTTAAAAACTACTTTGCCGAAAGATCACCACAAATTCTACGACGATTTACCTCACGAATGATTCATTAATAATTAATTAATTAATTAATAATTAATGTGATATTTTTTTATTTAACAGCAATGAAATAAGACTGTCTTTAATGTTTTTTGTTACAATAAAAGAAAAAAAAAAAATTATAAAATTGTTTTTTTTTTTTCATAAATATTTAACAAATGATTTTAAGAAAATGTGCTAAGTCCAATGCACAAACATAAAACAAGTTACAGAAAATGAGCTAAGTCCCGAAAATGCTTGAAAATCAGCAGCGTGTGCTATTTTTCAATTGCTCCTTTTTGATAATTAAAAAATGAACCAACACCGATAAAATTACGTTTAAAGTTTTATAGAATATTTCCATAGATTCATTTAGGAAAGTTTTATGTCTCTCCTGTAAAGTCTTAAAATGTGGACTTAGCACCTTTGCACTCTAAGCTGACGATATGTAATTTTTTAAATGTGTTTTTTATACAAATTAGTTCACTGAGGGTCATCTGTCATTTAAATTTAGAAAAAAACTAAATTTTTGCGCTCTCCTGTAGAATTGTGCTTTTGCAGATAGCACTATTTGAATATAAGCTATCGATATAAAGATTTTTTAGTACTGGGAATAATGCATCTACTATTTCGCAAAACCTGCATATAAAATCGGCAAAATTATTTAATTTGTTTCAGGATTCTATTGAATAGCTGCTTTACGGTCAGCTAGAGCTGGCAAATTATCGATAGTCATATCATTGGATATTTTCGATAGTGTGTTCAAAAACCGTCGATACCTTCGAAAGTATCAAATTCTTTATTGAGTTGTAAAATTAAATTTTTTAGTAATTGCACCACATCTCAACGTTGCAATTTAGAAAACTGAATTATAGATATGGAATTTAAAAGTTGGGGCAATAAAAATTGTAGCCGTTGACTAAGACATTTTTTAATAAAAAAAAGTCTAATTGTTAATTTTTGATACCAATAGTAATAATATCGACCCATTTGCGCGAAATTATCGTATATGCCAATTTTTTTGAAATTGGGTTTTTGATGCAATCTTGTTCTACATTCAAATAGACGTCGCCTGACAAAATATTGTAGGTGAATTCCACTTCGTTGCTCCAAAAATTGAATATATATTTTCATATTTATATTGCAAGTGATAGCAGAGAAAAGTATATAAATGGCTCTCCTGTAAAATTTGGTTTTTGTAACATACGATAATTTCGCGCAAAGGGGTCGATATGATAAGCACTGAAAGAAGTTAGTATGGGGTTACTATGTGAAGCGATAAGCTGGTTCGGACCAATATACTTTGTGGCAACTAGAACCTTTATTTGATATTTCATCAAACTATCTCCAAAATTGCGACGTGTACTTTGTGAACATGATTCACATGGACAGCCAGCCTACCAGCTGGATGGCCGGACGGACAACGGAATAGTAATAAGTGACTCTAGGTGTTGGTCCTTTAGGTATTACAAACATCAGCACAAAAATAATACCCCGTCTATTATGGTGGTATGGGTATAAAACAAAAAGCCCGTGTTTTCATACGAAATGCTAACAAAATCGAAAGTTTAATTTCGCTCTTAAAATTTTCAACAACTGCTTTAGCGATTTTAATGAAACTATAACTAAAGAAACATTAAAACAACGATCATCACGCTATGCCCCCGGGGTCCGAGCACTTTTCGTGAATTTCACACACACACACACAACACGAAGGTTAACGAAACAATTGTTAAAAGCCATAATTGCAAAAAACAAGAACAAAACACATAGTTAATGTCTTAAACGAGTAAATTTATTTTCCTCTCTTTGCACGCAGAGAAAAAATATGGTTGGGCATGGTTACGGCAACAACACTATGTTTAATGTAACAATATATTGTTGTCGTAAACAAATAATTGTTATTTTTATTTAATATCAACAATATTATAGTTACTGTAAACATATCAATGTTTATCGCAATTATAAATTTGAGTATTGTTGACCGAAAAATAATTATTTTTCTAACAACTAAATTATGATAACTTTCTAAACATATTATATTTCTCACAACCATATCATGATATTTAATAGCCATTACATGATAACTTTCTATACATTTATCATATTATGTTAAAGATGCAATCAAACTATTTTTACTCTAATCATATTATGTTAGCGCCATTTGTAAAATAATTTTGAAGCAGTTGTGTCGTTTTTTTTATTTGTGAGCGGTTAAACAATTAAAAGATAAAATTCCATAAAAAAAATAAGTTTAAAGAAATTAAAAAATTAAAATATTAGCGGAGTTCATTCAAGTATTAGTGATGTAATAGTGCAAATGCAAAATATCATAGTTTTTTTGTAAAATCCAACAAAAAAACAGGGTTTAAAAGCATCCATCAGCTGGCTGCTTTTTATTTTTGCTTTTGCCACTGCTTTTGAAATTTTTAATTTTTTTCCAATAGCCAATGTTTTGTTTTTCGCTTGTGCAAAAAAGCAAATCTCCTATTTTGAATATTTTTATTTTCTGACAACTGCTTTTTTACCAGCCAGCGACAAAAATGGACAACCACATAAAAAGCAAAAGCTAAAAAAAATTATTTCGCCTTTTGCTTTTTTACTTTTTCCTAAAAGAAGAGCTAGTTAAAAAAGACAAACAAAAAAAAAATCTAAAATTCAAAGAACAAAAATTCTTCTCTGGCTGGTAATAACAAAAAGCCGCTGAAGTGTGTGCTAAAAGCAGTCTGAGCAGAGCTATTAGCTCTGCAAAAAGGCAGATTACAACGAAAAAATACTGATCAGTGTACAAGCAACATGGTTTTTTTTCATGGTGGTGAGGAAAAATAAATTTTTGCCTTTCTTTAGTAATGTTGTAGTAATGTTGTTGTTGCTCAACAGTTTGCATGACTATAGCGCGAAATGTGTGTGTGTGTATTTTGGTTTTTTTTTTAATATTTTTAATAAAGGCAACCAGCCAAAGTGTCTGTTGGATTTTTTATTGTATAGAAACAAAAACAAATTCTTGTTGTATTTGTTTTGCATGAAAAATATCAATTGTCTTCGTCGATCATGTGCCTTTCAGCTACCTTTGCGCTGCTTTTATCTCCTATTTTGCGGCTATTAGCATGCAGTGGTTTTTGATTTGGCGGCTGTTTGACAGAATCTTTTTGTTTCATTCTCTTTCCTACATATTTTCTCCTACAACAGAAAAGTTATTGCCGTTGCTTTTTGAGTTCCATCAAATAAGAAATTTTTGCTATTGTTAAAAAAGCAATAGTTGGAAAAAGCAGTGTCCGTTAAAAGGTTACTTTTCAAAAACAGTGTGTTTATTTTGCTGCTGCTTTTGAAAAGTGTGGGCTTTTTTAGCAGTGGAACTTGTCGGCTTTTTATTTTTGATTTTTTTTTAAATAGGAAAAAGGCAAAATTTGGCTGCTTTTGCTAATATGGCGATAGCATTTTAAACCCTGCAAAAAAACACACAGAGATTTCGTTATATTTTATAAAAGTGCTACGATATTTCATCAACATCTTAAAATCGAAAAAATGGACACACGCGGTTGCCCATGAAAACCACAGATTTTGCATTTGCTCTTTTGCAAGCATTAAATTGAACTCCGCTATTTGATTTACACTAAGAAAAATTGTAAAAAGCCACAAAATAAAAAATCGATGCAAGCAAATTTTAATTTATTTTGTATTTTTATGACAGCTATGAAAGGTGCTGTATCATAATATGATTGCTTCTAAATTTATTATGATTAACATGATGATAATATGATTACTTCTTAGCTTATTATGATTAACATGACAATATATGATTAATTTCTTAGCTTATTATGATTAACATGACAATAATTTGATTACTTCTTAACTTAGTATGATTAACAGAATAATAATATGATTAAGGGAAAAATATTATGATGACATATTACGAGTATATTTAGTCATAATATGATTCAATAATAATCTTAATATGGTGACTACAATCATAATTCTTATCATAATATGTTGCTCTTAGAATATGTTTACCACAACCATGTTTTTTCTTTGCGTGTGCATTCACCACTACATACACATTTTTAACTGGCTCTCTTTGTGATGACTTTTGGTTTAAAACTAAAAGACTTTTAGCATAGAGAAAAATAATGCTGAGCCACTGTGCGCTACCGATAAATAGGGTTCGAATGTTACGGCTTGTTTTTGACAAACAGAAAAATAAAATTTATTTGCAATTTGCTAAAAACAAATTTAAACGATAGTTTAATAATAGTTTAATGGTAACTTAAGTTGGGCAAAATCGTTCTTTTTGCGAAATCGCTGAAACCTAGGTCGTTCCGGAACGACACAACCCTAATGGAAACAGAACTATGGATAGTATTGATAAAATTTTCGATTGCTTACCAGCTCTACCGTCAGCTGTTGCATGACAATTTGCAAGTATTTGTCATTTCTGCAAATAATTTATATAAACACCAGCTTAAAAGAAATTCAAAATTATCTCCGAAAGGGGGCGGGGGGGGGGGGGGGGGTGCTTTTATACCATGGGAGCTAAGACCATGATGGCTTTATCTCCCATTCAAAAGAGAGATAAAGCCTTTAATTTTTTTTTTTTCATTTTAATGGGAGGCAAAGCCATTATGACCTTAGTAATATTAGGAAATGGCTTTATCTCTCATTTCAGTTTTGAAGAACTTTTCCATTTTACATTGATTATTAGTTTTCTTATTTTTATAATTAAGAGGTAATGATTTTCCCTTTTACTAAAGTTAAGTATTAAAATCTGGCTTCGCATACTTAAGTTTTTCTGCAGTAGGACGCGGCAGGTGGCTTCGCTGAATAAAGTTTTCCTGCGTGCGTCACAAGAATAAAAAAACGTTTTTCAATGATAACTAAGGATTTTCCCTTTTACAGAATGTTAACACCATGCGTTACAATATTCTGGAAAAATATGGCTTTGCCTCTCATTTGGGGGGGAAAAAAATATGGCTATATCTCTCACTTCGCAAAATTTTGCATATGACCTTACCTCTCAATGATTGAGCAACCCAGCAAAAACTTTGCTTACAAAATAAGCAGAAAAATAATGAGAATTTGAGGAGCCGACTACTTACTTTTCTACTAGAAAAAGTACTTATTTTTGTTCGAGATGTCCCAAAAGTAATCCTTTATAATTTAGCCTATTATAATCTAAAAAATAATATGTTTTTTTTTATACTTAAAATTTTTATAAAAATATATAAAATTTTTTTATTTTTTTTAATTTTTTTTTTTTTAATTATTTTTATTTTTTTTATTTTTGTTTAATTATTTTAATTTTTATTTTTTCTTATTTTATTTTACTTTTTTTCTGTCTCTGGCGGGATTCGATCGCGCAACCTCGGTGCTGATAGACTAGCTCGCTACCAGCTAGTCTACCGGGGCAGTGTAGTTTTTGTATTAAAAAACTATGTTTTTTGACTATAATGACTATAATGACATTTTTATTGTCATAATGAAAATTTAAATTGTTCTGTATATTTAAGATATAATAATAAAGTTATTATTTAATATATAACTAATAATCCAAAAAGTGGCGAATAAAGCTACAAAGTAATGAATTCTTGAAGTCATTAAAAGTAGGATTGTAAGTAAAGTTTTTGCTGGGAATAAGACCATTACGGCTTTATCTCCCATTCAATTGAGCAATAAAGCCATCATGGTCTTACCTCCCATTGTGAAAAAGCAACCCCCCCTCTCTCCGAAATACTTCGAACTAATTGATTTATTTGTGATTTATAACTTTTCGTCGTTTTATTTACAAGTATAGCCTACTCAATTGTAAATATGCGAATGAAATATTTTCATTTATTGAATATCTTTTGTTACATACTATATGTTTATATACATAAGTATATGTGCAATGCACATTGAACAACACATGGCTATGTTTGTGGAGAGGAAATAATAAGGAAAACTTTTCCTTGCCATTTTTGATTTTCCATAAGAGTTATTTGTACGGATGCATCCGAAAAAATATTATATCAAAAGGAAATCATCCATATAAAAGGAATAATAATATTGCTTTTGTAAAAAAATATTTTTAATTATCATAATTGAGTTTATTGATTCATCTTTAATTTTTGCAATTTTATATATTTCTTTTTAATAAATGTAACTTTATGTTAAAAATGATTAAAATTTGCAATTAATTATGTAAAAGATATTGTGATTTTTAAAATGTTTCTGGTTTTAACTTTTATTTTTCAAACGTAATAAATTTAATTAAAATTAATATTATGCATACGCTGCATGTTTAAAAACTATTTAAATTATTTCACCAAAAGTAAAACAGATTTAATTAACAGTTTTTTGTCGTGTTTTTATTTAAGGAATGTTAAATATGTCTGTCTAAAGGTGCGGTTAAACTGATATAGAATTTAATAATGTCATGAATATTTAATTTATTCTGTTTTTTGTTCTTAGCTATTTAAATTAATTCATTACATATTTAAACTTGTCACAAAAGTAAATAATATTGTAGAATTAATAACGTTGTGGTTATTTTAGATGAATTTTTTATTAATTTTTAATATTTAAATAAAAAAAAAATTAAAAAAAAATGTGTTTTGCTGAAAATCTTATTAAATTATTATTTATTATTTTACACTAGTGTGTCCCAAAAAAAACTTTTTTTTTTATTTTCGTGGGTGCTCAAGCATAATTTAGCTTGGTAAAGTATTTTTGAGATTTTTTAAGATTTTTCGGAAGAGGTATAGAGGTCGCTCAACACGAATTTTTGCCAAAAATCTGGTTTGCCCGCCTTTTTTTAAGTTTTCTTCATTCCTTTGTCAAAAATCACGATTTTCTTAACTTTTAAGGAAATGATTTAAAAGAAAAATGTCCAAGCTTTATTTTGGTGTATAAATACGTTACGTTTATGCAATGCATTAGCTCATTTATGCACCCTAAATTAAAATTTTTCGTAGTTTTTCCATAAATTTTGTAAACAACAATTTTTATGAAAATGAAACAAACCAGCAACGCAGTTTAAAAGATCGAATTGCTGTTAATAATTTAGAAACAAATATATTTGAATTTGTTCTTACCGTTCTTGATTTATACCGGCTTTCAGCTTTGTACCCAATTTACAACATCATTACTCTAACCTGATAAACAAATTAAAATCGGTGGCATGTCATTACGTCCAGTGTGGACACTATGACACTCCAAAAAGTGTCACAGTGTCCATGGACTTTATGACACTTTGTAGAGTGTCCGTCTGTGCAGAAAAGCTTTAGTTAGCTTTGTCACCGACAACCATATTATGGTAAAATAAGTTTTTAAAAAAAAAATTGTTGTTTGTGGCCATAATAAAACAAACTTTTCTCTGCGGGTATGTAGATCCTTTTTTGTATTTAACGTCTTTAGTAATTATGCCCCTTATGATATTTATAAAAATGTCACAATGTCCATGGACACTATGACACTGGACGTTATGACATGCCACCTTAAAATCGAACGATTTGTTTTGTTTTTAATTAATTAAATTAGATTTTTAAATAAGACTATTTTCAGTTTTTAGACGCAAATCACAAATAAATTTTATTTTGTTCATTTACCAAACAGCTGAGTTATAAGCCGATCTTATTTGACGCCGCAAGTTAATTGTTGCAAAAAGTGCTAGCCGCAGGTTAAATTCGGATGTTAGCCGGATAATATTATACCATCAGCGGCGATTGCTTACAAAAACTAATGCGGCTCGGCTCAGGCGCTCAGCGTATGTCTCTTCTGATTAGTTACGACAGCACAATAAACATAGCAAGCAAAGTTCTATTAATTTAAGGCACTTTTTGCTACAAAGCAACAACAATATTATTAAACCATTGTTAAATGTTAGAACATTATGACAATATAACATGATACATGATAGCACACCTTGTGAATACCCCAATAGTTTTTGTTAAAGAAACGTCTGTTATTACCTTTTTTCTCTGTTTTTGGTATGGTAACGTTTTTTTCTGCTCTTTTCATATAGTTTTAGCTATATTGCTCATTTATGCACTTGGGCTTTTACACGAAGTTGTAACTAAATTGGAAACAAAAAATATTTTATTGGTTTCCCAACTGTTACGTGCTAGTTACAGACACCGTATGAAAGTTTCTAGTGATCCAGGGTATAAAGGAGACAAAATAAATAAAAAATTTAGTCAGTTTTATTGGAAAACAAGTAAGAGTGCTATATTCGGCTGTGCCGAATCTTATATACCCTTCACCATTTTGCGAGCAGAATACAGAGCAACTAGACAAAAACAAAATAATTTTTACATATACATACATACAAGGCGAATTCATGTAAACGGTGGTGTCGTTACTACAACAATTAACAACACCAAAAACACAACAATGTATTTTGTTGCTACTTTCGTTGGCCGATAAGTCAAAAACACAAGTAACTTTTGACATTCCTCTCTCAATGTGCTTTCAACGCCACCTGAAAAATAAATTAAATTTAAAAAGCGAAAACTGGTGAATATTTTTTTTAAATCGTTTTTGAACATACAAATTAAAAAAAAACTTTTGGTTTTGAAAAACCCAAGATTCGAACCAGCGGACTCACAGTTTCTAACCTTAACAAGCCCCCTATACAACTGAACCATGAAGGAATGTTGTTTGAAAATCATTAAAATGAAATATGGTTTTTATAAAATTTTTGATATTTTTTGTACGGGAGGTACCACGCCCACTTCTAAAATCCCGCCTACATTTTGTGGGATGATCTGTATTGATAATTTAAATGTGTGTCCCTAATTTGGAAACTTTGGCTCTTGCTGTTCTCCAGATATACAGAAAAAAGTAATAAATATACAACAACAAGGGATTTTTGGAAAAAATTAGAGGTAGTCGTGTTTTTTGCTCATATCTCAGCCATTTTTGGACCGATCTGGCTGAATTTCAATAGCAAGAAATGGTGGACTATATGTGACATTAATGTAAAACAACCTTGCCGCTATCATGTCTAGAGTCTTTGGAAAACACATATCAAACGTAAGACGGACAGACGGACATGGTTAAATTAACTTCTCTCCTCTTTAGGACCCAGAAAATATATACTTTATAGGGTCTTAGATCAATATTGTAGAAATTACAAACGGAATGACAAACTTATATATACCCTTTTCCACCTGTGGTGAAGGGTATAATTAAGGATTTTCGGTACTTAAAGATATTGGGGATATTTTGGGAGACAAGTGGAATTATGAGTCCAATCGTATAAAATATATTTCCGAGCAAATACTCAATTTCAAATACGCTCTTTTCACATCTGTAGACCTTTTTTTATGCACAAGAACGTGCTGACTCCAAATAGACAGAATTTTATTTTCGAACATTTATCGCATCAATCTATAATTTACTGTAACAACGTTTAAGACGAATAAAGTAGAAAATAAACAACAAATTTAAATGGCTTTTTTCAATTTTAACTGCTTTGTATATATTTAAACGCTTTTTTAAGAGCTTAAAACTGTTTTTTAGTGTTTTTTTTTTTTTTTTTTTTGTTGCCCTACCCATAACGAATAATGCAACTCTGATAAAATTTGGCCAGTCATATTTTAGTTAGTAGAAACCACATCATCGAAATTCTTGAAAATTGGTACATAATTTACCGTAGGTTTTATAAAAAGCCCGCTCCTGTAATATTCTTACTGAAGGTTAAGGGTATCACAGATTCAGCACAGCCGAATATAGCACTCTTACTTGTTAAATTAACGTTTTCCAGTTTATCTAGTTTTATTCTTAGTTAATATAACTTTAATTAACAAAATTCATTTGTTGTATTTTTACTATCAATCACAGAAATTAACTTTTTATTTAACAGATTTTTCAATATGTAACTTTTTACGAAAACGCCATTTTGTAAAAGAAAAATTGTTTTTCTATCTCCTCTGGCAACACTGGTATGGGGTGTGGCGATATTATCGAAGCAAAAATTTTGAAAGAAGAAGAAACCAATGATATCTCAAATCTTAAAAACAAGTTATTTTTTCTAATGGGTGATTTTTTAGCTATTATCTTTTTGGGAACACTGGCTTAAACAGCTGACGCTCGTTCAGTGTTTTGCTTCACTGTCAAACATCTTCAGTTTGGTATATAATTTAACCATGAATCGTCTTACAAACGAACAACGCTTGCAAATTATTGAATTTTATTATCAAAATGCGTGCTCTGTTAAGAAAGTTCATCGCGCGCTTCTTGTGTTCAGCGACAAAACTCATTTTCGGCTCAATGGGTACGTTAATAAGCAGAATTGTCGATTTTGGAGTGCAGATCAGCCAGAAGCATTGCAAGAGCTACCAATGCATCCAGAAAAAGTCACAGCTTGATGCGGTTTATGGGCTGGTGGCATCATTGGACCGTACTTCTTCAAAGATGATGCGAATCGTAGCGTAACTGTGAATGGTGAGCGCTACCGTGAGATGATATCCAACTTTGTTTTGCCCAAAATGCAAGAGCTTGACTTGCATGACATGTGGTTTCGACAAGACGGTGCCACATGCCACACAGCACGCTTAACAATGGACTTATTGAGAGGCGAGTTCGGTGAACATTTTATTTCACGTTTGGGACCAGTTAATTGGTCGCCTAGATCGTGCGATTTAACGCCTTTAGACTATTTTTTGTGGGGCTATGTTAAAGCTCATGTCTATACACACATGCCCGCTTTAATGGACGCATTGGAAGACAACATTGAAGCATTTATTCGTGAGATACCGGACGAAATGTTGGAAAGAGTATGCCATAATTGGACTAAGCGGATGGACCATTTGAGGCGCAGTCACGGTCAACAATTGCATGAAATAATCTTCAAACATTAAATTGTATGGACCGTACTATCGATTCAAATAACGATTTTATGCATTTTTTTGAATTTTATGTGTTATTTTTTAAACTTTCCTATAGCTCTAAAAAAAATCACCCGATAGATATACAAAGTAAGCGCCTTGAAGCTTTTTCAATTTAATTAGTCTGGGTTGACACTATGAAAGTTTTCTCTCAGAGATTCTGAGTTTACTGGTGAAAGGGGAGAGAATAATAGTAAGTTATCTTCCCCTCTCACCAATAAACTCAGACTTTCTGAAAGAAAACGTTCATAGTGTGATCCCAGACTTACGGAAATTGTGCTGAGTGTAATTCTCACTGCGAAATGGGCTGCAACTAAGCTATGCTTGGATATTTCCTAAGTTGCACTGGTTAGTTTATTCATGATAAAATGGAATTTTAAGCAGATCGCAAATGATAACTTTATTTATTTAAACTTTTATCTGATTTTGCTTTTTATTACTTTAAACAAAACTTCCATTATGGCCGTTATTTTGTAAATACTTTTTTCATTTAAAATTTTTTAATGTTAAAAAATTTTTTGTGAAACTTTTTTTAATTGAGGTGAATTGTTTTACAGTATAATAACGGCTTAAAACATCAATGAAATGTTCAAAGATTTTGTAAAATAATATTTTTTAAATCAAAAGCAAAAAGTGTCCAATTGGCCTAAAAAAAATGTCAAATATTTAAAAACAAAACTTCCATCAATTTAATATAACCGGGTATGATCTGTTTGTGTTGACATTAACATTAACAAACAACTGTCAATGTAATTGTTTGTGTATATGGGTATTTGTCTGCGTCATGGCAGTAGGCACGGACAAGAAGCAACATTAATCATTGTGTTGCTTAAACCGGAAAATTTGGGAGAATAAAAACTAAAAGGCTTTTTACTTGTTTTCAATTAATTTTTTATTTTTATCGCAATAATGAGGGTCACCAGGCAAAAAGAAAAATATAAATTTATGCAGACAAATGCCATCGATAAAGACCTAAATAAATACAAGCGACCAAAGAAAAAAAAGACAAAATAAGCAATAACTGAAAAGGATATGTTATCCTTTGAGCTGACATTATATCGATTGGTTTCTTTTTGTTTTCTCATTTTATTTTTAGGATTTTCATAAAAGAACAAATCGTATAAAGAGATAATTTAAAACAAGAGTACTAAAACCATTTGGGTTAATGCATACATATGTACGTACTTTTGACAAATTAAGAAGCCTTTACAGACGAAATGCTCGAAATGATAAATTGATGTATGTCATGACCATAATGTTACTTTTGATGAAAACTCAAGTTAGCTATTTGACGTTTTCTTTAGATTTCATATAACTAATTGCTGTTTGATTGCTTAAAAGAAGAAACTGTGGAGTGAATATTGACTAAAAGTTATCAATTGTTTTTGCAGAAAACTATTCGGGTAAAAAATCTTTAAAAGCTTAAAACTGATGAGACTTTAAAATTCATTTTTTTTCTTTATTCAAAATCAACATAATAATTAAAATATATTTGCTTAATTACGGTAGCTCCTTTTAAACCATCTATCTGAAATTAAGCAATTGTAGTCACTTTGTAACTCCATTGGTTATAAATAAATATTAGAAGAATTTTAATATGTCGCACACTAAATCATTAACAGGCACAACTTAAAATTCAAAAATATTTAGAACAGGCAAAAAACTGACTTCAAAAACATGGTTGCAATTTTTTCAATCAAATTGAGTTTCACAAATCTTAAAGCAGACAAAGGCACAAACGAAATTAAATTGGATTTGTGAACTTGTTTTTCATAAAGCAAACGATTTTAATAATTTTTCAGTTGTGCCTGCTTGTGATTTAGTGTACGATATGTATGTTCAGGAAGCCTTACACTTTTAAGATGATCTCTAAATGCATATTGTGCTCTTATGCTCTTAAAAGTGGAATTCAATACAAAAAAATTTCTTGAATATATTTGTCTCTGTTGAAGGTTAGGTCAGGTCAGGTTAGGTTAGGTTTAGAAGGGTTATGTGCCACTCGGCGACCAGTGCGGTCCATTGTGAATCCCTTCAATGAAAAGGTAGAGAAAAAGAAAATTTAACACGAAAATAAATAAGAGATAGATAGAATTAAGAAAGTTTGTGGGTACCATGTATAACTATTACCCCCTCTACAGTACCCTCAACAGAAACAACCGCACTATTTCCCTGACAAACCCCAGTGTCTCTGTTGAAACTCAACAGAATTATCATAGTTTATCTTCTTATTATTTGAGTATTCGTTTTTAGTATGTTAGCGACCAAAACAATTCATTTGGTTAAGTTACATTTCAGATAATTTTCAGAAGTTTTCCTTTATATCTGAAAAAGCTTCTCTATTTTTCGCACTGCTCAAAAAGTTTTCAACATCTCAGCTAACGGTTGACTCCAGGATATTATCTTGTCATTTTGCTTATTTGCTTCGTCTTCCTTCAATATTTGCTCCATAATATATCCAAAATATGCTGTCTTCCGTATTTTATAGCTGCAAAAAGTTCTCTATATGGTTTATTATTAAATAAGTCCACGCCTTCATTGCATATAACTGAACGTATGTTTTGGCAAATCCTAATTAATGTCTTGACTTTTAAAAACTATTTTGAGTTTAAATACAGAAATGCATCTCTTGCAATTTCAATACGAAATTTCCCTTTGAACAATCCCGTTGATCGTTGATTCTAACTCCCAGATATTTTAAACTTTTTACTCTAGCGATGTACATAGGTACACCCAGAAGAAAAACATGTTTAAAAATGGTCACCTCCAACCAAACTATTTTTAAAGAAAATTTTAAACATGTTATGTTTGTTATAACCATATTATTGTCAGCGACAACCATATTATATTATAATAATAACTAAAATTTGTTAAACACTTTCAACCATAGTATGTTGCTCTTGGAAAAGCGGAAAATACTATTGTAAATTTAAAAACAAATTATTGTCATATTTAACCATAATATTTTTGGAGGCAAACATAATATGGTTGTGGGTTCTTGATGGAGGACTAATTTAACCATAATATGGTTGTCGCGGACAATTTTATGGTTATATTAACCATAATATGTTTAAAATTTTCTTTAAACATAGTTTGGTTGGAGATGACCATATTTAAACATGTTTTTTCTCTACGTGTATTTTTTTATAGTGGTTATGTTCTGATTATTTCTGCTACTCAAAACCATATATTTTGTTTTCTTATGTTAATTCTCAGGGGGACGGGGTCTTTCACGGAGGTTGAAAGCTCTCTGTCTGCTATCCACTTGGGGGTAGCAAGAAGTGACTCCTCTGTCTGAAACTCCCAAGCATCTCACAACTTCCGGTCTTAGACCAAGTGTTCCCCGGTAATGTCATTTAGGCATCCGTCTGATGACAGCTAAAGTGAGAAGGCGTACAGTACTGAGTATCCAGAGTGCATGCTAATACTGATGCTTCTCTGGAAATTAGGTGTCAACCGGTAACAATAAGTCTAATAAGCCTAAAGTTGACAACCATTGGCATGAAGTTAAGGACTATAATTGGAACATGGAACGTAAGAACGCTTTTAGAAACAACCAGTCTCGCTCAATTGTGTAAGGAGTTTACTGCGTATAATCTAACAATACTCGGTCTTTGCGTTGGTGTGAGTCTGGTGAACTCACAACGAGTGATGGTCTCACTCTTCTCTACTCTGGGAAGCCAAGTGGTGAAATACCCCGATCCAGTGGTGTTGGAATACTATTATCAAAAGAAGCCAAGAAAGCCCTAATCGATCGGAAGCCATTTTCTGACAGAATTATTATTGCAAGACTGCGAACCAGAGCCCGTAATCTTACAATCATACAATGCTACGCTCCAACGGAAACATCCGAAATAGAAAAAAGGTAGAATTTTACAATCTCCTAGATAGTGTTTTGGCAACTGTTCATTGTGGCGATATCATAATAATGATGGGAGATTTTAATGCCCAAATGGGAGACAACAATACGAATGTCGAAAACACAATGCGTACACATGGGCTAGGTCGTCTGACAGAGAATGGAGAGATGTTGTTGGATATATGTAGGACGAACAACCTTGTTATTGGTGGCACACTATTCCCCCTCCCAAGGATACACAAAGTCACTTGGGTATCCCCAGATAATAAAACCGAAAACCAAATTGATCACATCGCCATCAGCAAAAAATGGCGTGGCTCACTACTGGATGTGCGCAACAAAAGAGGGGCTGACATCGCAAGCGATTATCACCTGGTCCTGGCAACTCTCCGTTTAAAAATTGCGGCTACTAAGAACAACAACCTAGCCCCAGGAAGGAATTTTAATGTAAAGAAACTCAAAAATCAAGAAGTCTCAAATTGTTTTACCGAAGCACTTAAAACATCACTTACTAATAGAAATGAAAACCGAAGTTGGGCTGAAACCAAAAAAGTATTCATTAAAGCAGCAGAACATCATGTCGGCTATAAAAAAAATGTCCGTAAAGAGTGGATTAGCGAGGAAACCTGGAAACTCGTATTAGAAAGAAAAGAAGCAAAATCAGCTATCAATTCCAGCAGAACACGATCTGAAAAATCAAGATGTCAACAACTGCATAGCGACCTTAATCGCAAAGTAAAACAAAGCGCACGTCAAGATAAACGGAATTGGGCCAACAACATAGCTAAAGAAGCACAAGCGGCCGCTGAAACAAATCGGGCTAGAGACCTATATCGCGCTGCAAGGAAATTAACCAAAAATACAATTTCCATCGCTAAACCCTTAAAAGACGACTCTGGACAACTTGTTACATCCAAGGAACAACAACTGAATCTCTGGGAAACATTTTATTCCAATATGCTTCCCACGCCCCAACCCACGCTTCAAACCTCGCACAGAACGATATGCAACTGCGCCACACATACTCCGAACCCAAATATCACCATCGGCAGCCCTGGCATCATAGAAATATCCGAGGCAATAAAACTATTAAAAAACAATAAAGCTCCAGGCTCAGATAATATTTCCCCAGAGCTGCTTTCAATTGACCCAATAACTAGTGCTCAGCTACTGGCTCCCGTTATAACAAACTTCTGGCTGACTGAAACTATTTCAGAGGAGCTCGCGGAAGGCGTGATTATTAATCTTCCTAAAAAAGGGGACCTAACCGCCCGCAAAAATTGGAGAGGCATAACACTTCTGAACATGGCCAATAAAGTTATTGCAAACATAATAAGCAATAGACTATCTACAACTGTTCTCCCTGAGCTCAGAAAAGAACAAGCCGGCTTTCGTGCGCACAAATAATGCATAGACAATGTAATTAGCTTAAGGATTATTGTGGAACAGTCAGTAGAATGGAGGTCACCCCTATACCTAACATTTATACATTTTGAACAGGCATTCGACACCATAAATCACACTTCTATATGGAAAGCACTAGCGTGTAAAGGAGTTCCCAATAAACTAATAGATCTCATCAAGGGCCTATACGCCAATGTCACCTGTCGCATACTACATGAGAGACAACTAAGTAAAAAAAATTCTGTATAAAATGGAGTTCGCCAAGGCTGCGTTTTATCACCACTGCTTTTTAATTGTGTCCTCGATGTAGTAATGAAAAAGACCACAAGTCATAGACGAGGCATAACGTGGGGTCTGCAAGGTCGCTTAGAGAATCTGGATTACGCAGATGACATCTGTTTGCTGACACATTCATTCTCTGATATGCAGTCAAAGTTAACAACTATCTATGAAACCGCACTATCCGTAGGCCTAAAGATAAACATTGGCAAAACCAAAACAATGCGCATAAATGTTAACAACGAGCAAAGGTTTACTATACAATCTCATCAACTTGATGATGTGGAATCTTTCTGCTACCTTGGTAGCATATTCGACAGGAGTGGTGGCTCTGGCGCAGATATTTCAGCCGAATAAATAAAGCTCGTCAATCATTTGGGCAACTAAATCCTGTGTGGAACTCGTCATACATGTCACGTCGTACAAAGCTAAGCCTGCTTAATTCAAATGTAAAATCCACCTTGTTATATGGATGCGAGACGTGGAATGCAGCAACTCGAGACATACAAGCCATACAAGTTTTCATAAATAAATGTCTACGCAAGAGTCTGCGGGTATACTGGCCCTCAACAATTTCCAAGACTCGACTGTGGTCAGAAACCAACCAACAACGAAAACCACCAGAAGATATAGCAAAACAGGCTTTAGAGTGGAACCCACAAGGCAGTCGCCGTTCAGGACGTCCATCGCATACCTGGAAACGCCAGATAACAATTGAGATGTCCAAACTAAACCTAAATTGGAATGAATTTAAACATCGAGCATCGGATCGAGAATATTGGAAGCAACTCGTTTTGGCCCTATGCTCCTTGTAGGAGTTTAAAGGAACTAATATATAATATAACATAATATATATATTCTCAGGCCGTATATTCCACTATGTGTCATCAGTTTGTTAACTAGGTCTTAGAATCACATTTTACTATCAGCAATAGGGTAGTATCATCAGTATATCTTATATTGTTCATAAATATGCCGTTTATATTACCCTTTTCGAACGTTGTTGATGGATTCCTGGAAGATCTTTTCGGGTTATATAGTAAGTAAAAATGGGGACTGTCTGACTCCTCTGGAAACATCAAGGCTTTCGGTCATCTCTCTATTGACATCAACTTGCGCTGTCGCATGCCAATAAATGCTGTTAATACTTTAAATCTCCCATAATTTTTTGTTATGGTAGTGACGAAGCAAATTTTTGGTTAAATAAACAATTCAACAAGCAAAATTGTCAAATAATTCAAGATAGTTTATTTAGACCCCATTGCAATCACACTAATAGACTGTTTTATGTGGATTATGCAATCTGTATTATCGGTCCAAGCTTTTCCTTAAATAAAATAGGTGCCTTCTATAAAAAAGTGTACACTATAGGCATACGTCCAATGAATTTTTGTTCAATGAAATAAACATTAAGAACTTGTGATATGAACAGAATAATGATGCACTTCAAGCATCTTAAAAAAACTCTGACATTTTAAGATGTAGTTTTGGTGATAATGTTATTTCGATTTGAAACCTACTGATTACACAGTGCAACCATATTCGGGTCATCGCTGCCAGTCTCAACGCTTGCAACGCGAAATGAAAGCATACTACTAGTAGAGCAAATCTGTCAAAGGGTTTTGAAAAGTTAGCTAGTAAGAGGGTTAATAAATTCTTAGAAAGGAATCGCCATACGATTCTACTGAAAACATCTGAAATTATTATTTAGCTCAGAAGTACGTTTGTGTTTATACTCTTTATTTTATTTAGCCGGTTACGTTTAATATCAATCGCAAATATTTTTTGACTTATACCAAACGCCTTTTCAAAAAATTCAAAATCTTTAGGGGCCCATATTTCGCGAACCCCAGCTAACTTTTCAAAACACTTTGGCAGATTTGCTCTACTAGTAGTATACTTTCATTTCGCATTTTTTTTTTTTTTTTGTTGCACAGTGTTATTTACTTTAGAAGTACTTTTAGTGCTAAATGTGTTAAATTGACAATCCAATAACTCTTGAGACACTAAAGATCCAAGGAACTTACGCCCTTAACTAAACAACGCCAAGGTTTTCCTGAAAAGTGGTCAAAAATTGTGCAGGCAAAATGCGCCGCGCTCATGCTGATGGTTTTTATTTCCTCCACCTCTAGTGGTAACTAAGGGGATACTAAGGATGTCGTTTCATGTGAAACTTTTTAAATATTGATTAAAACCCCCCTTAAGTGTATATTTCTAATTCGATTTAGCAATGTCCGTCTGTCTGTCCGTCTATCTAAAACGCGTTCACTTTTACACGACTCAATAAAAATGCACAATTTTGTTGTCAAACTCTTTCTAGTTCCACTATGCAGTTTGCGACTGATATTCAACGTAATCGGCGAAATAAAAAAGGAGTATAAACACAAATGTTGAACAACACTCCTAAATTATTTTATTTTTGTTATAAAAATTAACACAAATTGGTGACTGGATGCACTAATTCTCATTAAATTTTGCATAAATTCGTGTTATATGACTGAAAATCCTGCTTCAAAATTTTGTGAACATTGACCTATAAATAACCACAGACTCCACATAAATCCCACTTTCGAAAAATACTTCAGTAAGTCTTAAACCGTTACGTATAATGCATTTGAAGAATTGGTCTTATTTAGGAATTTTGGAAACAAGAAGTAACTCTACCTAATTGTGATGAACTATAAAAAAATTATGATATATCAAATAAAAAATCCCTCCTGAAAATCACTTCAATACACCTAATAATACTTCTGAAACAAATTTTGATATTTTGTTTGAATTTGGCAAGGAATCATTACACTAGGAGGTAAGGGTTTTATAAGGATCCTAAAATATTCGAATTCTTGGTGGAGGGTATTAAAGTTTCGCCAGCGCCGAATATAGCACTCGTTCTTATTCAACATAATTTTGGAAACATTTTAAATTTTCCTCCAAGATAAAATTAAAAGTTTGTTAAGTACCTATACTTCTAAAAAAGAGCAACCTGGCGTTTTACCTTGGGCAGATTAGGATACACCCAATACAGTCAGAGACTCCTGTTCATTATTTTTTCGCGTTCACACGCGGACGCCATAGTTGATTAATTTTACCATGTGGCTTTGCTATATATAGCATACAGACATATATACTTTAAATATATTTTTATCCTGCTTCGTATACTTAGTTCAGTAACTGCTGAAGTTGCAAAATATGTTTTTATATTACTTTTAGTTTATATAGCTGTTTTTGCATAATATTGCTATTGCTGCCTGTAGTTCATCTTTATTTTTAAGCCATAATTATAAAATTTATATTACATCATTTTTTCTTTCTCTTAATTTTTTTTTCACTTTTTTCAAACCTGCAGAAAAAGTTATAACGATGCTTTTAAGCATATGAAAGAACTTTTATGTTGCTGTTTCAAAAATGTTTTTTATGTTCGCTTTGTAGATGTATTACGTCAAACTTTTGCTACAGCTGACATATTTATAACTCTTTAATGTTTTACGGCAGTTTAAGTTATTTTTTTTTTTTTTTTGCTGATTTTCATGTATTGTTTCCTAATGAAGCTGGCTGATGCCTTGGTGATGGTTCTTTGAAAGAAAGAAATAAAAAATAACGAGCTGTATTTTTTATTAAGTTTAAATGAACTACAATTTTTAATAAATTTGTTTTTTAGTTTGCTTCATGTGTGTAAAATAAAGTCGTTTTAAGCTGTTTTCCAGAAAAATAAAAATGATGATATTAAATTGGCAACATTTGCTTCTTGAGTTCCTCAAATTAAGTTAAACGACGTGTATTTTTTTTTTTTTTTTTTGCTTTTTAGAAAAAGAGGAAGAGGATTGACGATAAATTTTGTAGCTGTAGCATGTGTTGCGTCTTTAAGTACTCAAAGAAGAGGTTGAAGAAAAAACAAATTATGAAAAGAAAAACTTTGGCAATATTGCAGATTATGCTGAGTAACTATCAAGACGAAGAAAATGTATTTAATGTTTATTTAAATTATAGGAAAAGTTATAGATTTAAGTACTTTTTTGGGTTAAGGTAAATATGTACGGTTACTTGTGTTGGAAAAATAACAACATCGAATAAACTAGCCAGCGGCAGCATATTAAAACTCACTTCAATTCAACGGTCAAATCATATGTTTAGCTGCATTCAAAATGTTCGCCCGGAGGTTGTCATTATGTGTTTTGAAGCCTATATCTCGCAAAGATCGCAGTTGAAGGCATACTTAAGGATAACGTGGTGGCTTCCCATCATTTTAATAACTATCTAAGTAAAGTGGAAACTTGGTTGAAAAATCGGCAAATTCGAGTTGTATTGATTATGAATTCATCCTGTATAAAACCATTAGAAAGTCAATTTGGCCATATGTGACAGCGCATAGAGAAAGGGACCAGTAAGGTAAAGGGAACAGTAAAAACCAACTACACAAGACAAGAGGTAGGGACGACCTACGTGCGTTTTCAAGGTTGACCAACAAGGTTGAGATGTGTCGCATTCAAATGACACCAATACCAACACGCTCAGTGATGGTACACCAAAGATACAAAGATAAAATGGCTCTCCTGAATAAAACTCTTAGGTCCCTTTCTATTTTTCGCGTCACATATTCAGTTAGGGAGAACGGCCAACAGTTCGAGTATCAAACTTATACAAAGGGCACAATCAAAAATTCTAAGAAACATAACCGGACCGCAGAAGTATATAAAAAATGAGAATATCTAATAGAAGATGAATTTCGCAAGGTCCAGGAAAATGTTCAGTAACTCTCGCGTCGAGAAACTTTTCGATTTAAATGTGTGAAATGGAACAAAAATGCCAAATATTGAAACAAGCAGATTTTTTTCTCACTAAACTGTGTCTGTAACTTTTTTGGCGAGCTGTCACGTAAGGAAATAACTCGACAATTTATAGAAAAAGTATGTCTGTTCTAGCCGCTTTGAACTGTCAAATAAACTCACGAATAAAAATGGGGCGAGACAAATTTTAACCCTAAAACACAATTAAAAATGCAATATACAAAGAATAATAATAATAAAATTTTGTTCTTTGCAAATTTATTTATTGTTTAATTATTTTGATTTTAACATTCTTATAAAATAAACGAATGTTTTCAAAGCGCGTTTGCAAACAACAAACATTTAAGTTTCACTTTACATTATTTGGTGTAGCCGAAGGTTGTATTTTCGCCGTCGCCGTTGAAAAACTTTCAATTTTAGTAAATTATGGTCGCCGTCAACTATATGTGTTACTGGCGTTCTCATCGTCTGCAATGTCACATCGGCTTATGAAATTTACAACGTAACGACGTAAACCCTTTGTTTTCGACATAAGTTACAGACACACTTTTTTCTCACTTTTCGAGAAACGATGAAATATTTTGTTTCACATCTTTTCGATGCGAGAAGTTCTCACTATAGTAATAGAACATCGCTACTGGATAATCATTTGCATCCGCTTTCAAGACACTTTTCTAAGCTCCTAAAGTGAATTAGACTAGGTAAGTCGGAGCATTAATGTTCTTAATTTTTACAGCCTGTTTAACAATTTCGAACGTAAACGTTCGCTTAGAATTTTTTTATGGAAAATATTTTGAAGACTGATGCCCGTAATTTCTACAAATAGATATCTAGCTGTGTATACATATCTATGGTGTAACGAATTTTTCATAATATTAATACGTATGTCTTATCTACTGATTAAACTGTAGTGTATTTTACACCATCCATTTTTGACAGTTAATCCAAAAAATTAATAAAAACACAAATGTTGCCATATTTTTAAAGAAAATTTAAAGGCAAAAAAAACGTAGGTAAATTTAACGTTGAAATTACCAAACTTGTTTTACCGCATAGGTTAAGATAACTGTTAGGTACGAACACGATGAGTGTTTTTTATACAAATTTTCTGTGTGAACGTTAACGTTCGAATTTGTTGAACAGGCAATTAGTTTCAAGATTTGAATACTTACGATTAGGTCTACATTTAGATTTTTTTTAAATAAATATAACAGTGTAAGAAAAGGCGTACAGAATTGGGCACACAAAATTTGGTGGATGTGATTTAAAACAGAAATTCGAGTTAGGAACAAATGTTAGCCCGTAAGCTAGGAAAAAGTTTGGCTTTCTAATGAATTTCGTTCTGAAGCTACCTTAAGCTCCTAACCAAAAGCAAAGAGCAGAACATTTGTACAATAGCTGCATCTGTTTGCTGGTGCCAAAAGTCGGATATTGTTAGTAGTCTCTTTGTATCTATTATGTCTTAAAAGCATCATATTCCTTGCTTCAGCATGAAGTAATTACATTAATTTTTTTTCAGATCAACAACTATTCGTCAAATCATTGTTAATTAGGCACTTTAACTTAAAAAATGTACAAAGTTTCTATTAAAATATATCAAATACTAGCAAGGCAAAGTTTTAACTGCCATAACTCACTAAAATTTATTTTTTTTTTCTTTTAGTTTATATTAAAAAAATTATATAAATGTTATATTTTGCAATATTTTTAATAAGTTAAAAGCCATCATATTAAATTTTATTTAGTGTCTTCTTCAGTTGATTTTGTATTTGTTGTCTTGTCTGTTTGTGTGATATAAGCTGGTGCTTCAGCTTTTGCTGAGTATGAAAATAAAGTTTTCAAATTTCTGTTGCCACTGAAAGTTTCAGTTAGAAATTCTCAAGTAAATCTTGTTTGGTTTAGTGTTTTTAAACTGTCACTTTGATCCCTGTTTTTGTTGATGCAGCTGTTTCGTTTATTGTATGTATTTCTTTTGTGCTTTTATGGGAAATGGAGTGGAATTTTAACGCATTTTAAATGCCAGTAAAGAATAACAGTTGCAAAAAAGTTTTCCTTATGATTTGTTCTGTTGTGTCAGCTTAACAAATAAATAAATACATTTAGGAAAGGAAAACTCTAAAATTACTAAAAATGATTTAACTTAATTTTAAGCAAAATTTTACTATTAAATGGAAAATTTTAGCAATCTTTCTTTAAAATAAAGAAACATTTGAGAATTTTTTTCGTACAAAATGTGCGAAAAAAAAAGTAAGGAAAAAACGTATAAGCGAATTTTAAATGGATAACCAATAACAGCAAATTTCGATGCACCAATACCATTGCTTGTTTATAAATTAATGTTTGACTGGCAAGTGCAGCAGTGGAGCAAACGGTAGAATAGCAAAGAATTATGATGATAGGAATGTGGTTATTCAAAAATAAAATTATCAGAATAAATAAAAAAATTTAATTAATTTCATGTTGTAAGTTCCTTTCTTCACAAAAATAATTTAATGAAAATAAAATTTAATGAACTTAAGCCTAATAATTTATATAAATATCAAATTCTGACAAAATTTCCTATAAATTGCAAATTCGGACAGATTTCCTATAAATAGTAAATCCAAACAAAACTTCCTATAAATAGAAAATTCTGATAAAATTTCCTAAAAAACAAATTCTGACAAAATATCCTATAAACAGCAAATTCTGACACAATGTCTTATAAATAGCAAATTCTCATCAAATTGCCTGTAAATACCAAATTTCCTATAAATAGCAAATCTTGCCAAAATTTCCTGGAAATTCAAATTACAAATTGCGACAAAATTTTCTATAAATATAAATACCAAATTTCAACAAAATTTCCTTTAAATACAAATACCAAATTTCCACAAAATTTTTCTATAAATACCAAATTTTAACAATATATTATATAATTACCAAATTTTGACAAAATATCCTATAAATAACAAATTTTCCAAAAAATTGGCTACAATAACAAATTTTAGCAAAATTTCCTATAAATAACAAATTTTCAAAAAATTTTGCTACAATAACAAATTTTGGCAAAATTTGCTATAAATAAAAAAACTTTGGCAAAATTTGCTATAAATTATAAATTTTGAAAAATTTCCTATAAATAACAAACTTTGGCAAAATTTACTTTAAATAACAAACTTTGGCACAATTTCTTATTAACAACAAATTTTTGCAAAATATACCTATAAATAACAAATGTTGGCAACATTTCCTATAAAAAATAAATTTTCGAAACATTTGCTATAAATAATAAATTTTAGAAAAATTTCCTATAAAAACCAAATTTTGAGAAAATTTCTTATGAATACCAAATTTTGACAAAATTTCTTATAAAAACAACATTTTGACAAAATTTCCTACAAATACCAAATTCTGAAAAAAATTTCCTATAAAAAGCAAATTCTGACAAAATTTCCTATTAATAGCAAATTCTGACAAAATTTCCTATAAAAAGCAAATTCTGACAAAATTTCCTATTAATAGCAAATTCTGACAAAATTTCCTATAAATTGCAAATTCTGACAAAATTTCCTATTAATAGGAAATTCTGACAAAATTTCCTATTAATAGCAACTTCTGACAAAATTTCCATTCAATAGCAAATTCTTTCAAAATTCCCTAAAAATAGCAAATTTTGACAAACTTTCCTATAAATAACCAATTTGGACAAAATTTCCTATAAATACCAAATAATGACAAAATTTCCTATGAATACCAAATAATGACAAAATTTCCTATAAATAGCAAATTCTGACAAATGTTTCTATCAATAGCAAATTCGGACAAAATTTCCTAAAAATAGCAAATTCGGACAAAATTTCCTATAAATACTAAATTTTGACAATGTTTCCTATAAAGGCTCAGTAATGTACCGCACCGTACTGTAAGCACGTTGGTGCACTTATAGAACGTTTAAAAACGTGTCATATGTTTTCGCATACATAAACAAAAAGCAATAGTATACATAAAACAAAACAAACAGTGATGGGAATCAAAAATGTTCAAACGGTGACCGTTGTGCAGAAAAGGTACCACGTGATATAAATGGTATTAAAACAGTATTTTGTGTATGTAAAAAATGTTAATATTTATATTATTGATTTACAATAAATAAATTTTTAGCATACATATATTGTAAATGTGCATACACCAAACAATGTTTTGATACCATTTAAAGTCTTTTATATGTTTCACATTTCCATTGTATGTACATTTGTTTACTTTAAACATCTAAACATATGTATATTTGTATATTTGGAAATATGTTGTATTGTAAGATGTTTTTTCGCAATTCCATAAATATACTGAAAAAAGTACAAAAAAAAGAGCAAAATTAACCGCATTCAATGTAACATACAAGCCACCCATCACTGTCTTACAAATGTCACTTAACAACGGCATGAAATTCTATTTTATACAGATTGGTACGTTGCAACTACGGTACATTGCATTTCGGTAAGCTTTTGTATTGGTTTTCATATAACAAAAAGCGAACAGCTGATGGATACAGTACAGATACGGTACAGCAACGTTCGCCTAACTAAGCCTTAAATACTAAATTTCGACAAAATTTTCTATAAATACCAAATTTTGACAAAATTTTTTTAATAGCAAATTTTTCCTATTAATCAGATTAAAGAATGTCTCATAATTGTTCGTTAAAAATGCAACACATTGTACCCACTCTGCCTTGAAGACTACTTACATAAATACATACATATACATTAGGGTCGCACCGAAATTTCAGCTTTTGATTTTTGCAAATGCCCAGGCGGAATATTGTGCCAATTAGTCTAAGATATAAGTGGTAAAATTTTCAGCAATATCGGACCACTTTAAGTGCTGCCCCAAAGAGGTCAAGTTTCAAATTTAAGTAGATTCTATATTTGTATTAGGAAATTTCTTGGTTGTTCTTGGTTGGATTGGCACAAAAATTGTTCATTCATTTGATGAAGGGTGCTTAGAATATTTAATGAATATTTTTTGGAAAACTAACCCTTCTGAGCTTATAAGGGAAAAATTACCCGATTTCTTTAATGCATACAAAACTTTATATTCAGCAAGTTTTTCTTTTTTGAAATATAAGTTCTGTAAACAAATTTAAGAGTATTAGCCAATTTTATATTGGGTTAAAATTAATGCATATTTTTTTATTTTTAATAATGGGTAAATTACATAATTAAGTGAATGATCGGCAAATATTGATAAAAATTATTTAAAGCTAGCCAAAGTCACAGGATGGTTTTTTGACAGGATTGTCATATTCATAATTCAATGAAATTTTAGATGGTAACGGAGATAACAGAACTGATAATAATATAATTATAATATTCTTAGGAGGAAGTCCGCCAAAAGGCATTTTCTTTACGAAACCTGGAGCTACGCATTTAACCAGATGGATGGCAAAGGCCATTTATTATTTGAAAATACTTATTTTTCGAAAACAATTTCCTGCATTAACCGAAATTGAAGTTTAAGGTTTAATCGAAGCTGCTGGATTTGTTGTTAAGTGCTTTTCGCAATTCTAGTTTAATGCTGATAAAGCAGACTAAGCTCCTTTAAACGACATTGAATTCTTGAGAAATTTGGAATATAACAACAATTTAACCAAAATATAGCACATAAAGCAATAACAAAATTTTTCAACCATCTTTACTATTTGAATGAAGAATGAGCCTACACATTTCGTTATTCGTTATTCGATGATAGAATAGATTTTTAAACTAAAGCCAAGTTTGTTACGAAGATGGAAGTTAATGTCTCAGAAGATAATCTGGATGAAGGTGAAGTGATTCCGAAAAAACTTATTAATTCAGGAGGAATTGTTCTCAAAGAATACTAGCAAGCTTTTAAAGTTTCTACAGATTTTATTTAAAATATAGCCAAGTTTATGGAATGACGCGAATATCGAAGGGCGAAATATATAATTGGGAACTTAAAAATAAAAAATGACTGCACCGAAAGAGGAATTAAGCTATGCAAGATTACCATGAAAACATCACCAACGATGAGGATCAGAGGAAACATCTATTCAAAATAATACAAATTTTGTTGTATTTCTAACTAAAGTTTAAGATTTAACACAAAATTGTTTTTTGAAATTTAAGAAGCGATGATTAAGTATCCTTAAAATGATATAATGATATAATTTATTAACTTGGCAAATTACATGATTGTATTAAGATAATAATGCTTTCAATGTTTGCATTAGCAAACAATGCTTTATGAAAACATTTTTAATTCATATTTAGTTCAATATGCAATATGTGTCATTTTGTCTTCAACAAGAGTGAAGGATTGACCATTTTTTCACAAAAAGTTAATTGCCATATTTCAGCTTATTTAAAACAAACTGTTTGTAACACATATAAAACCGAGGTTTGTTTGATCCACAGGAAATGGGAGGATTAAATTTTTTTTTTAAGTTTTGCTGAATATTCTTATCACACGAAGGAATAAATTTTACAAATTTCACGATGAGCCAGGAAGAAACAGCCAAAATTCTATATAAATACTTAATGAAAATATGGAATTTACTGAAATTTTACCTTTGACCACTTTGGGGCAGCACTTAAAGTTCTCCCATTTCGCTCAAACTTTTTATATTTATTGTCTAGACCAATAAGCACAATATTCCACCTGGGCTTCTTTAAAATTCAGCAACAAAATTTCTTTCACTGCCACCCTAATATAAAGGGTGGTTTAATTGTAAGGGCCGATGTTGAATGCGAACCACACCTAAACGCCAAGTTTTTTTCCGAATTTTATTTGACATTTCTCTATTTCAGACTTACTCAATTTGAACCATGGAGAGATACACAATCCAACAACGTGTTAAAGTTATCCAGACTTATTATGAAAATGGGCGTTCAAATCAAAATGCATATCGTGCACTTCGTGATTTTTTTGGTCAATTTGGTCGTCCAAATGTGCGTACAATCGCAAAAATCGTGGAAAAATTCGAGCAAACCGGGTCTGTAGAAGATGTGAGAACACCAGCGCATGCTCGTACAGCTCGTACTGCAGAAAATATTGCTGCTGTTCGCGATAGTATGGCTGAAGAGCCGTCCACCTCAACTCGTCGTCGTGCCCAACAATTGCACCTCTCACGCTCGTCGTTGATGAACATTATGCATAAAGACTTGCATTTACACGCTTACAAGGTGCAATTGGCTCAAGAACTAAAGCCTCTTGACCATTCCAAACGTCGTGAAGGGGCAGAATGGTGGCAAGAAATGGCAACAGTGGATGATCAATTTTCGAAGAAAATCATCTTCAGTGATGAGGCACATTTTCACCTCAGTGGATTCGTCAATAAACAGAATTACCGCATTTGGGCGAATGGGAATCCAAGAGTGATTGTCGAAAAACCAATGCACCCACAAAGAGTGTCTGTTTGGTGCGGTTTATGGGCTGGCGGCATCATCGGGCCGTATTTTTTCCAAAATGAGGCCGGTCAGGCAGTTACTGTGAATGGTGTTCGCTATCGTGAGATGATAACGAACTTTTTATGGCCCGAATTGGAAGATATGGATGTGGACGATATGTGGTTTCAGCAGGACGGTGCCACTTGCCACACAGCTAACGAAACAATGGCTCTTTTGCGCAACAAATTCAATGGCCGTGTTATCTCACGTAATGGCGATGTCAATTGGCCGCCAAGATCATGTGATTTGACACCGTTGGACTTTTTTCTTTGGGGTTATTTGAAAGAAAAGGTGTACGTCGATAATTCAGCAACAATTCAAGAGCTAAAGGATGAGATAATCCGGCACATTAACGGCATAGAACCTCCATTATGCCTCAGGGTCATCGAGGGTCATTTGGACCATCGGATGGAGGTGTGCCGCCGAGGTCGCGGCGCCCATTTGGCCGATATTTTGTTTCATACATAATTGAGTAATACCAATATATCATAATAAAATAAAATTACAATAATTTCCTAAATAGTTTGTGTTTTATTCAAAATCAACATCGGCCCTTGAAATTTAACCACCCTTTACATACATTTTTAACATGTATCTCTATGAACTTGTGTATGTTCTTTTTAATTTATCATTGAAGCGCATGTTTGTGATTCCTTTTTAGGCTTCTGTATGTTCCCTGTAGGAAATGTCACAAGTATATATTGACATGGATATTTGAGATATGACTATCTTGCAATAAAGGAACGATATGTACTGATTCACTACTTTTACAGTGAACAGTACTACTGACTTATTATGACCCAGACAATGTTGTTCACTATAGACATTAAACATATGCGTATCATTGGAAATCTACTACTGACGTTGGTACTATTGACTAGGTAGTTCTTTTGGGAACATACATATCGTTGTGCCGCAGTTATCTTGCCGTATATCACAACATTTTTTTTTTTGGGAAATCGAATCTTAAGGTTCAAATTTGTATGAACAAAAATGTACGTGAAAAAGTCGTCCAATATTTTTGTCGGATATTGTGTTTGAAGTTCTTAATCGATTTATGTAAAAATGTCCAAACTCATGGAAAAAAAATTTTAAGTTATATCCATTATCACGTCCGACAATATTTTTAAATTTTGTCGTATACGCCACTTTTTGCGATATATTTTTTAGTTTGTGGGATATAAGTCAAAATAAGGTATTAAAAACCTACATTCATGTGTTTTACCAATATTGAAAATTAAGTTATAATAATTTTCGAAACGAAAATTTATGCAAGTGACAAATATATTTACGTATAGTTATAGTTTTTATATTATCGAATTTCCTTATGTTTGAATAATTTTAAGGTTTATTATTACTTAAGGGTGGTCTAACCATAATGCGATGTACGATGTTAACTGTGAGCCATACCGTAACGTCAAGTTTTTGTCCAACTTAATTTGAGAGGTGCAGCAAATAGGCGTTCAAATCAAAAATTCATTTTGTGCACATCTTTATTTTTTTGGTCAGCATTTTTTTGCCAGAAATTGAGGATATGGACGTGGAAGATAAGTAGTTCCAAAAGAATGTGTCACACGGCCAAGGAAACAATGGCTCTTCTGCACGAGAAATTCAATGGACATGTTAACTGGCCATCACGATCATATGATTTGACACCGTTGGCCTTCTTTCTTTGGTAATATTTAAAATAAAAAGTGTACGTCAATAAGCCAAGAACAATTCAAGAGCTAAAGGATTAGATAATTTGACACATTAATTACATTGAACCTCAATTATGTCTCAGAGCCATTGAAAATATGGACCATAGGACAGAGGTATGCTACCAAAGCCACGACGAGCATTCGGCCGATGCTTTATCTCACACATAGTTGTCATAGATCCTTGTATAATAAAATAAAAAATATTTAGATAATTCTCTAAAAACCTTTTTGATTTATTCACAATTAACATTGTGCATTATGGTTGGACCGCCCTGAAAATATAGCCTTTAATTGCTTAAGAATAAAGTGAACTTAGGCAATATACCAATAATTCCATCAATATAAAAAGCGTTGTGTACTACGTTCGAAAAATATCTTTACATATAAAACGAAAAATGTTAAAATAACAGTAATATTAATAAGATAGTCTCTTTTTTGTAACATGCCTAATATACTTTATTCACATACAACAAGATAACTCAAGATTTTTTTAATTGAAAGTTTTCATACGCTTTTTGTCGTATATCCACAATTATGCTACATACGATATTATAACGTATTAAATTTTTCGCAAAAGTGGATATACAACAAAATGGCTTCGTAATATCTCATTAACCATAAGAGATAGAGACGTGAGGATTGCGCAGATCGATAGATCTGTTAAATTTACCACAGGAAACGGTCTTATCTCATTTTTTTCGATTTTGTGATATACGACAAGATAACTCCGGAACGACGATATGTAGACATTGGAACCAGGCAATCACTAGTAGTACATTTTACAAAATCTAGTTTACACTTTAGGTACTTTTTTTAAGTAGATGTCGAAATGAAAATTGCTTTTTAATTATTTTATTTAAAAAAAAAAAAGCAATACGAATTAATAACAAATTTTTTTTTCGTTTTAAAGACAAATATAAAAGTGTAGAATATAAACGACGCACAGAGGAGTATTTGGCCTGAAAAGCCGGCCAAAATTATTAAACGTGTTTTTTGAATTAAAAGTTTTAGTTTTTTGATAATTTTAGGTGTAGTATGATATAAAAAGTCTAGTGGAAGATTTTGAAAAAATTACACTGCGCAACAAAAATAACACTGCGCAACAAAAAAATTTTTCTCTACCCTAGAAATAAAAGTATGTGGATTATATGGATTTTGATGCCCTTAATTCAAATCTGTTTTCCGGTTTTCTCTAGTACGTAAGGATTTTCTTTTAAAGGCGTGGCATACTTCACCCCCTAAATCGTTGGGTTGCCTTATATATTTTGCCATAACTTGAAAACGTATTCTCCGATGATGCACCGGAAAAATGCTTAAACTAACCATACACATTTATTTTATATCTTTTACTATTTTGGAGTTATTAAAAATTTAATGGCGAAAAAAAAAATTTACATGCAAAATGCGTCAAATTTTTTGTTTTCAACATGCAATAAAAAAATTTAAGAACCAAAAAGTTTAAATTTTTAAGATTTTTCTAAAAGCCACATTCCTAAAGCTTCGTACAGACGATGATCTGATCTTACAATATTGTAAGCATGCGTTGCCAACAGCAAAATTTTTCTGACAATGGTCCATTGTCAGATGCATTAATTTTGCACATCTGCAAATACAAATGAGCTTACAATGTTCACACAGTTGTTAGACATTTTAGCCAATTTTAATGCAATTTAAGCAACGCTGCTTACCAATATTGTAAGATCTGACCATCGTCCGTCCGAAGCTTAAGGAATAAAAGTTGGTATAAATCGCAAAACTCAATTAACAAATGTTGATTTTAAAGGTTTAAACTCTTTCTTGACAGACTGTATGTACATTAGGGCCGTTCGATTTGTATGGATGAAAAAAAAAATTAAAAATCGTATAGCAAAAACGTAATCTACATGAAATTCTAAGAAAATTCTCCCAAGAAACCATGGGTCTAAAATAAAATCCTAATCCGCGCCTCTCGACTTGAAAATGTTTTACTTGGGTAAAAATTTTTTTTAATGTAAAAAAAATTTTGAGTTGTTAAAAAATATAAAGTCCAAAAGAATTACCTTACTAAGCAATTTTATTAAAAAAATTCGATTTCTTTTTGGAAAAAGCTATTTTTTCAAAAAAAAATTTTTTATGGGGATGTGTGGGACATTCCCTTAAAACTATTACGGATAATTAAGAATTTTTGCAATTTATAATTACATATAGGCAGGTATTAATATTGTGAAGTGCTAAAAGTGATGTGAATAACAGTTGAAATCAATAATTCAAAATACAAAAAAGTTTATGACGATATAAAGGTATAAGAAAAAGTGTCCGATGAGCAAAAATAGACGAAATGTGAAAATTTAAAAAAATCGTCAAAAATAATGGCGCAAACTTGCGCACACTTTTTTTTGGTTTCTAAAATTAGAGATTCCAAATTTTATTGTGGTATCAAACATAATTCGTAGACATGCTAACCTCACTTTTAAAAACCTCTTCTTTTCCTTTTTTTGCAAAAAAAAGTGTATAATTTGTTTTTTTTTTAGCTTTTGAACGAATTGTTTCAACATGAATATTCAACATATTTTAAACTTGTTTTCTGTTTTAAATAACTTTTGATCAAACCTTTCAGCGAAAAAAAAAATCTTTTTTAAACCTTTATTCGTTTAGCCGCAAAAAAAAATCATATAAACATCCAGAAACCGAAAAAAAACATTTAAATCTCATATAATTTTCTTCACTTTCCTGAATTTAGCAGGCTCTCAGAGCTACAAATCGCAACTAAAAGTCTTCAAAATTTACAATATAATTTAAAATATTGTTGTCTGTCGAGCTGCGTACTTAGTTCTTAAGATTTCTTAAAATTCAGTTTTGCCTTTTTGGCCAGCTTTTCAGGCCAAATACTCCTCTGTGCGACGTGTCATGAAGACAATGTCGTCAAAAAGTCACTAATATAGTCGACAAAACTGTTGGCTTGGGGACACTTACACACAGGTTTACTTCAGGGTTAAAACAAGTTCCTGTTTGTATATGGGTGTATGTTTGTATGAATTTAAAAATAATTAAATAAATAAGAATTTTATCATATCGAAAATAAAATTCTCTTCATCATCTTCCACGTTTTTTTTTTTTTTGTTGCAATTATATGTTATATCAGTTTACAAAAATAGTATGATACAGCAACAGTAGCAGCTGTGTGTAACTGTGCCAATAGTTGTTTCAACTTTAAATTAATGATGCAAAACTTTATAATTAAATTACTCATGTACATACATTCTTCTCCGTAAATTTGAAGAACATCAGTGAGCAAGCAGAATGTTATAAATATTTTGGAGATACATTTTCTTAATTTTGTATCATTTCCTTTTATTTTATTTTCTTAAATTTATTGATTTTGTCTTTGTTTTTTTTTTAGTTAGTTCAAGTTTGCTTGACTATGTTGTGTGTGGAAATTGACAAGGAAGACATATTATAAATTTTATGGCTGCATATGTGTAAGTGTATGTATGTGTGTGTATTAGAATGCTTTCTTGAAATATTTTAGTTTTTGTTTTGGCTAAATATTATTTGGGTTATTGAAATAGTGAAATTTAAGTAATGCATTGCAAAATTTTCAAATATTTCTAAGATATTTAGAACATTTTTTAATTAAAAAAAATCTTATTGGTATTAAATTTGGTTTAGTAAACAATTTATATTAAATAATGAAAACTTAAAGCAGATTTCAAATTTTGTAATTAATATGTCGTCGTGAGTTAATTTCATAGTAGCTTAGCTTGTTCGATTTGGTTTAGTTGTAAACATCTTCTATACACAACATGTTTTTTTACATCCGACTGATTAAATTTTCCACTGCAAAAGACAAACATGTCGGGTGTTACCTTTAAAACATAGTTTCCATTTAAAATCAGACGTAAAGTCGTCTGACAAAATTTCAATTAGAGTGTGCTCAATTTGCTTCTAACAAGTTATCTGACATTAGCTGTTTTTATTATGAAAAAAATATGTTGTCAGAAATTTACGCCGTTAAGGAACACAAAAAAACACAATATTGCAGGAGAAGGATTTTTTTCTTTATTTCATAAACATTTTGTAGGAAAATTGACGCTTAACCTAAAATTGTTTTTGCTATAGAATAAGAATGGTACCTTATTTTACCATGATATTTTAGGAGATGATGCAAGAGTTGCCAATAAATTCATTGACAATTGTGGCGCTTAAGCTGTTTCGTGGTAAGGGCTCGATATGTTTTTCAATATGGCCACCTCCAACAAAACTTTTTCTAACAAAAAGCGTACATATCAACCATATTATTGTCACCGGCAACCGTATTATTGGTAAATTTGTCCTCCATCACGATGACACAACCCATATTATGGTTGCCTCTAAACATGTTGTGGTGAAATATGAAAATAATTTGCCTTTGGATTAACAATAGTATCATGTATGGATGAAAATAGGACTAAAGAAAGAAAAAAAAGATGATCCACGACTTTTTGGCGGCATATTTTTTCCGCAAATTAAAAACAAATTCAGGTCGTGGATCATTTCTTTGTTTCTTTCTTTAGTCCTATTTTCATCCATACATGATCTAGAAACTAAAGCCGCAATCATATTAGAGTTACTACAAAATTGCATTTATATATATTCCAGAGCACCGTGTAAAATGCATCTAATTTGCACAAATCTAAATTATTTACTTACAAAGATGATATACTTGGCAAAAGACAAAATTTGATACCCATATTGCCCTATTTAAAACGAAGGGTTACCACCCCATTGCATATTTGTCAAAACGCGAACTAGCACGAATTTCAATAAATCGACTAAAGATTAAAATATGTTGATTTGGCACTTTTATTACAAACAACCCCGAACAAAAAATTCAAAACCCGTTTTTTTTACACAAAATCCTTAAAAAAAAAGGATATGGATTTTTATATACAGTTGGACGCGCCTTAAAAAACCTTTCTTACGATGCCCAACTTGTATATGTTGCTAAAGGCTAGATTACACTATTATACTTTGTATTAATACATGCCAAAAACTCAAGTAATATGACAAAGTGTGATAGTGCGAAAGCAATGTCTCACGAAAATGACAAGTATTTAGAAAAAAGTTTGACATCCCATAAGACTTCATCGTTTTTTGAAAAATTTCTAAACAATAATACTTTTCAGTGGATCAGGGTTGCATTTTATTTCATGTGTAAGTGTTTATACTTTGTGTGATGGTGTGAACACAAACTGTCATGTAACATTAGATTTTTTGACAGTCGCAACAAAACTCATTAGATTTGTATCTCACAAAGTATTATGGAATACGTAAGACTTGTGAGATAGTGTAATCTAGGCTTAAGGAAACAGATTCTTAAATTAACAAAACATGCAAAAACATGCCCTTTTTCAAACTGGTCCAGCTCACGAGAGGTTAAAGCTGAAGCCGAAATATTTAAAATGTCATCTTAAAAAAGTCCAAGGTTCATTTTTAGGAGGGTACATCGAGCAGTTTTTTTTGGTGAGTCGCTTTAACATACATATGTACATATATACTTCGTTTGACTCTCACGCGCTATTGTCTTCATTACATACGAACGTATTTTGTTGAATTGTGTATATTTAATTTAAAAAACATAACAAGTCAGATGTAAAAAATGCCGTATATGCCAGACTTAATAAAAAAAAAATTTTGATTTGGCTTTTATGAATTACTTTTCTTACCATAAAAAACTTTCAACTCTCTTCGGCGTTTAGACAATGAGAGTTTTATTACTTATTCTGTTATTATTTTTGTATAATTGTATATGAGCATTTCCTTTTTTGAAACACATTTTTACAAAATGCACACACAAAAACACACGTGCTACGAAATTAACGTTAAACGAATTTAATTATGAAAGATAACACAGGCCAACACTCAATTTGCTTCTTTGAATTTATCAACTGATTCAAAACTGTAATCAGTTTGTCTCTATCAGCTCTAGTTTTCATGTTATAACTTTTTATACCCTCCACTTATGACCTCCAATTACACCAATTACCGAAATTTGTTTTCCAAATTTTTTTTTTTTTTTATAAAAATTTTTTATTTACTGTTTACCCAGTAAAAACTTCGCCTACAAAATAATGTGTTGAGTAATCAGAAAAACATGAAGGCACTACTTACAATTCTACTGAAAGAACCAATGAATTTTACAAGGCATATCCCAAAATGAACGCATTAAAAAGTAAGTCATTATTTTTTTACCTAAACACATCCAGAAAAAAGTAGTTATAGAAGTTGTTATAGCTGTAGTTATAGAAGAAACCTACTAAATAATGAGTAAATGAAGCTATTCATTTTGAAAAAGGAAGCGAAGTTTTTATTGGGTAGTTATTGCCAAAAAAAAAAAAAAGCTCCCATATTTTTTTAAGTATTTTGAAAGTAAAACTTTTCCATAGGAATTTAAAAAAATAAAAAGAAGTAAAACTGTTTCATACAGACCCAGTAAAAACTTCGCCTACTTTTTCAAAATGAATAGCTTCTTTAGCTCATTATTTGTAGCTGTCTTCTATAACTACATCTATAACAACTTCTATAACTACTTTTTTCTGGATGTAAACAGGTAAACAAATAATGACTTACTTTTGAATGCGTTCATTTTGGGACATCCCTTGTAAAATTCATTGGTTCTTTCAGTAGAATTGTAAGTAGTGCTCTTATGTTTTTCTTATTACTCAACACATTATTTTGTAGGCGAAGTTTTTTTGGCAATAACTATAACAGTAAATAAAAAATTTTGATAAAAAAAAAAAAATTTCGGAAAAAAAGTTTGGGTAATTGGTGTAATTGGAGGTCATAAGTGGAGGGTATAAAAAAGCTATATCATGAAAACTAGAGCTGATAGAGACAAACTGATTACAGTCTTGAATTCAGCGCACCCAAATTAACTAGAATCAGTTGATAAATTCAAAGAAGCAAATTGAGTGTTGGCCTGTGTTATCTTTCATAATTAAATTCGTTTAACGTTAATTTCGTAGCACGTGTGTTTTTGTGTGTGCATTTTGTAAAAATGTGTTTCAAAAAAGAAAATGCTCATATACAATCATACAAAAATAATAACAGAATAAGTAATAAAACTCGCAGAGCTGATAGAGACAAACTGATTACAGTTTTGAATACAGCGCACCCAAATTAACTAGAATCAGTTGATAAATTCAAAGAAGCAAAAATCTTTTTTAATTTTGTCGGGCTGTGTAATTGTTAAAATAGACCTGCTAAAAATTACGAATAAGAAAACATAACGTTAGTAAAGAATACATCAAGCTAAGTACTCGTTTCTTTTACCCACGTCTCTCTTGCCAGTAAAGTATCAAACAAAAGGACAACGTATGGATTGGGACTTATTTAGTCTTTATTTTAATATTTAATAAATATAACAAAACAAAACATTTAAAACTTAAATAAAACAAAACAATTTCAACAAAACTTTAATTAATCCCTTTCTTAAATATATTTTTGCTTTAAAATTTGTTCAATGTTTTCAATCAAAAAATACTTACCATTTATTTTAATAAGCCAGCGAAAAGAGCATAAAATCCCTGAAAATACAAATATAGAAAACATAGAAATTAAATTTATAAGCTCTCATTTATTTTAATAAAACAAATACATGAAATATTAGGTTTATGACATAATATGATAAAATAAATGTGCTCACATTAGCAACATATTTCATTTCATTCTAAGGGGTGGTGGCTTAAAGCACACAAAAAAATAAACGAAGATTGAATGTTTCCCTACTCCTGAATCACGTGAGAAATTCACATTATTTAGGAAATAAAATAAAAAATAAGAGAATAATAACCAAACCTAAAAAAAAGAAAATAGTATAAAAAAAACATTTATTTCAGATAAAACTAAAAAAAAGTACAAATAAAGTTGAAATCAGGAGTTATAAAACTAGACAAAAAACCAAACCCATAGCAAATGGATAAAAAAAAGGCTGATACAAATTAAAATAATAGCTTTAATTAGATTTGTCGGTTATTTTTAAACCTAGTTCTATTTTAAGTTATTTATAAAAAAAAAAATTGTATGTTAAAGTTTTGTTAAAATCACAATATCGTCACCTAAAATACGAAACAACGTAGTTCAGTGATGGAAAATTGATAAATCGAGATGGTAATGAACACCAAGCAAAGGAGTACTTTTGTCAATATTTTGTTACTTTTTTCAAACATATTTTTAGTGAAAAACAAATTTGAAAACATAGCTGGGGAATTTGGATTAGAATTAGAAATCATTACGATTAGAGAAATAAAATAATCTAATCATTAGAATTGAATTTTGATAAAAATTTCAGATTACTAATTGATTTAATTAGAAATAATCAAAAATCTAATCACAATTAGTGACGATTAGCATTTCTTATCAAATCTAATCAAAACTAATCCAAAAAATTAATCAATTATTTATTTTTCAAATCTAATCAAAAATAATCAATCCAAATCCTAATCAAAACTAATCCAAAAAATAATTGATTAGATTTCTAATCAGTATTCCCAAGCTATGCTTGAAAATAATAAACAAAAATACATAAAATTACAAAACTATGTCTACAATTTTGTCTGTAATTCCATAACATAACAAGAAAAGAGTACTAAAACTGACGTGGGGGTACCGTGGTATATTTGAAATGAAAAAGTACTGAAAAAAGTATCAAAGTACTGAATTTTTCATCACTGACGTAGATATCATCAACAAATTCGAAATTGATTTTTGTTACTTTTATTAAACTACATGTTCACAAAAACTGTGATCAACAATGGCGACCTTATTAAAGGAATTCAAACACCAACTACACCTTGTTGTTATTGATTTTGTAAAGTTGTTTGCTTCTGCTGTAAACTTATGATAAGTGTTAAGTTATTTTGTATTTAAGGTGACGATATATAAAATTGTAACGTTACTGACTGATTCATCATCGCACAGCCTTAACGCCTGCAGCTTAAAACTTGAATTTTAGACAGGAGGTTGGTCTCTCCCCAAACCGATCCATTATGACGGGATTATTTATAACTCGAATATTTAGGGGCTTAAAACGGGTTAGTTCGGTTACCTTATATCTCCAGAACTAAAAGAATTACAAAAAAATGTAATATTTATCGTTGTTCTTAAGCGGACAGGTGTCTGGTACTTTTTTTAAGCCGACTCTTTAAGAAAGTTAACGGATGAAACCTGTATCTTGGAACATTTTGTCTCCCCATCTATCCTTACAATTAATAAACATTGAAATAAAGTTTATATTACATTCGAAACTTATCTAAAAAGTACAAATACGAATTCGGTACTTTTAAGGTTAAGGGGCGAAAGTCTTAACTATTTTTGATACTTTTTTACAAAACATTTGTTTGGGCTTTTACTACAATATTAAAATTCTTGATACCTAAATGGGGAGAAAAAGTACCAAAAATGGGGAAATACGGGAAATTAAATTTCTTTCTTTAAGTTTTAAAGAACCTGTGAGTGAATTTTTTGGTACTTTTTATTCCTTTACTGATATTTTTTGAATTGCCGTTAGTTTAAGACCCAGAATCATAGAATTTAACGCGCAAGATCATGAGTGAATGAAACGTGGAAGGACCTTAGTGAATGAGAGACTGTAAGAAGGCTTTTGGTACTTTTTTATTTTTAACTAGTACTTTTTGAATATTTGTTAGTATATGACCTAGAAACATAAAATTGTACGTGCTAGGTCCTGAGTGAATGATAATATGTAAAATGAGTCTTTTAGTTACTTTTTCGTTCTTTTACTGGTCCTTTTTTAATTTTACGTTAATATTGCTCTAATAAACATAAAATTAAGCATGCAATGGTCTGAGCGGATAGGAATAACTGTTTTATTTTATGAAAATGCTTCAATGATCTAATTATAGCTTATCAATTTTCAAAAAACAATAACAACTTATCATGACAGCGTTGCATTTTCATAAAATACGTAAGACTTTGTGGGATAGAGTGTAACGGCCTTTAGTATTACATTTGGTCTTTTTTTAATCTAGCAACATAAACTTTAGCATATAAATGCATATGGCTACGAAAGAAACGGAGACGCTTACGAAGTGGCGGAATCAATGCTAGTATTTATTTTAAATTTTCCAAAAATTTTCTTTTTAATTCTTAATTTTCTCAAATTTTTGAACAAATTATCAAATTTGTATGAACAAATTTTCGCGTTAATAATAAAACTTTTTGGAAAAAATTCCTAAAAAACAGAGATTGTTTAAAGATTACCAATGGAATTTGAATAGTAAAATGATTTAAACTACTATTTGAAACGTTCTTGCTGCATTTGTACCCTTCTCTCTTTTTTTAATAGAAATATGTTTGCATAACTAAATATTTTATAGAGAAATCGCTTACAGGTAAAATAAACATCAATATAAACAGAAAGTATAAATTTATGTATACACGCACAAAAAAAAAAAAAACATGGTTGAAGTATGGTAAAAAATCATGCTATCACGGCATAGTAATACAACTTTTTCTATGCATATTTTATTATAGAATGTTAACCAAACATTTTAATATAGTTGACTAGGACAATATTTTCTATGAAAATTAGTTTAATAAAAGTTCTATTAATCAAAATAATTTTTATAAATAAGGGCGTAACTATTAAATGTTAAAAGGTAACCAAAATGTGATTGCTTTGGTATTGAATGATTTTCAAGCGTTTGCTTGGCTCGCTTAAAATCCTTGAAATATTGTTTTTATTTGTTGATCTTAGGGGAGTATGCAATGAGGATATGATGGATACTAGGTTATTGGAACATCACAGTTAACAAATTATACGGTGAATTGGTGAGATTGGATCCAGATCTAGAGGTTTCTGGCTGTCAAGGCAGTTAGATCTTCTTAGACTCTTATCTAGAGAAGATAAGAAAATTTGTTTTAAACAGGACTTGTTGGGCCTATCGGAATATAACAGTTTATAGAGCAGCAGTTACATTATGGTCGGTGCATATGAAAGACGCTTCTAGTTTACTTCTAGGCAGTAATAAGATCGTCGTAAGTACCATGATAGGTATTATCAGTGGCCATTGAACTAAAATGGCAGCAGTGTTGCAGTTTAGCCATTAAGTGGCTAGATTTAGCCATTTTGCACTCTGTTTAGCCATTGAAAAATGAGTTTAGCCATTAGCCATTTTTTTTAGCCACTTTTCAACTTGTTTAGCCATACACTTTTTTGTCGTTTTTCTTTTAAACGAATAATTTTTATTTTATTATAAAAATTTATAAAAGTAAAATAAACATTTTGAACAATTAAAACGCCTTTAATTTAAATCAAAACTTTTACAAATGTTGAAAATCGCTATAAACTATGACGCTGAAACATCGTTCAAAATAAAGGAACAGTATTCCACTGTTTCTTTCTGGTTGCAAGTATTTCAATAAAGGGATGCAGGAGGTAACAAAATTGTTTTAGAAATTTCAGAATTGACTATAAAGTTGCTCTCACTTCCATGGTCTAATGCTGAAGTAGAGAGGGTGTTTAGCCAAGTAAACATCGTTAAAAGTAATTTGAGAAATAGGTTACATTAAGCAACCGTTAATTCGATTTTATCAATTAGGTAAATATTTTTACCATAACAATACAATATTTATACCACCACCACAATAGTTAGTGGGGAGGGTACTATGCGTTTGTGCTGATGTCTATGACACCTTAAAATATTGGTCCTTAGCCCACCTTTACGTATACCGATTGACTCAGAATCACTATCTGAGTCGAATTAACGATATTTGCCCGGCTGGCTGGCTGGCTGGCTGGCTGGCTGTCCATGTAAACCTTGTGCGCAAAGTACAGGTCTCAATTTAGAGATTATTTGATAAAATTTGGTACAAAGGTTTAATGTGGTGTTGGGTATCATAAAGTCGGGTTTTACCGACTATTCTTTCTTATTTGTTTTTTATTGTAGATCTGGACTCAAAAGGTTGGGTAAATGTTGTCGTGATTATGATTTACCTTCAAATTATTTAAAATTTATGATTATTTGAAACTAATGAGTGAGTGATTCCTATGAGATGAACAATAACGACATCGAATTTTTCGATGATTTAATTTTTAAATATTAATTTATTTAAATATTAATTTACGTTTATTCTTATTTAACAAATTGATCTTAACTCACAATTCATCGTAAATAACTTTAAATTAATTATTTCTGTATAGTTATTGAATTTTTATGTGGTTTTATTTAAAAAAGCTTTTAGCCCATTTTTTCCGTAAATTTAGCCATTTTTGGTCACCAAGTTTTTGCAACACTGAATGGCGGTGATGAAAGAGTCTGATTGTTCCGATTTATATAGGTTGTACGAGGACACAGAGGAGATAGAAACAGTTGATCATATTATTTGTACAATTGTTATATGATGATTTTTTGTTGTCAAGATGTACTGAATTCTTCTCAATCGCTAGCTTCGTTCACCTAAAATGCTTGATTAAAATCTTTTTTGTTAGTTGTTGATTTCAAAACATGAAATTTACGGGGGGTGCTTTAAAACCACGGTAGATAAGGCCATGATGGCATTATTGTTCAATTGAATGGGAGATAAAGCCATAATGGCCTTATTGCCCAATCATTGAGAGGTACGGTCATATTTAAAATTTTGCGAATTGAGAGATATAGCCATATTTTTTTTTTTCGCAAATTAGAGATAAAGCCACATTTTTTCAGAAAATTGTTATGCATGGTGTAAACATTCTGTAAGAGGGAAAATCCTTAGTTATCATTGAAAAACATTTTTTTATTCTTGTGACGCACGCAGGAAAACTTTATTCAGCGAAGCCACCTGCCGCGTCCTACTGGAAGAAAAACCCCTAAGCACGGCCACAGGCCGTCACGCAGAAAAACTTTAGTATGCGAAGCCAGTGTCTCCGGAACTGAAATGTGAGATAAAGCTATTTTCTAATATTGCTAATGTGAGCTAAGGCCATGATGGCGTTATCTCCCATTCAAATGAAAAAAAAACAAAAAGGCTTTATCACCCTATTGAATGAGAGATAAAGCCATCAAGGCCTTATCTACCATGGTATTAAAGCACCCCCCCACCCGAAATTTACGAAGTATGACAAATCAGGAACACATATTGTGCATAAATTGTTTAAAATTTAAACATAATATTGTCAACAGCAAACATACAATATTTTTAAGCCAAACATAGCATGTGTCTCTTAGATTATGGTTACCTTAAATAATATTTTTTTCAGTGTATATACAGACACAAAAATTACGAAAAAATTTTATAACTTTTATTTAGTTATAAAAAGCCATTTGACAGGTAAGATCTAGTATATAAAATTCAAATATGACAGGCCATCTCGCATGAACCGGAGGGTGTATTTTCATCGCAAAAAAAGACTACAAAAAAATAAAACTATATTTAATAAAGCCAGCCAATGTTCTATTTTTTCCAGATAAAAAATATTTACTTGTGTATGTTAAGTAAGGCCTTAAGCAAACTTTTTCATATGAATTTGTTTTCTCTTCGTTTTTATAGTTTTATTTAGTTTTTTTTTTTTATGAATAAATAACAATTCATAAAAAACTGCATATAAAAAAAATTTACAAATTTAATCGTAATATCATGTGGCATGTTGGTGCTGTAAGGCGAAAAAGTTGTATTTGTTGATATAAATCATAAAACTGCATTTTTTTCTAGAAAATATTGTGTAAAATAGACGTTTATATATGCGAAGTTGGTAGATAAATTCATTTTTATATTCACATATATGAGGGTCTTGCTAATTTTTGTGTTTTCTGGCGAATTGTGTTTAATTGGGATAACAGAAACGAATTAAATTCAATAGTTTTAGCTTTATGCTTTTAAAAGAGCAATTTGTTAAAATATTTCCTATGAAAAGTAAATTTTTGAAAAAAAAGTAAATTAACAAAAAAAATTTTATAAAAAGGCAGTTTCCTACACGCAGAGAAAAAACATGTTTAAATATGGTCACCTCCAACAATACTATGTTTAAAGTAAATTTTAACCATATTATGTTTAATTTAACCTTATTTTTGTCACCGACAACCATGTTATGGTTAAATTAGTCCCCTATCAAGAAGCCACGACCATATTATGGTTGCCTCTAAACATGTTATGGTTAAATATGACAATAATTTGTTTTTATATTGACAATAGTATTTTCCTCTTTTTCAGGAGCAACATGCAATGCTTGAAAACCAACCATGCTATTATAAGTGTTAAGCGTATTTTAGTTATTATTAACCATAATGTGTTCGGAGGCAACCATTTTATGGTTGTGGCTTCTTGATGGAGGACTATTTTTACCATAATATGGTTGTCGTTGGCAATAATATGGTTAAATTAAACATAATATGGTTAAAATTTTCTTTAAACATAGTATTATTGGAGGTGACCATATTTAAACATGTTTTTTCTCTGGGTGTATAGAAAAGAAAAATTTCGTATTGAAAGGAAATTAAAGAACAATTTCCTATAAAAGCAAATTAAACAAAATTTATTTATATCATTTTCAAAAAGCTTTCTATAAAAACTTAATTTTTAAAGAACTCTCTAAAGAAGATACATTTTCAATAAATATTGTATAGAAAGGGAGTTTCTGAAGAATTTTGTATAAAAAGTCTGAGTTCATACGGCTCATGTCTTATTGACAAGATTCTTCCTTTTTCTTCTATGAAAATGAATTGGCGTTTAAATGATTCATGTCATGTTGACGACATATTTTTATTTTGTTTTATTTGATATTGAAAACAAAAACAAAATTAAACAACGAATAAGAAAGCAAAACGTAAAGACAGTACATGCATTGGTGTACTCGTTTATTTTCCCCTCGTCACTCTCGCCAATAAAGTAGCAATCATGTCAATAAGACATGAACGCAGACAAACTAATATTTTGTAAGATTTCCAATAAAAAGAAAATTTAATATAAAAAATTCAACTGTTCCATAGAATACAAAGTTCCGAAAAATTCCTTTTAGAAGGCAATTTGACGAAAAATTTCCAATAGAAATCAAATTTTTTAAATGTTGCTATAGAAAGCAAATTTTTTAAAAAATTTCCTAGAATGCATAGTAACAAAAAATTAATATAAAAAGAAATTTTCGATAAATTTTTACATGAAAGGAAAATTTCGAAATATTGAAATAAAACTTTCGAAAATTTTCCTACAAAAAAACAATTTCAAAAAATTCCTACAGAATGCAAATTAACAAAAAATTTCCTATAGAAAGCAAATTTTTTAAAAAATTCCTAGAATGCAAAGCAACAAAAAATTTATATAAAAAGAAATTTTTTATAGATATAAATTAACAAAATTTGTCTAAAAAGATATTTTTTCTATAGGAAAGATATATTTTTTATGGAAAGGAAATTTCCTGTAGAAATAAAAGGAAAATTTCGAAATATTTAAAGAAAATTTTCGAAAAATTCCTACAGAATTCAAATTGAAAAAAATGCCTACACAAAGAAATTTCTTAAAAAATTTTTTTAAAAATATCCTATAAAAAGCAAATTTCAAAAATTTTCTTATATAAATCAAATTTTTGAAAAATTTCCTGTTAAATTAAAAGGAAACTTTCTATAGAAAAGAAATTTTTTAAAAACTTTTATAGCAAGGAAATATTCGAAATATTTTCTATAGAAAATATATATTAATTTCAAAAGATTTTGCTATTCGTGCTTAATTCCCAGTTTTTATTCTTGACAAAAACACTTGAAATTTATTGTTATTTGATATTGTTACAAGTAGAACTGTTGCTATAATTCTTATACGTTTAACAGTTTTATTTGGTTTAATATCTTTAGTTTGTCTAAAATCTTTATGGATGAAGTTTCCTGATGATCTGGCCTAAGCAACCAGTGAAATGCATAGGAATAGCTTATCCCATCAACAATAAATTTTAAGTGTTTTTGTCAAGAATAAAAACTGGGAATTAAGCACGAATAGCAAAATCTTTTGAAATTAAAATTTTGTATTCCCAAAAATTGAAATTACTTTTGATAAGAAAATATATATTTTTTATAGAAAGGAAATTTTCGAAAAATTTCCTGTAAAAAAAATTTCGATAGAAAGCTTAAAAGCTAAAAATTCCTAGAATGCAAAGTAACAAAAAATTTTATATAAAAAGGAAATTTCGAAAAGTTTTTACAGAAAACAATTTCTTATAGAAATAAATTAACGAAATTTTTCGAAAAAAAAAATTTTTTTAATTTTTTAAATTTTTTATAGCATGGAAATATTCGAAAGGTTTTTATAGGAAAGATACATTTTTTATAAAAAGGAAATTTTCTGTAGAAATAAAAGGAAAATTTCGAAAAATTTCCTTTAAAAACAAAATTTTCGAAAAATTAAAAAATTTTCAATAGAAAGCTAATTTTTTAAAAATTTCCTATTAAAAGCAAATTTTAAAAATTTTCTTATAGAAAGCAAATTTTCGATAAAGTAACGAAGAAGTAACAAAAAAGTTTATATTAAAAGGAAGTTTTGAACAAAAAAAAAATTCTCGAAAAATTAAAAAAAAAATTTAAAACTTTTTATAGCAAGGAAATATTCGGAATATTTTCCTGTAGAAATTAAAGGAAAACTTTGGAATATTGAATGAAAATTTTCGAAAAATTACTCTAGAATGGAAATGTCCGAAAAGTTTTCTAAAGAAAGCAAATTGACGAAAAATGTCTATTGAAAACAATTTTACAAGAAATTTGTATAGATAGCAAACTTTTTCTAAAAATTTATGTATAGAAATCGATAATTATTTGAAATTTTAAATAATTATGGAAAGTGCAAGCTAAAATTTATTTAAGTTACACTTATGCAAATAGCTTGGCAACCCTTTATGTTACAGCTGTGTAACAAGTTTAAAAATATTCTTAAGACCGTTAGAAATGAAACACGTGTTAACTTTACAAAAAAAAAAAATACTAATCAAATCAATTACGTCGTCTGAAACAAATGATACTCGCAATGTTGCTCGAGAAGTGTGAACGCAACTGTTAAAAGCACTGTTAAAAGTACACAAAAGGACTGGCTGCTCACAGAAAGCAAGAAAGTGGAGGAAAGAAAATCCACATCCTTGCCTTCTTCACAGACAATATAAATTTTGTACCCAAAGAGGCTAGTCCTCCTAACTGCTTAGAGCTCCTTTTGATTGAAAAACATAGCACATTAACGATAAGATCTTAAAACAAAAATGCAATAATGAAAGAGATTTTCAAAATTTCGTGACCTCACAACAACAAAGTTCTATCGTATATGGGTAATTCCAAAGGGTTGAACGTGACAGTCGTACGCATGAAAAATGCAATAACATTTTTAACAAAAAATATTTTTACGTTCTCTTATCCCTTAAATTATAGCACTAAGAAAGCACTATTATCTATGCTACAGTTTATGGAGGGCGCGATTCTAGGTCAAAAATAATGGCAAAAGAAGTAGCGGTTCGAACGTGAAAAAACAGAAGTAGTTTTTGTGGCCATGTATAAAAGGGCGTAATACAGCGAAACCTGGCAAAAAAATTTAGTCAAACTACCTTCAGAGTTTTACGTAACAGTGTAACTTTAAAATGGCTTGGTTTGATTCAAAAATCTTCTGTATTTTCCTTTTTCTAAGCCAAAATCTGGGTCGATACGCGACATTGAAATTTTTTTCCATAACAATTTAACTGAATAATGACTAAAACAAAATAAAAATTTACCGTTAATCCGAATAACATAATTCTCTTTGAACTCTTCCTTAGATTACAGACCATGTAAGAAGAATTTTTTCGGAATAATTTTTATCAAATATCTTCTCATTTAAGAAAGATAAATATTAAAGAAAACATACAATAAAACATTCTCACATATAAGAAATTACGATTGCACAACTTTGCAGTCTGATTATTCATCTAAGTGAATAAATTTATGAGTAAATTTATGAAATTAGTAAAATCTAAATATTTCTCTATAACAATATCGTAAAATAATCAGCTTTTAATAACTTTTAAATGTTCGATCACTGTGGATCTTTTGACGGAAATGCCCATATGTAGCTTACTTGCAAATAGAAGACCATAGTCTATATTCAACAAAGATACTGTACAGAATTGAATGAAAGGGATTAAAAGAAAAGCTAACAATTTTGTTAGGGTCCCTCATAATTACTAATAGTTTAACAATTTTTAGTTTAAATGCTTATAAATTTATCATGATCTTATAAAAATATGTTTCTATAATTTCAAAAGATTTTGTTATTCGTGCTTAATTCCCAGTTTTTATTCTTGATAAAAACACTTGAAATTTATTGTTGATGGGATAAGCTATTCCTATGCATTTCACTGGTTGCTTAGGCCAGATCATCAGGAAATTTCATCCATAAAGGTTTTAGACAAACTAAAGATATTAAACCAAATAAAACTGTTAAACGTATAAGAATTATAGCAACAGTTCTACTTGTAACAATATCAAAGTTTAAACAAAACACATCAACAATAAACAACAGTGGGTTCATCTCATCTTACATTTCCCCACTACAATTAGTTGAAATTCTCTCAACATTAATTGTAGTTGTAAGTAGGTTAAGAAAAACAAAATGAAAAAAAAACAACAACTTACAAAAGATGTTGTCAATTAAGTGTTTCAAAAAACTTTTTGATAATAAACAGGCAGTGCACGGCCTAAAAAACACTTAATTGACAACATCTTTTGTAAGTTGTTGTTTTTTTTTCATTTTGTTTTTCTTAACCTACTTACAACTACAATTAATGTTGAGAGAATTTCAACTAATTGTAGTGGGGAAATGTAAGATGAGATGAACCCACTGTTGTTTATTGTTGATGTGTTTTGTTTAAACTTTGATATTGTTACAAGTAGAACTGTTGCTATAATTCTTATACGTTTAACAGTTTTATTTGGTTTAATATCTTTAGTTTGTCTAAAACCTTTATGGATGAAGTTTCCTGATGATCTGGCCTAAGCAATCAGTGAAATGCATAGGAATAGCTTATCCCATCAACAATAAATTTCAAGTGTTTTTACCAATAATAAAAACTGGGAATTAAGCACGAATAACAAAATCTTTTGAAATTAAAATTTTGTATTCCCAAAAATTGAAATTACTTTTTGATAATAAACAGGCAGTGCACGGCCTAAAAAACACTTAATTGACAACAACTTTTGTAAGTTGTTGTTTTTTTTTTATTTTGTTTTTCTTAACCTACTTACAACTACAATTAATGTTGAGAGAATTTCAACTAATTGTAGTGGGGAAATGTAAGATGAGATGAACCCACTGTTGTTTATTGTTGATGTGTTTTGTTTAAACTTTGATATTGTTACAAGTAGAACTGTTGCTATAATTCTTATACGTTTAACAGTTTTATTTGGTTTAATATCTTTAGTTTGTCTAAAACCTTTATGGATGAAGTTTCCTGATGATCTGGCCTAAGCAACCAGTGAAATGCATAGGAATAGCTTATCCCATCAACAATAAATGTCAAGTGTTTTTATCAAGAATAAAAACTGGGAATTAAGCACGAATAACAAAATCTTTTGAAATTAAAATTTTGTATTCCCAAAAATTGAAATTACTTTTTGATAATATGTTTCTATTTTACTTTTGGCAAAAAGTAAAATAAATAAATAAAATATCAAAAGTTACCTTTTGAATTTTTTTGTATCAGTAACAAGATTTCGCAGAATTTTTGAGCCACCTTAATGCATTTTTCTTAACCAAATGTTATTTTTTTTTTTATCTATAAAATATAAAACTATTTCTCTCTCCAGCTTTGTCTATGACATAGTTTTTATGCATTGTTCACATTTTTCTCTAATTTCAGTGCAAAAATATTTAAAGTTATGCATTTTTTGTCGCATGGAAGTTCTAACGTTCAAGGTTTTTCAAGCGTATCATTTTAAATGACTAAAGTGCCAATTGGTTTTTCAAATTTAGTTTTACTATCGTCGTTTTTCACAATTTCATTTAATTTTTTATTTGATTTTTTTTTTTTTTTTTTTTGTTTATTGTGTCATGTGTTTTTTGCAGTAATTGAATAAACTTTATTTACATACTCGTGGGCAAATATTTTGTTAATAAAAAATAAATGTTTTTTTGTTTTTGTTTAAATTAAAATTTGTAAATATGGTGCCAACAGCAAATATTTATTATGTCCTGAGAGTTTGTTTTTTAAAGCTTTTGAGTTTATTTGTATAAAAAACCAGCTCATAGAAAAAGTATTTATGCAAATTGCTATTTAAAAAACCATAGAAAATGACATAAAAAATATATATTCAAGCATATGATAATAAAATAGCTCATGCATTAGTTTTTACATATAAAACTAAGGAATTTTTAATTGGCTTTAACTTTTAATACATTTTTCGATATTGTGCAAAAAATTATGCAAAATGGTTGATAATTCAAATTTAAGAAATAAATTTATAATAAATACATATTATTTGAATGAAATTTTAGATCACAATTAAAACAAAAAATCGAAGACCGGAAAAAATGTATTCGTTTATACCCTAGATTTATTTTCCTACAATTAGAATTGTTGGTAGTGAACTTTACGTAGGATATATGGAATCTGATGTGGGCATTTCCGTCAAAAGGTCCACCGTGACCGAAAATTTTAAAAGTTATTAAAAGCTGATTATTTTACGATATTGTTATAGAGAAATAATTACAATTTACTAATTTTATAAATTTACTCATAAATTTGTTCACTTAGATGAACAATCAGACTGCAAAGTTGTGCAAACGTAATTTCTTATATGTGAGAATGTTTTATTGTATGTTTTCTTTTATATTTAACATTCTTAAAAGAGGTGATATTTGATATAAATTATTCCAAAATAATTTTCTTACATGGTCTGTAATCTAAGGAAGAGTTCAAAGAGAAATATGTTATTCGGATTAACGGTAAATTTTTATTTTATTTTAATAATTTTTCAGTTAAATTACTACGGAAAAAATTTCACGTTCGAAATGTCACGTATCGACCCAGATATTGGCTTAAAAAAAAGAAAGTGCCCCGGTAGGCTAGCTGGCAGTGAGCTAGTCTATCAGCACCAGGGTTGTGGGTTCGATTCCCACCAGAGACTCTGGGTTCTTTCCTGCAGACAAGCGAAAAGCTTCGCGGGATTAGCTTAGGATATTAAAAAAAAAAAAAAAAAAAAAAAAAAAAGATTCTTTAAATTCTTGTATAAATTAAATGGTTTAAAGGGGGGATGTACAAGAATTTATTTCATCAGCGTAACTTGATAGTTTAAAATTAAAATTTAAAAAAAAGAAAAAAAAAATGCAGAAGATTTTGGAATCAAACCAAAGACATTTTAATGTTACATTGCTACGTAAAATTCTGAAAGTAGTTTGACTAAAAAATTGTGCCGGGTTTCGCTGAATTACGCCTTTCTATACATGGCCACAGAAACTACTTCTGTTTTTTTTCACGTTCGAGCCACTACTTCTTTTGCTCTCACTATCTTTGACCTAGAATCGCGCCCTCCACAAACTTTAGCATAGAAAAGAGTGCTTTCTTAGTGCTATAATTTAAGGGTTAAGAGAACGTAAAAATATTTTTTGTTTAAAATGTTATTGCATTTTTGATGCGTACGACTGCCACGTTCAACACTTTTGAATTACCCATATCACGATTTCTAGTCATATAGAGCTAATGTGTAACAACATTCTTATCAAGTTATTTACAAATAATTGTTAAGGCCGCTTTAGCCGACCGTAAATGTAATTAAATGCAATGTAAAGTACCGTAACTTACAGTAAGCGCGTTTGTGCATTTATAGAACATGTAAGAACGTGTCAGCTGTTTTTCACAACCAAAAACAAAAAAGCATTAGTATACATAAAACAACATACACTGTGATGAGAATTAAAAATGTTGAAATAGTGACCGCTTTGCAGAAAAAGTACCAAGTGATTTAAATAGTATTTAAACTGTATTTCTTGCATGTATAAATAAATTTATAATAAAATATTTGATATTTATATAACAGATTTACAAAAAACAAATATGTATTATATCATATTCGTACACATGTTCTTACATTAATTTCAAAATGTGAATACACCTAAACAAGGTTTTGATACCATTAAAAACCAGACTTTGTTTGTTTGTGGATATGTATACATTTGTTAATTTTATACATCTAAGCATGGTGGAATAAGCAGGTGGCATCGTTACGGCAACAAATACAACATTACAATAAAAATGGAAATTATATCACCGTTTACGTCAAAAAATTGTTTAAACAAAAATCAAAGCGTGCCGCAAAACGTGATGCAATAAATACATTTTTAGCCAATTTTTATTTAATTATGGGCCATATCTTATTTATTTTAATTTAAAATTATCAAAAGCTTTAATAAAATACAATAATCACAGCACAAAACGTGGATTTTTTGTAAACATAAACAAAACTTTGACATAAACCTAGACAAACAATGCAAGAGCAACAAATCGTCATCTGGCGTAGTGCTGCCACCTGTTTATTCCACCATGCATCTAAGCATATATTTGCATAATTGAAAATATGTATGGATTGTTACTTATTTTGTCAAAAGTCCACAGATATTATAACTGAAAATGTACCAAACAAAAAGAGTGATTTTACCCGCATTGCATTTAAAATATAAGCAGCCTCGTAATGAAATTCTATTTTCTACAGGTTGGCACGTTACGGTTAAGTGACATTACAGTCAGTTAAGCATTTGCATTGCTTTCCATATAACAGAAACGATCAGCTGTTTACATTACATTTACATTTCTACATTTACGGTCGGCTAATGGGACCTTTAATCTGCGACTACTCCTTTCTAACACATTTCATTCGAAGACAAGTCAATGAGATACAAATTGAGAGAACAACGGAAATAGATAAATCGACTTTGATTTATTTAACCCTTCTGCATTTCCCTTAGCTTTTTTGTTCCATGCAACATCTGCTCTGCTAATTCAATCCAGTAAGGCCAACTTTTGAAAATTTTATTGTAAGTCCAGGCAGGATTAATTTTAGTCCATATAACATATGAGTGACATACTAGAAGAAAGTAACTGCACCCAGAAAAAACACGTGTTTAAATATGATCATCTCCAACAAAATTTTTAACATATTATGTTTAACTTAACCTGGCAGAGAACTAAAAAATGTCATCATGGTTTTCGAGTTAAACGATATCAAGTGGCTTTAATTCCCCTTCCAAACAAGAAATTCAAGAAGACCCTAAAACACCCGTTACCCTGAAAAAGAGTATAACATCATAACAAAACCACTCCCTTAAAAAAAGGTTTCAATAGAAGACTAGCAAGTTTTCCAACCCCTACACGACAAATACACCTAGAGCGTTGTTTCTGGAAACTACATATGGCAGCCCAATCGTCCTAGGACCCGCTATAACAGATCAATAATCTACTTAGCTGGAACAACAACCGATTAGGAAACTGAAACAAGTCAAAATAACAATACTAGATGGGTCAATACACCAAGAACTAGAACAGTGAAATCTTACACGGGATGACGTCAGAACAACTGCAACAAATCGGGGGAGGGGGGGGGGGGGTGCTTTAATACCATGTGAGATAAGGCCATGATGGCCTTTTTTTTTTTTTTTTAATTTTATTTTTATTATTGAATCTTTCTTATCGAAATTTACAATATGTATTCAAATCTTAATTCTACTTGTTGTTTATTAGTTGTTACCAATGTAACCACTAACTGCTGTATTCAAATTTTAAAAATGTCTTCTAGTTAGGCTCAAAGTATCGGTTCTTTTTAGACTCTGGTGACCTTCGAACTGAAGCAGACCCCGAGCGAGGTAGTTAGGGTGGGCCATTAGTTTATCGATGTAATTTATTGAATATTTGAGATCTCTGTGGATAATATCATTACGTTTATACCATGGGGCGCAGACAATTTGTCGTAATATTCTAGACTGTCTTCTTTGAAGCTTTTGGATGTTAGATGCGCATGCAGTACCCCATAATTGGATGCCAAATGTCCATATTGGTTTTATGATGGACTTGTATAAGAGAATTTTGTTGTCTAAGGACAAGTTTGAGTTTCGACCGAGAAGCCAATGTAAATAGTTGAGCTGCTTTAAGTTTCGTAGCAGTTATTTTCGCTTCAATATGACGCGACCAAGTCAAGCGTCTATCTATATGAATTCCCAAGTACTTAACATGGTTTTCTACCGGAACAGTGATGTTATTTATTTTTACAGCTGGGCACGTTTGTCTTCTGTCATGAAAGTTAAGTGAGCACATTTAGCCGGGTTAACCTTTATTCTCCATTTTTCTAGCCAGGCCTCTAGTTCATTGATGTGGGACTGCAGATTTTGCGATGCGACTTTTGGGTCATGGTTAACGCTAATAAATGCTGTGTCGTCTGCAAATGTAGAGGCATGCGTGCTCAGGTTTGTTGGCATATCCGCTGTGTATATTATATATAGAAGCGGTCCTAATATGCTGCCTTGGGGGACACCAGCAGTAATTTTCTTGAGGGGGGAGTATTTATCTTGCGACCTTACTATGAATGTTCTGCCTGTTAGTAGCTCTCCAGAAGCTTGTGAGTGTTTTGAGGAAGCATTCGTGTTAATTTGATGAGTAGCCCATCATGCCAAACTTTGTCAAATGCTGGCCTTGTTGCTCATTCAATAGGGAGATAAAGCCTTTTTTTATTTGAATGGGAGATAAAGCCATCATGGCCTTACCTTACATTAGCAATATTAGAAAATGGCTTTATCTCTCATTTCAGTTCCGGAGACACTTAAGTTATGTATTGAAATCTGGCTTCGCATACTAAAGTTTTTCTGCGTGGGGTGGGGTGCTTAGGGGTTTTTTCCTCCAGTAGGACGCGGCAGGTGGCTTCGCTGAATAAAGTTTTCCTGCTGCCTCACAAGAATAAAAAAATTTTTCAATGATGACTAAGGATTTTCCTTTTTACAGAATGTTTACACCATGCATAACAATATTCTGAAAAAATATCGCTTTATCTCTCATTTGCGAAAAAATATAACTATATCTCTCATTTTGCAAAATTTTAAATATGACCTTACCTCTCAATGATTGGGCAAATAGGCCATTATGGCTTTCTCTCCCATTCAATTGAGCAATAAAGCCTTATCTCACATGGTTCTTCTCTCCTTCTGTCGTAAGACTTAAACCTGATTCATCTGAAAAAATACCAAAAACGTTATAATTGCTTGAAAAATGGATCTACCGTTTTTTCCTCTCACAAGCTAGTTCTCCGTGAGATTTCAGTACGCCGACCGGTATCTGTAAGCTGAAATATTCATCAAGCTTATTTATAACTAGATTCTGCAAGCCACTTTCATACAATTTTTATTATTTTAGATTAGTCATTTCCCCAAAAATTGCTTTTTATTTTATGTTCCTGACCAAATATGTTACAGGTTTTGTTGGCACAAGCATAGTTGACATAATTTGGTTTTTAGCTAGCCAATTCGAGTTCTGAGCAAACTCAAAATCATCAAAATTCTCTTCACCCACCATAGTCAAGTTATCCATGCAAATGTTTAATAAAAAATATGACAAATTTTCTCTGTCAAGTGTTATGTTGGAACAAATTGACCCAAAGATAATTAATATGCATAGAAGTTATATTTGTGTATAAGTAAAAAAAAAACTAAAACGTTTTTAAAAATTATTGTTTGTTTAATAACTATTTTTGACTCAGGTTTAGATGAGGAACAAGTAAGCTTGATACAACATCAACAGCAAGACGAAAAATCGAACATAAAATCCAAATTTGGCCAATTTCAACCAAAGACTGCAGAGGGATTAAGGAGCCATAAACACATCATTTCGTTAAGGGGGGTTGATAAATATTTCTTGATGTTGAAAATGAGATGACAAGTATAATATATTATTTAAAATACTTTTAGTACTCCAAAGTTATTCCAGTAAGAAAATCTAACAAACCTGCCGATTGTTAAGTAAAATTCTAAAGAAAATAATGAAAGAACAACTTACGATTTTTATAGACTCACACACAACATTTTACCTACTCAACAATTTGGTTTTCGTAAACAACACAATACAGTTTAGCCACTTGTTTGAATTAGGAAATTAGTAACCTCAAATTTTAATCATGGGATATCATAATTTTCCAATATATAGAAACAGACACAAAATTGCATTTTCTTAAAATAAAATGTCACATTTTTTTTGTAGAAAGGAAAACACCATAAGAAACCATTTGTAAAGAGCTTTCTCCATCTTCGGAAGCTCAGAAGATGTAATGTTTTTCTTTACGCGATTTGTTATTTCCTATTTTTTCTTCTTAATGGTGCAAACTGTTGACTTAGCAACACCATGTTTTCTAGCCAAGCCACTGCCACTCTAACCTTTTTGCAATAATTCAAGAATATTTTCTTTATCTTACAAAGATAACATTTTCGATTTTTTTAATGACATTTTTCACTTTCACAAATAACACGAATAACGTATCGATGCTAAAAACAGCTAACATGTCAGCGTATACATACATGGCTACAATTAAGGAAAAAGAACGCTGTAACATAAACCAATAAGTGAACTCAATTCGGGGATTTCCCAATTAAAAAAATTAACTTTTTAAAAAGTAAACAAAAATAAAAAAAATTTGTTTACGTTTTAGAGCTTCCAGATTTTGTTTACGTTATAGAATAGTCTGTGTGAAAATAAATTTCTTCACGTTTCTGAGACGTTCACCCTTTTGATTGTTCACGTTTTCGCGAGTTCACTGTAGTCCTAAACTCTTAAAACATTGTTAAATTAGTTTATACTTAGATGTTAAATAAAGATTACCATTGAATTGAAAAGACTTTTAGTAAAGCCGTTTTCTAAACTCGTGTTTTTTGGAAGTTATAATAAGCCAAAAATTATTGTCAGCTAAGTACGACTACAATACCGTTTATGGCTTTCGAAAAATGTTGTGTCATAATAAGGCATTTTTTCGTTAATCGATTATGTAAATACTAGAGTTGTCAATTATTCGCCTTTCAACTTTGTTCTAATAATTCAAATAATTGTTTTTGTTCGTTCGATCAAACGATTAAATCTAAAAAATTATTCGATTAATCGATAAGAATAACGAATAAAAATTTTTTTTTTAATTACGTATTTTCGTCCATTCTTCTACAAATATGGAAAAATTTTTATTTTCTTCTATATTTTTTCATAAATCCGATTTCTTCTATTTTTTTTTTTTTTTTGATGCGTTAAACTTTTAATCTTAACTCCAATTCGTTGTATTACTTAAAAGCATCGTGAAACCTTATTGTCCTTAATAGTCCGATATAACTTTGGATTTTCGAAAGGCGTTGGCAAACCTACAACCTTCAGCCAAACTTCTGCATACAATTTCCTCTACATCCAAAGAAAAAAAAACAAAAACTATTCTTAAAGCTAATTTTAAACATATAATGTTTCATTTAACCAGATTAAATTAGTTAAATTAGTCCTCCATCAAGTAGCCACAACCATATAACGGTTGCCTCCGGATTGTTTTGAGTGCGTTTTAGTATTATTCGTACTTGAATTATTGAGTGCGACTCGTACTTAAAGTAATCATACAAAACTTGATTTATCCCGAGTGTTTTTCTTTCTGTGTATTAAAATTTTTTAATCTTAATTCATAAAAGGGATAGGCACCCTGTAGTTTTTTCGTGACAATTTACCCCAAAAGTGGCAGTACTATACACTGTAGACTGGTTATAAAACTATCCACATTGATACAATACTCGGAAGACTGGTTCTTAAACTGTGGAAAATTTTACAGTCACTTTGTGCTGGCACTTAGCTGTATTTTTGTGTCGCAGATGGTGAATAGTAAAAAATGGATGTCATTGAGTATTTTGTTCATTTTATGAGAGAGAGAGAGAAACAGAACGTATGACAACACAATCAGAAAAGCAGACTTATGGTTGGTATAAGGAGACAGCTAAGGCTAAGCCAAGAAGAACCGGCTTATGAGCTGTCTTTTTGTGGCCTCTTAGTGACAATTTACCTCCTCGTAGGACATCACCTTGTTAAAGTGGTCAGTCATATGGCTAGCATTCGGACTGGTTGTCTCATAAAGGGGCTAGTATTATAACCAGCTCGGAGACAGCCACATGAACTACAAGGCCAGATAAACATCCCTGATGGAAACCTGGGTGCAAGTGTCTCCAAGTCACCAGTTTTGTCGACTATATTGGTGACATTGTCAACAAAGTGTCCACACTACATTACATTTGCCACAATATTTGTCTTTAATACGAAAAAGATTTTATTAATCAAAATTGAGAAGTACAATTCCTATAAAAGTTGAAGAAATAATAAAAAAAAGATTGTTATGATTTCGTATTCTTACAAAAATTGTAGACTACTTTTACTAAAACGTACTAGTGATTCTCTGGTTCCAATGTCTACATATGTTCCCAAAGGAACTACCTATTCAGTACCTAGTCAGTATTACTTACGTCAGTAGTAGATTTCCAATGACACGCACATGTTAAATGTCTATTGTAAAAAACATTGCCTGGGGTATAATAAGTCGTTAGTATTGGAGACTGTGTCAATAGTGAATCAGTACAGATTCACTAGTGACATTTCCTGCAGGGATACTTCAATCCAATACCGAGGTGAGAGCGCAAAATGTTTATGGTAGTGTAAAGTTTGTTATTAAAATATAAAATATGTTGAATATTTTTAGGCTACTTGTTTAACAAATTTAATTGTACAAAATTAAATGTATCGCAATTAATCATAAAATTTTAAATTTAAAAATATTCACTAGAAGAAAACACAATTGTTAATTAAGTATTAAAGGCATATAAAAATAGTAGACAAGATAGCAAAATTTTTGTTTTGTATCAGGTAGAAAAAAGTGAAAAAATAAAAATTAATAGTTAATATTTACCCTCTTAACGATCAAGTGCGGTATATAAAGTATTTCAAGCTATTAAATGAAATATATTAAATCTCTTTAATATTATTTTTTTATTTTTGTAAGCTTCTTTTTATTTCTAGTCTAAACAACTGGCAGCATAACATTTTCACTTTTTAAATATTTACTTTGTATCATCATCTACTTTAACCACTTCTCTCTTTTGCACTTAGTTCGTTATCATTACCAGCGGCAGCACCATGTTAGTTTTCTTTTACATTTCTTTTTCCCAGTTTTTTTTTTTAATAATATTTTAGCAATTAATTTTATACTGCAAGGCATTTTGTTTAGTTACAATGCGCTACATTACACTCAGACAAATACAAAAGTGCACACACAGGGCCAGACATATTTTTCCAGCTTTTCGTAAAAGAGAACTAGAAAAAATTTAAAATGTACATCAGAGGTTCCCATAAATGCTGAAAAGGCCATTTGAGAAACTATTAATTTTTCAAAAGGAAACTTGGCAATAAAAATGAGTACAATTTGCACATTTAACTGATGCCGCACAACGGCCTTGCCTCAAAAAGTTCTAAAACATCTCAAGACATCCATTTGGGAATCTGTGCTCTAGACAACTGCAGTGACGAAACACAGTTTCTTCATCAAGTGAAAAACCAACATCCTTCTTCTCATTTTCTTTATTTTTGTATTTTAAGTTTTTGTTTCTTTTTTAATACAGCTGAATTTTTTGTGAAATGGATCCACTTAAGTGGCTGTAAGTGTTTGAGCGGCTTTTCACATTTCATTATGTAACACGTTGAGCACGTTAACGAGTGAATCAACGACCAAAACTGACAAGCTCACGGTCGGTATGTAACAGTGTTGCAAATAGCGAAAAAAAAATAAATTACTTAAACACATTTACACACATTTGTGCTGTGAAACTTAAGATGAGCAGAATTCAGATACGTGGTTGCTTAAGTGATTCATTATTTTTTTAAAATAATAAGTAAGTGGCTGCTCCTTGCTCTATTACAGACACTTCATGTATAAGAGAAATTGTGTAAAAGATAATTTGAACTATAAGCTTTTAATATGGAGTTTTAATAATTTCATTAGAAAATAATAATAAAATTTGGAACGAGTATGTGTTTTAAGCTTAAAAGATAAAACCAAGGCCAACAGATTGGTTTAAAAAGGTTGTTTTAACTACAAAAAATCTGATTCTGAAAACTACATTTATTTGCTGCAATTATAAGTCCAGAAAGGAAATGCTTATTCAAAATTAATTAAAGAATATCTAGGAAGGAACTTCACGGACTCTTTATTTATGAAAAAAGAAAATTTTTTGTTTTGGAAACCCTGAAGTCCTTTTTTAATGCTATTCCAAACGATCATTAAAAAAAATTAAAACACTGTTTAATTATCTAGAGTTCATAGATTTAAGCGCATACAAATTTTTCTATGCATTAAATTTTGTTTGAAAAATTTGTTGCACAGTGTAATAGCTCAACTTCAATTTACAACTTTAGATTGATTCAAAGCTTTACATAATGAGTTGTTATAGAAACAATTTCAATGAAATTAAAGCAAAGTAAATGGCCTACACTCAAAAGAAAAATCAATCCATCCGTACTCAAATCAAAACGAAACGGTATTAATACTACGGTGAGTACGGATTTTCTTGAATCAAGTACAGAAAGATTGATTCAAGAACGGATTTTCAATCGCAAAATACATAGATTTTCAATAGTCAATCCCAAATTCGTACTTGAAATTATCCGAAAATGAGATTGATTTAAGTAAAACTAAGATTTAATCAATCTTAAAATGCGCTTGATTCAAGAATAATAAAATTGTTTTGAACCGACCTCGTACTAAAAATAATCCGTAAATGAGATTGATTTACTTAAAACTAAGATTGAATCAATCAATCAATCCCATTTAGGATTGTTTTGAGTACGTTTCAGTGTTATTTGTACTTGAATGTTTGAGTACGACTCGTACTTAAAGTAGGCATAGAAAAACTTGATTTATCCTGAGTGTTTTTCTTTCTGTGTGCAAGTGCTCAGCAAACGATGCCTTAGAAGAATTTTTAAGATCTTTTGGCCAGTGACAATATCTAACAGGGATTTATAGACAGCGACAGGTCAATCCCTCTTTGAAACCGAAGGCGCAAGTGCAACTGGCTTGAACATACGTTCGTCAAACAATGAAACGACCTGACAAGATCTACGCTTGGATGGAATTCGCTTAGAAGCATATACACGGAGTAGAGAAATCAACAGGGAAATTACACGGCTGTTGAAGACCCCGGGGGCTAACTCGGGCTTTCGTGATCGAATATTTTTTTGTATCGAAAGCAATTTTCTTTCTAATTTTTTTAGTCGATACTTAACGGATCGAAATTATTTTTTCCGTATTGCCCAGCATTTATTTAAGTTTTCCCAAAAATGAAAAAAAAATTCGATTCCATTCGTATCGACTAAAAGCATTGGAAATATTGCTTAATTGCTTTCGAAACAAAAAGTATTCGATCACGACTGCCAGATTTACCAACCTGGAGTAAAGTAAAGATACAAGCCCTTTATTGGAAATATTGCTTAATTGCTTTCGAAACAAAAAGGATTCGATCACGAATGCTAGATTTACCAACCAGGAGTAAAGTAATATTATCCTTTATAGGTCGAAATAGCAGTTATTTGTTATAAATGGAATAAATATATGGCTCCGCGCAATAACTCCCAGGTGCAATAAGTCCCAGTGCAATAACTCCCAATGAATTAAATCCCAAAATAAATGAAATAAGTCCCAAACTGGAAACAAGAAAAAAATCCCAAAAAAAAATGAAATAATTTCCAAGTCTTTAAAGAAACAAACCCCAACTTATGGAAGTTATTTCATAATGAAATAACTCCTAAAGACATTAATGAAATAACTTCCAAAAACAGTCCATCGAAAAGAAATGAAATAAGACCCAAAAAAATGAAACAACTTCCAAAGAAATGTATTATATATGTATTCGTTTTACTTGAATATTTACATATTAGGTTACCAAAAATCCAACATTGAGTCCTCGACATTTTGACAACAAATGGGGCATTTTATTATATCCTGACCTCCTGCAATGGCAACTGCCTGCAGTTTAAGCACGCCGGGTACAAGGATTACCTCCTCTATGGTATAACAAACATCGGCTTCGCTAACTAAAGCAAACACCGGCTTTGCTAACTAAAGCTTCTCTGCATAGCAGGCCTTCGGCCGGGCGAAAGGATTTTCTCCTCTATGGTATAACAAACACCGGCTTCGCTAACTAAAGCTTCTCTGCATAGCCGGCCTTTGGCCGTGCGCTGGATTTTATACTCTATGGTATAACAAACACCGGCTTCGCTAACTAAAGCTTCACTGCATAGCCGGTAACCATAAGACAATGCAATTGCAATTAGCAAAATTTTCTTCTTTGATAAACTTAAGTCATTGTATTCAAATAGTTTGAAATATACCGTTATAAATACCGTTTAAAATTTTAAACAATTTTAAGAAATTGCAAATAATTGAAAATGAAAAAACTCCCACAAAAAATGAAATAACTCCCACAGCAAATGAATAAACACCGAAAACCAAAATAAAATGAAATAACTTCCACGTTAATTTTTTCGGGGACTTATTTCATTTGGATTTTATTTCATTATGAAATAACTCCCAGGCAAAAAATGAAATATTTTCCAAAAAAAATGAAATAAAACCGAGAGGGCTGGGAGCAAAATGTATTAATAAAGTGGCCTCACTACTACAACAATCCAACAAAAGAAAAAACAACAGGCATTTTGTTGCTAGAATTGTGACGACAAATGTCAAAAAAAGCAAATTCGCCTTTATTTGAGTGTAAACAAATAGCCAATTCGCCTAGTTTTGATGTCAAAGCACCGAAATTTGCCTATGATTTTTCTGCCAAAACTGGCAATTTTCTTAAAAAAAATTACATAAAATTCAATATGGCTTATTAAGACGTAAAAGTGAAAGTTTTAATAAGCCAACAAGTTCCGAAGAAATTAAGGAGCCTGCGAACAAACGCTAAAAACTGACTGATGTAGCAAAAAGGTGAAATAACGATAACAGCCTCAACTGCGGATGAGTCACAACAAGATGACCTGGTAACCTCCACTCCTCCAGACGTTTCAAACGCTTACCAATATTAACGATGATGTGTTGGAATTTATTTATCGTTGTTTGGCTAGCAGATATTTGCCTTTAGAAAGTAAAACTTTCATCCAGATATGGTAATATCACAAGAAATACCAGCCAGCGCTCTTTATGAAAATGAGACTAAGTTAGCCGAGTTAAGTATTGAGAATTGGACTATGCCGGCCTATGCCGGGAAAAAAATTCTTGGTGCAATCAAATGCCTTTTGGCAAGTATAATTTTAAAGTTGGCCACAAAGAAGATAAAATAAGTGTAGACTGTTGTTTGGACATTTTCATATCAGAAGGTTATTGTCAAATTACAAAAGTAGGCCAAAAATTTGGAGCTACAAGTTGTAAATACCGACTCGGAGAAACCCCCAATCCTTAAGAACTCTTAGCAGCTCGGGATGCTTACAATTATATATTGGATATAGACTTGAATTTCTTAAGCACTTCTAACCCATTTTTGGTAATTAACACAGATGCCAACTGCTACATGCAGTTAAGTGACCCATTTTTGGAAATTTACAAAATTGCCAACTGCTGTTAAGTGACATATTTCATTTTGAAAGTGCCACTGAACCCAATGTCATAGGTACTACGGAAAAAAGAAAACAACAGTTGAAAGCTTTGAAGGGAATATTCGAGTATTTAGAAGAAAAAAAAAAGCTTTTGAAGGTTAAATTCCAGGACGTCAATCGCAAATTATTTGTTAGAAAACAAATTTGTATGTACTTGGGTTATGAGCTCAACTTGAATCAGCTTTTTTATATTTAATTAATTTTTGTATATTTTATTGAAACAAACTTCTTTGTATAAGAGACATAATTCATGATTGTTATCTTCAAATTTTTCTCGATAACCATCATGTCGAGGGTTATTTTTCAAATAGTGCTATCTGAAATTTTTCAAAAATTTTTTTTTTACAGAAACGTGTTCACTTACAGAAGGGTCATCTGTCATTTAAATTTGAAAAAAAAAAAAATTTCCCAAAACGTTTTTTTCATAAATATTTTTTGTGCTATCTAATACACACGTTTTTTTTTTGGTAAAAAAGTGCTATCTACATAAAAAATATTACTTCATATAATAAAATGATAAAAAGTGTTATTACAAAGTAGACATATTATACATCAAATGGTTAGGAATTGTGTCTAGATTTAATAAACTAATATAATTTTAAAATTCGTTGTAGAAATTTTGCAAAAAAAAAACTGCAAAAAATTTGTCGATGAGTTTTTGTCTATAGTAAATATTTTTTTATTTATGGAGTTTTTATAGCAACGTGTTCACTGACTGAATAAAAAATCGTGGAACTAAATTAATTAAAGTCTAAAAAGTATTCATTGCAGCTCATTTTATTTTTGTTCAAATAGTGCTATCTGCTTATTTCAATGTTCAAGTCGATAAAATTTTAATTTGTAAATAGTGCTATCAGACATATAAGCGCGAATATCATGAATTAAAAAAACATTAATTTGGAAGGGATTAAAGTTTTTTTCATCACATTTGTACATGTTCTTATATTTTTTGAAAATGAAAGTTAATTGGAAATATAGATTTTATTAAAAAATACTATTTTTCGAAAGTATGTATAGGAGTTTGTAATTGAAAACTTGTAAATACAAAATTGAACAGATTTTATTTTTAAATGAGATACGAAAGTACCCTCTTAAATCTGTTGCACACTTCCTTCGGAATGAATCTGATTCCGCATTTATTATTCTGATTGAATTGTATTTTAATTTTCAAATTAGAACCAGATTTTAAACATAACCAAACACGGAATTGATTCCATTTTCGATTCAATACAAATTTTGTTACATTTTTTTTTAATATAAACCACAACCTTTTTAAAATAATAAAAAAGTAACTGTCAAAAGTAAAATTCATAAAAAAAAATTCAAGCAATTAAATGACATTTTTCTTAGCTATACGGCGAAAATTAATGTAAATAAACAAAAAATTGACATCAATCGTCACAATGCGGCAAAAAACACTGTGACCAGCTGGGCTAGTGAGCCCACCTCCTTATTCCATCATGGCTGGGAGCTATTTCATAATGAAATTACTCCCCCATTTGTATGAAAAGTTTGTGGGTCTAATTTCATTTTTTTCTTGGGACTTATTGCACCTGGGAGTTATTGCACGGAGCCAAATATATCTGGGTGCACAATAATTTTTATTTAATAGTAATAAATTAAGCCAAAATTAAAAAAAAAATTTCGTTTATATATAAAATTTTTAATACGTAAACAAAAATAATTTTTTGCATGAAAATTCGTATGATTAACAACATTTTTATCAACTTCTAAGATTTGACATAAGATGTTTTGTCAAAATGTCACAGATATATAAAACCAAGTTTTTAATACTTTTCAAACCCCTTTATTTTGTACACCACGTCCACTCCCTTTAAAAAATGTTTTCATGCACATTTTTGAAAATTGAAAATTTTTTTTATGAAATATTTCTCAACGCATTGGAAAAGAATTTACAAAATGCACCTAAAATTAGCTGTTTTTCCATTCCTCAAAATCTTACACATTTAACAACTAACTTACGCAAAATACAGAAAAATAAAATCTTAATTAAACCAAAGAAAATGTCTCCCTGCAAAACATTCAGGTGCCACTTAATTGTCCACATTCCATTTAAGTCTTTTAAAGTAAAATTTATATTTCTATAAATTTAAATCCATTTTCATAGTAAAAAGGTGTGGCTCACTTCACTCATACAGCTACATTAATAAAACAAAATAGTACAACCACACCAACACAAATAAAATTTCATTTATTTTCGCTCAAATAATAAATCTCATTCTGTTAGACAATTCGTGCAAGTAGAAGCTTAAGTATTACGCTAAATAAGCATTAAGCTTTATTTGTTGTTAGCGCTTTTGTTGTTGTTGTTGTCTTAGTATGTGCCGTTCGTTGTTGGTGGTGCTCTTAACTAACGTTAAAGTAATGACACTTTCAACGGAAGTAATAACACAAGGAATACCAAGAGAGGAATATAATCATTATTGTTGTCATTGTAGTAGTAATAGTAGTCGTATATGCTGTTGTTGTTGTTAGTGACTGAGTGTTGATGGTGTTATTGTAGTAGTCATCTTAGTCCTTGTAGTCATTATCATCATCTTCATCGTCATGAACAGTTTTAACAGCAATTGCAGTGGCAATAGCATTTAAGTCGTCTATTCATTTCTTTTGTCTTTAGCTTTTGAATATGCACTACACTTTTTTCTTTAGAAATTTTTTCGATCATATCGGTTTTAACATAAGTTCGCGGCTGAGAGTATTTTGTGGATTTAAAATTTTAAAAAGGTCATATATATTTAAAGCCAATTGCGATTATATAATCGTTTAACAAAACCAATTTGGGACGTCTAATATTTAATAGGTGTGACCATGTCTTTAGTTTGTGGCTCAATCAATAGCTTGTGGTATACTGACAGCTTGTGGTCCAGATTCAAATATAGGGTACTGTTCAAGAGGTAAAACGTGTTTTGCCCGACTTTTGTTGGTACTTTTTCTCTTTTTTAATAATTTTGGTATACAGATTGCATATGGTACACATGAAAATACTTTTTCTCATTACGAAAAATTTAGTAAAGAGCTGGTATATGGCCCAGATTAAAATATAGGGTAATTTTTATGATGTAAAACCGGAAAAACTTAGTACTTTTGGTACTTTTGTAAATTTGGTATGCAGGTTGCATATAGTCCAGTTCGCTTACCATTGCGCTTATGGCAGACATGAATTTTATATGGCGAGTTCCCACTTTGAAGCAATACATTTATGACACATAAAGCGCATTATTCAGCGCATATAAACATTGTTGGATGTTACGATCAGTTTACACATTGAAATTTGCCGTAGCACTTGAAATTTTATTTTTTTGTTAAAGTTGTTGAGAGTTATTGCACTTACTTTACTGCATTTCTTATTGCGTAGCACATAATTGTGCGTTTTTTTTTTAAATGTACCATTAGTGCTTCGCAAAATGATAAAGTGTTTTATTGGTTACTTATGTATTGGCGAAAAATAATAATCCCTATAATTTTGTTAATAGAAATAATTTGATATTAAATCAGTTTATATGAAAAATACTACATTAAATTTTTATGGGATAAACCCTTTTCTTTAAATCTCCGTCTAAAATGCAGGTGAATGAAGTAACGGTTAAAATCTAGTATTAAATAATTAAAAAAATTTGTTTTATTTTTTAACAAATAAGGGACCATTTTGAAATATTAAGGCAATTCAAAAAGAGTTTAATGGTGTCATATTGGTTTTTTTTTTTTTAAATATAAATTCGTTACCTTTGTTTATTCTGAATGATATTTTTGAGCTGATTTTTTGTTTTCAACTTTAAATCGTGTTTCTTTAATTTTTTATTTATTCCCGACATTTAAAAAATATGTACTTAAATATTTCTTGTCATTTAATTTTGGCACTTGCACTAATTTATCACATGATAATACAACAGCATGTTTACGACAGAGCTTTTTAGCCCAAAATAGTTCTTTAGTACTTAGCACTTAAGAACTATTTGTGAATTGGCTTACTGAATTCAATTCGCGTGAAATGTACAAGTACCAACATTCTCGAATGTATTTCATTATAGATGTATCCCAGCCATCGCAGTTGTTGTATCTTCATGCGCCTTACTATGTTCACAGTAGTATAACTCTCATATAGATAAGGATTCATTCGATGCCTATACTCTTCGCCAACAGATGTTGGCGTCTAAATTTTACGAACCATTTTTCTCTCAGAAATGCATAACGTATATCTATCGATTTTTGCTAGTGCCCACAATTCTGTTAGGGTATCTTAAGTGGTTTTCCCACTTTCAGGCCGCCGAGTAACAAAGAAACCGCCCGTCTTGTGATGCGAGAACTTAACAAGTAAAATTTTGATATCATCGACTAAAGTGGGTTATAGCAACAATTATTTTTGAACCGATTTAAACAAATAGAAACCTGGTGAGCTAAAAATATTACGTTTATTACGTATAGTTTTTGTCTTACTTGAAGAGCTCCATATATACACTGATAGAAAAGGCTTCATAACGCTGATGTATTTTGACATCAGTACTATGACAAGTGTCTTCGTTTTTGACCCCATGCCACTTTTCATCATGGTGATGTCAACCTTAACATCACTTGGCCAAAGTTGCATCAGGGTCAAAATGAAATTATGTGATCAATATGATGACACATCGGCATCACAGAAATGACGAAAATGTCCTCAGTGCGATGACGCAGTAACATCGGAGAAAGGACACATAAGCATCAATTTAATGACAGTTTGTCATTAAGTCAAAGTCATTGGAACTGACTTAAGTCAAAGTGAGAGAATATTATTATTTATTTACCCGTTACATATGTGTGTTTCACGTTTGTGGAATTACGACCTTTACGACCATGCCCCATATGGTTTTCATAATCATTCTACTTTAAAAATTTGATGTATTTAAATAAATAATTAAAAAAAAATAGAATATTGGAATTTTTGCTTCTTATAATACATTGTAATCATGAAAATAATGTTAATAATATACCAAATGTGGCATCGATTTGACGTCACTATAATCATAAAAAAGGTGAAACGTAACAAATGACAAAATTGTACGAAGACGTTAGTCATTGGATTGATGTTACTTTTTGCATCACTGAAGGCACTTGTAGTAACATTGATGTCACAATTCTGATGTCAGGGCATCATCAATATGAAGATGCGTTTCTCTATCAGTTTTCAATATGAATACAAAAAAAAAAAATGTAAAACAGAATATTTAAATAAACTGTTCGCGGAGAACATAGGGCGCCAACGAATTCTCTCCATCTATTTCTATCTCTGGCAAGTAGTTTTATCTCGTTCCATGTAAGACGAGCAGTTTTATACTTTTATCTGAGCTCCATGAGGGCAACTTAATTTTTGGTAGCAAATTTAGGATGTTTTTGTTAATTTAACTCTTTAAATGGATATGTTTCTATCTGCAAAGCCTTCGTGTAACAATATGAAAAGGTTTTCAAAGCCAATTATACAAAACATTCCTCAATATCCACCAAATACGGATAGATTTGTATAATTTGATATGATGTTGAATTTTCATATTGAGATTTGCTTATTGATATTCTGAGATTTGATTTGCTTAATTATAGTAGATAAACAATCTGACCAAGTTTTAGCAATTTATTTTTACTGAGCATTAATGATAATTTGCTCTTGTATTGATTTCACTCTTTAAAGTCGTTTTAGGTATTCTATTTTCTGCGCCACGCCGACATTTACACGCAAAGAAAAAACATGGTTGTGGTAAACATATTCTAAGAGCAACATATTATGATAAGATTTATGATTGTAGTCACCATATTAAGGTTATTATTGAATCATATTATGGCTAAATATATTCGTAATATTACATTATCATATTTTTCCCTAATTCATATTATTATTCTGTTAATCATACTAAGTTAAGAATTAATCAAATTATTGTCATGTGAATCATAATAAGTTAAGAAGCAATCATACTATTATCATGTTAATCATAATAAGCTAAGAAATTAATCATATTATTGTCGTGTTAATCATAATAAGCTAAGAAGAAATCATATTATCATCATGTTAATCATAATAAATTTAGAAGCAATCATATTACGGTACAGGTCCTTTAAATAACTGTCATAACAATACAAAATAAATTAAAATTTTTATGTATCGATTTTTTATTTTGTGACGTTTTATAATTTTTCTTGATATTAATAAAATAGCGGAGTTCAACATTTGGCTTGCAAAAGAGTAAATGCAAAATATCGTAACACTTTGATAAAATAAAGCGAAATCCCTGCGTGTTTTGTTATTGGATTTTACTCCGATATTTTAAAAATTAAACGAAATCTCTGTGTTGGATTTTACTACGATATTTACCATTTTACTACGATAGTAACCATGCCCAATAATATTTTTTCTCTGCGTGTAACTCTGTCATTAATGTAAAATACCAATTTTTTTTATTGCTAAAGCAGTATTCCCGGTATGTCAAGTCGATGGTTGACGCTTCCTTGATGTTATTTGATGCATTACACGGCCTTTACTATCGTGCAATCTTCTTGTCAAGTAATGAGAGAGAAAGAGAGAGATGACTTATTTATTCTATCAGTTCATAAATTATCTTAAGGGTGTTTTGAATTCGGTCTTACTGATATAAAGGTTTTGCATTTAATATATCAGTTTTTTTTTGTTTCCGTTCTATCGTTATTTTCTTTAGCACACCCCTGTACTTATTTACAGATTTGTTTACAACTAACAAGTGCATTATTTAACTTAAAGTTGTATACATACTGTCTCATTTGTCTCATTTTTTTAACAGTGGGACAAAGTGCGATTATATTTAAAAATATAATATATAAATAAAAAGCAATTCAATTATCATTCTATAAATTTTTTCTACAAAATTTTTATAGCCCACTGTACATTCTTTAAATATGTAACACAATATGAAGTTTTTTTTCTTTTTTTGCAGGATGTAGCACAAAGCAGTAGCCAACGACAACGACAGACAGACACCATTGAAACTGTTATATGTTTTTTAATAATCTTAAATGTATGTGCTTATGTATCTTCTGTATGTTACTGCCAAAAAGTGTAGTTGCAGACAAAACACACTTGTACACATCTTTAAAAAAAATTCTTAATTTTTTTTTAGCTTAAAGTTTTTTATGTATTCACTGTATTGTTAGTTTTTTATGTTTGCATGAATTGTTTTATTACTGATTTTTTTTTAATCATTATACGAAGGAATCCTTTTGTATGGCTCATTTTTGTTTTATACTTGGAATTTTTTTTTTAAATATATTGTAAATAAAGTAAAACAGAAATAAATGTATGTATCTGGTTTTATTTATATTGTTTAAGATTTTCTCTTCAATTTTCATTTTAGCTTAAGATTTATTTACTTTGATGAAATTGCATCCATTCTGGCAGAATTAATTTAAATTTTCAGTTTGTGAAATGCTGCAATAGAGAAAGAAGGCACATTGTTTTTATTCATAGAAAATGTACGTTTATATATTGATTTTTACTATAACTGGAACCAAAATTAGTAAAATTCTTTAAAAAATTTTATGAATTTGTTAATGAAAGTATCTTGGAAAATATGTCTGTAGGTTTCGTAAAAATTAAAAGAATGTTTGCTGATATTTAAAAAAAAAAGTTTAAGGATTTTTAGGGAACAACTTTAAGGCTGTATTTTAAGTATAAAACTTGTATTGTGGTTATTTTTGTTGAACTGTTTATGGGTTTTTTTCCAAATTTTGATATTTTGAATTTGGCTAAAGTTCATCAATTTTAATTTTCATTCAATTATTTTTATAAAGAAAGGGATTTTACAACATAAAAATAAATTCAAATTAAATGATAATTTTTCATTCTTGACTGCCACGGGGCTCTTTACTTCTGTTTTTTTTTTTTTTGTACTTTTTGTCAAGAATTCTTCTCGAAGTCCAAAGATAATTTTTTTGTTTTTCATTTTTTTGTCTTTTTTTTCTTGGTGACCCTTTTTTGCACAACTTGAAGGAATGTATACATAATGATAACAAAAAATTAATAAATAGAATGAAACTCCCAAAACCATGCAATTAGCAACTGAAATTGAGTCGATATCTAGCATGTGTTGCTTTGAGTTAAAATTAACTGCAAAATAAGAATAATAGAAACACGCACGGAAAGAATTACTTACTAAATATGGCTTGAACCAAGAAAATTTAGCATGATACTTGCCCAAGCCAAAAATTACTTATTCTAAATAAATGTGTGGCTTGGCTTATGCAAAATGTTTTTTTATTTAAGAAAATTTTACTAATATGTATTTTATTCGACCTTTATTATTTCAGTAGGTAAACTATTTACTAAAATGAAAGACAAAATAAAGAAGATGGATATGTCAAATACCATGTAAGGGTAATGATAATGGACAGTGTAATAAAGTGTATATACATAGGTACAAACTAAAAACTAGGATAGCAGGCAGTGTTGCCAATGTAGCCATTTAGTGGCTAGCTTTAGCCTTTTTCACCCTGTTTAGCCATTTAAAATGAGTTTAGCCATTAGCCATTTTTCAACTTGTTTAGCCATAAAATTTATTTGTCGTTTTTCTTTTAAAAGAATAATTTTTATTTTATTATCAAAATTTATAAAAGTAAAATTAACATTTTGAACAATTAAAACGCCTTTAATTTAAATCACAACTTTTACAAATGTTGAAAATCGCTATAAACTATGACGCTGAAACATCTTTCAAAATAAAGGAACTGTATTCCACTATTAAATTTATAAAATCGATCAACACAAACATCGCTGTTTCTTCCTGGTTGCAAGTATTTCAATAAAGGGATGCAGGAGGTAACAAAATTGTTTTAGAAATTTCAGAATTGCCTATAAAGTTGCTCTCACTTCCATGGTCTAATGCTGAAGTAGAGAGGGTGTTTAGCCAATTGAACATCGTTAAAAGTAATTTGAGAAATAGGTTACATTGAGCAACCGTTAATTCGATTTTATCAATTATGTAAATATTTTTACCATAACAATACAATATTTATACCACCACCACAATAGTGGGGAGGGTACTATGCGTTTGTGCTTATATCTGTAACACCTTAAAATATTGGTCCTTAGCCCACTTTTACGTATACCGATTAACTCAGAATCACGATGTTTGTCCGGCTGGCTGGCTGTCCATGTAAAGCTTGTGCGCAAAGTACAGGTCGCAATTTAGAGATTATTTGATAAAATTTGGTACAAAGGTTCTCATGTGGTGTAGGGTATCATAAAGTCGGGTTTATTTTATTTATTTTTTTAGTGTGGATCTGGACTCAAAAGGTTGGGTAAATGTTGTCGTGATTATGATTTACCTTCAAATTATTTAAAATTTATGATTATTTGAAACTAATGAGTGAGTGATTCCTGTGAGATGAACAATAACGACATCGAATTTTTCGATGATTTAATTTTTAAATATTAATTTATTTTAATATTAATTTACAAATTGATCTTAACTCACACTTTCATCGTAAACAACTTTAAATGAATTATTTCTGTTTTGTTACTGAATTTTAATTTCTTTTTATTTAAAAAAGCTTTTAGCCATTTTTTAGCCCATTTGTAGCCATTTTTTTCCGTGAATTTAACCATTTTTGGTCACCAAGTTTTGGCAACACTGATAGCAGGACAAAAATCAGATCAAAAATATAGAAATATAGAAAAAACATCTTTATCAACTCATTGTAAACCATTATCCAGATTTTGAAAATACAATTGTTTTAAATATAATTTCGAGAAATAATTTTAAGTCAGACACTTAAAATGTAGCACAAAATAATAGACACTGAAAAATAGAAACGGAAGTTAAAAATTTATTTATATTGTAATAGATCAAGTTTGATTTGAAAAATATTTTATTTTGTTTTTGAATTAAACATTTTGTCAGTTATTGGTAAGTTTGTTAAGGCTGTGTTAGTCTTTACTTTCTGTTCTGTTACGAATCAGCTGACTTGTTTTTGTTATTAAAAAACCTATGAAATTTATTACTTTTTCTGTTCTGTTGCGGTTCAGTTTATTAAGATCAAAAACTTGTTAAGTAATTGTAAGTGACAGCATATGCATATTTATATTGAAATAAACTGTTTTTTAATTTAAAGAATTCATAAAATGTAATTTCTTTAAATTTATGTGCATCAAAGTTATTGAAATAAAACAATTTGTCATAAATGGCTGATAAGTTACTACAGAAAAACTAACTATTACAATATCGTAACAGAACGGCACAGAACAGAACAGCAATTTTTTATAAAAAACTTTTAACTTTTATTTAAAACCCTTATTTCGGCACTTCCTTGAGTGCCTTCTTCAGGGGTTTTTTTTCCTAATTTTATAAATTTTTAACAAATTATCAAGGCTTTTATTAGTCTTTACTATTTACTTTACTTTAGTAAAGACTAACTGAGCCTTGATAATTTGTTAAAAATTTATAAAATTAGGAAAAAAAACACCTGAAGAAGGCACTCAAGGAAGTGCCGAAATAAGGGTTTTAAATAAAAGTTAAAAGTTTTTTATAAAAAAGACCTTAGGCTCTAAAATGTATAAATATTTTAAATTTTACTAAATACGAACAAAATAAGTTAATATATTGATATATCAAAAAATTCTTTCTAGACTTTAAATTTTATTGTTTAAAAAAACGCAAGTGGTTACTTAAAAAAAACTTCTTTCTGTGCGGATACGCCACGCAATACTTTGATGTAGAACAAAATTGTGCAAAAATAGAAGGAGTTGACCCAGACTAATAATATTTAGCATGGAGGTATATATGATAACACTTAATAAAATTTCAAGTTTTGAACAAAATCCGTCGAAGGATTTTTGTATTTAAAAATATGTATCCTTTTGTTAAAAAGATCACAAAAATATAAAATCACTACGCTATATTCCATTTAAATTATATAATTATAAATATAAAAGAATTTAGTGCCAAACAAACTGAAGAATATGCATTTCATATACATGTATGTATGTCCTTTTAAGGAAAATATACATGTTTCTCACCGTTATAAATACTATAAAATAAAAAAATAAATAAATATGCAGAATCACACAGCTCCTAAGATTTTTTGTTGAAAAATCGACCCACTCTAGTACATTTTTCCGGAACACTAGATCTCATTAGAAATTAACAGTTTAATCCTAGGATTACTGTCTGGCTCTGGCCAGACCAAATTTGTGTTTTGATTGCAATATTTTTCGAATTTAACAAAAAATCAAAAAACTTGGGACGTGATTTCTATAAATGATATGTGCTGAAGCGAATGAAACTAATTTGGGTTCGGTTGGAACAAATTAGTGAAGTGAAATTGCAGTTGTATGTAAAAGTCTATTAAATTACCCTTTTGGTCTGGCCAGACCAAATTTTTATTTATTTGTTTATTTTTTTTGCTTGCAATATCTGACAAGCCGGAAAATATTAAAACAACAGAAACGTGAATTCTATAAATGAAACACAGAAAAAATTTTCCAACATTTTTCACCAATTAAAGCATTAATCAAAAATAAAATCAGTTTTAATTAAAAATTTAATCATGTGAATTAAACTATCAATTTGTTTACTGGTGCAAATTTAATTAATTTTTTAGTTAATATCACAAATTTTTTAATTGAAATCTATTTTTATTTTTTTTCTATGTATGTTCCGAATCGAATGAGTCAAGTTTAAAACAAATCTGAAAACTGCAGTCCATTATGCGCTTGGTTTAATTCAACTACAAAAACCACACGCAGCTGTGGAAGATGCGAAGAAGCAATGTGCGAAATTTAAGACTACTTTTTCGATGACTTGCATGTGGCATAAAATAATGAACTAATACAATTGTATAATTTATTCGTGTAATCTGAAGTTAAAAGTATAAGCTCAGTACAAAATATTTTTATTTAATTGCGCTTTTTAGCTGTTCTATTTGTGGTCTGGCCAGACTAAGAGGAGAACTTAGTGGAAAAAAAACTGTCAAGAATGCTAGAGTTAAAGTATATAATTTTAGGATAATATATGCTTACATACATACATAAATTTTCAATGATACAAACAATTTAAATATTGCACAATTAAAATAGTTCATACAAAATTATTAAAAACAAGTACAATTTGGTGTTCCGGAAAAAGCACAACAAATGATACTTAAACTCAAAATGTGGTAAATTTTTTTCTTTATATCAATAGTAAGGGCAACGGAACGTTTATTCTTTAACCCTGCTGTTGGGTTAGAAAAAACTTACAAATGTTAGGTTAATGGACCATTTGGTCCATATAAATAACTAATGTAAAAAACAAGTATGGGATATCCTTTTTTGTTTTTTTTTTTAATCAACATATATTAAATATGTAAAAGACAATTGTGGCATGCAATGTTTTTGATTTTTGTTGTCAAGAAACACAAATATTTGCAGTTCATTTTGTGTGTTGTTTTCAATAGTTCAGACGTGAACTGTGGAACCATTGGCAATAACTTCTTCCAATGTCTTACAATTGTCACGAAAATGTCACCATTGACAAGCAACTTGTTGCAATCAACACCAAAACCAAAAAAATATAATATGAATTTTTGGTTATCGGTGGACTCTAAGTCTGACTTCGAATGGAAAATACAACCATACCTTGGTAAGTCTAGAAATGCACAGCCTGAAAAGAACCAAGGGCGACACGTTGTATTGGACTTGACAGAAGGAAAGAAAGAAAATATAACATGCGACATTTTTTCTACTTTTGAGTCGGTAAAAAAACTTCAGGAAAGGAAACTTACTAATCAAATGGTTGGTTCCTACAGCACAAAACGCAAAACAAATCCATGGCCAATCATTTTATTTGAAAACATACTTGATATGACCGCTTTGAATGCATACATACCATTTTCTAAAATCGACGTTTCATTGGCGCCAGCTGATCGGAATCGCAGGAGACCAGAATTTTTGCGGAACCTAGCACTTTTGCTGGCTAAGGCGTATACGATGAAACAGACTAGATTACCTCAACAATAGTTCTCAGCACAGTAATTGACTGAAATACGATCACCATGCATAGTTCCAGTGGCTTCTTTGAATAATAATACTTCTAACTCAGTGGCTTGAAAGCGTAGAATTTGTAGCTGCTGTAAGTCTAAGTCTGAGATAAAATGCTCCATTTGCAGCAAGTTTATTTGCAAAACTAACCGAAAAACATTTTTCTTATCATGCAATGACGATTATTATAAATTAAACTTATAAATACCTATTTTTTCTTTTGAAATAAAAGTAAAAAATCAAAGAAAACCAATGAAAATATACTAGGGACAAAATGGTCCCTTAACCTAAGATTCGTAAATTTATATTTTTCTCAGTGCTCTTTGAAGTCAGAACCTTGAATTTTTGTAAAAACCATTGTTTTATAAAAAGACTACGTGAGCTAAAAAACTAAGTCAATATATATCACCGTTCAAAAATTACAAAGGAAACAATTCAAAATTGTGCCAAATGGGCTTAACCTAACAGCAGGGTTAAAAAACTGAAAAAGCGGTGCACTTTTCTTGAAGTTAATTTCTTTAGAACATTAATTTTTAAGCACAGTACAAAGAAAATGGCATAATTTTATCGTAGAGAAAAACATTTATATCTTTTTATCTAAAGTGCTAAATTATAAAATATTTCAAAGCTGATGGCCAACGTTGCATGTGCTCACATATTAAATTTAATCTTAGAATTATATTCGTTAAGATTAAACAAATAAGTAATAATAATAATAATATTAAAAATAATAAATGCGTTTTGGGCATCTAAAAAAGACTATTGGGGTATTCACAAGGTGTGCTATCATGTTGTATTGTCATAATGTTCTAACATTTTACAATGGTTTAAAAATATTGTTGTTGTTGTTTGTAAACAAAAAGTGTTTTAAATTAATAAACCTTTGCTTGCTGTGTTTATTGTGCTGTCGTAATTAATCAGAAGAAACCTGCGCTAAGCGGCTGAGCCGAGCGGCTATGTTTTTGTAGCCGTCGCCATTTATGGTATAGTTTTATCCGGCTAACATCCGAATTTAACATGCGGCTTGCAATTGTTGAAACAAAACATTTGCGGCGTCAAATTAGATCGGCTTAGGACTCTGATGTTTGGTAAACAAACAAAATAAAATTTATTTGTGGTTTGCGTCTGCAAAATGGAAAATAGTCAGGAAAGATCTAATTTAATTTATTAATTCATGCATTAGAATTCAAAAATATTTTGATTTAAGGAACATAATTATTTTTTTATGTTTGTTTTAAATCAGCTGATTTAAATTTAAAATAGCACACTAATTTATGAGGGGTTGTTTACAACAGTCGTATTTTTTCGTGTTATTATTTTAAGACATATGGCTTTATGACACCTTGTGAATACCCCAAATATATCTCTAAGTTAGACCTACAATGTGGTTAGTTTCTCTTTTGATTCTTAATGGCGGACACTTGGTTTATAAAGCGACAGAGAAAATGGAAAAAAGTATTCACTCAGGTTTTTTATTTGTCCATCAAACATTATTTTTACCCTTATTTTTAGTAATGGCAACACTTTTTTAAGATTCATCCAGAGCATTACTAATACGTACTTTAAATAAAGGGTGGGTTCATATCAAAGAAGAATGTCTTTTTTTACCAAATACTAACTTAAAAATTGTGGTACTTCTTTCAAATAATTTTTAATAACTTTTTTCCAAGTACACGAATTAAGTTTAATTCTTCTTGCAAAATGTTATTAAAAATAAGGACAAGCTTAGCGACCTCTAGCAGCGGCGACTTAACATTAAAAAAGTTCTTCCTACATGTTATTCATTTAGATACGAATACAGTACAGTAATTTTTTTTAAACATTGACCTTATTTTTGTATATGGAACAAAGTACTGTGCGCCATCGCAAAGCCAATATTTAAATTTTATGCTCATGTCAGATAAATGACGTCAAGCTTGCAAACTTAAGATTGTTGTTGTTTAATTTAAAAACTCCACTCTGATATAGTGGATTTTTTATAAGAGAAAATTCATGAATTTCAGGGACTCTTAGACTTGGTAAACCTTTTAGGGACAAACTTTGTCATCTAACGGGAAATCATACTCATGACTTATCCATTTTTCTATCAATCTGGACACAAATTGTGGTATTTTTCAACTTAATTGTTCCTATTTTAAATCGTTTTCTTAACGTGTCTTTTGTTAAGTAAATTGGATTTCATTGTACTTCAAACTAAAGTTTTTTTTGTTCCTAAAATATATCAAACTAATCCTCTTGATTATCTTGGTTCCAGACAGATTTTCGCAAGATAACTATAACCTTCGATAGTCTGAAATGGATGCCATTTGCACCTTTTTTATGAAAAAAATTTGTAAAAAGTCTAAAAAAAAGTAATAGAAAAACAGACGGACATTGTTAAACCAACTGTTGTGTATACGTACGCATTTCTTATGTGTAATAAAACGCAAAAAATAATAATTGTTATTTTTATTAAATATCAACAATATTAAGTTACTGTAAACATTCAATGTTTACCGCAATTATAAATTTGAGTATGGTTGGCTGAAAAAAAATATTGCCACAAAAGTAAAAATCGATGCAAAAAAATTTCAATTCATTTTTATTGATGTGACAGGAACACTGTATCATAATATGATTACTTTTAAATTTATTATGATTAACATGATAATTAAATGATTACTTCTTAGCTTATTATAATTAAAATGACAATAATATGATTATGATTAACATGACAATAATATGATTACTTCTTAACTTATTTTTTTTTTACTGTTAGGACCAGCACTCAGGGGATGACCCCTACTAATGCATTGAATTGTGTCGGAACTAGGAAAATAGGTTGTGGGAAGGAGGATAGAGGGAGTAGTGTTTGTGAACATTCGATTTGAACTTAATCATGTTGTAAGTGAGAAGGAAGACTTCTGCAGGAAGGTTATTCCACATACCAACAGTCCGGGAAAAATACGAATTCTCTCTGTAATGCGTTGTAGGATTCACCTGCCAATCGACCACATAAGGATGGGCTCTTGAGGGAAAACCTGTATTACGAGCAAACGTACGGGTTTCGGCAAGCAGATCCCTAATTTCGTCAGAACACATCCCATTGTAGTAACGATAAAACAGGCAAATACAACCCACATTGCGACGGTGCTCAAGGGAGTCAATATAATTGGATACCCTACTGTCACAAATGAGAACCTTCGCCCTCTCCTTCACGCGGTCGAGAAGCTCCAAAATAGACTTTGAAGCACCAGCCCACACATGAGAGTTGTATTCCAAACGCGATCGGATATAGGTGGTATAAATAGTTAGAAAATCAGATGGAGTGAAGTATATCTTACACCGTCTTAGAAAACCGAGGCACTTGAATGCTTCTTTCGACACCTTGAATATATGTTCTGTTCATCGGACATCACATTGTATCCTCATGCCCAGAACATCAAGAGATTTTGATTCCTCAATAATTATACCACCCTTATACACAGATGAGGCACCCCGGTTTGTCGCGCGTTTATGCGATAGAACACAACATTGGGTTTTTCGGGCATTAAAATCGACCAAATTCGCACAACCCCATTCCGAGACTATGTCAAGGTCTCGGCCAAGCGTATCATTCATATTCTGCCTCATAGCACTGACATCGGATACGCTTGATCTGCAGTCAAATGAGTACGAATGGCAAAGGTTGCTGTCATCTGCAAAAGAGTAGATAGGGTAGGAAGTTTGACAAAGGCGGTCATTTAGAAAGATAAGAAATAGAGTAGGAGAAAGAACGGAGCCTTGCGGCACCCCTGAATGAATCTTGAACTCGTTTGACGAAACCCCATCTATAACGATTCGTATAGTGCGATCTCTGAGAAAACTCGATATAAATCGAGAGAAATTATCACCGACACTAAATGCAGCAAGTTGTGACAAGAGTGCACCATGTCAGACTCTGTCAAACGCCTTGGAAATATCTAAAGTAATTACCTTACTTTCGCCAAAATGGTGAATGGAACGGCAACACTTTTCCGATAAAAGAGCTAGTAAGTCTCCAGTAGAGCGACTTCTACGAAAGCCATGATTAACATGACATTAGTATGATTACTTCGTAACTTATTATGATTAACATGACAATAATATGATTACTTCTTATCTTATTATGATAAACAGGATAAGAATATAATTAAGGGAAAAATATTATGATGTAATATAACGAATATAAGTGGTCATAATATAATTCAATAATAATCGTAATATGGTGACTTTAATCATAATTCTTTTCATAATATGTTGCTCTTAGAATATGTTTACCACAACCATGTTTTTCCTTTGTTTGTACTCTTTTACCTTCGGTGAAGGGTACAAAAAGAAATACTTAACGTTTAAAATATAATAAAGTCTAATATGGTTGCTGGTGACAACAATATGGTTAAATTAATTATAAAATTGTTTTGTTAAAGGTGACCATTTTGAAAAAATATTTTCTCTAAGTGTAGAAAAGAATAAAAAACTTATCTTTCCCAAATTTCTTTCAGTTTCATTGAATCACTTAAAGCGGCAAAAAAAATTTGTTTTCCAATGCCATCATGTCAGTTTCTTACCCACCCACTCAATGGCACTAACTAAACTTTTCGTTAAAATACTATTAATTTTAATTTTTTTTTTAATTAAAAATTAATGTAGCGCAAATATGAACGCAATTATTTTCTAGTAAAAACGCTGATGGCAAAGACAGAGAAAAAGAACACCAAGATACAGATTGGGTAAAGTAAATGAAAAAAAAAAACAGGAAAATTGAAAAGTAAAAAAAATAGTAGAAAAACTGTTAAAGCGTTTAATAAGCTACAAAAAATTAAACAAAATTGTTCGAGAAACAAGCGCAAACTGAAAACAGACTTAAACTAACAATTAACTTGGTTACGGAGAAAAACATGTAGAAAAAGATGAAAAGTTAAAAGGAACGACAAACGAAAAAAAAGTAAACAAAATATTTAAACTTTCTTCAGAGTTTATCAAATAAATTGTAATGGGAAAGAGAGGAAAGCGAGCAGAGTAAAATTTGTTTACAGTGTTATGTATGGTACTTATACAAATATATGTGTATGGGTAAATATGGCTGTATATATGTATTTATGCATATATATTTACTTGTACTTGTGTAAAATTCGTACATTTGTTTGCGCTTAGATAAATACATATGTATATAAATACATGCTTGGCTGAATATTATTAGATTATATGGAGTGTATAAAATTGTGTCACAAGTAAAAAAAGTTTTAGCACTTTTACATACAAACATTTACTATTAACAAGCACATGAACACTAGAATAGAAAATTAACGTAAAATGTATTTACTGATAAAACCGTAGTGTACTAAATATAAACACATTTATGGTTGAGAAAAGACCATAAAGAATCATCAACTAAAAAAAAAAATCGGGGAAAAATAAATGAAATACAATGTAAATAAGGATACCAAAATGAGCTTAAAGTAAATTACTTCTAATTGCGAGTGTTTAATTATGTACTAGTTAAATTTTTTAGCTTTGCGGTTATACTATGAAGAGTTCCAAAAAAATATTACTTTACCAACAATTTAATACACTAAGAAAATTAGTTAAGGAAAAAATGCTACAATTTATTTTAGAAAAACTTCTTCGAGTGAATTTTTTCTAAGCTAAGTGATCAGAAAAAGATAAAACAATTAAATTTTTTGTCAGTTATTCGAAACTGAAATATTGAAATGGATGTAGAGAACTCAAATTTGTCGAATCGTTTTGGTCTGCGCTTTCTTCTTAAATTGATATTTAGCTTAAAAAACATTTATAGAACATTTAAATAAGGTTGAGGAAATAATAAATACTTTCTCGCTATGCCAAGTCTAAGATATTCAAATCGAAAGTAAAACTTACCTTTTTATGGTTACGAAACATTTAATGTTGCGCCACGAGACCTGCATTCGTACAAGTATTTGTAAGCCAATGTCTAAGGCAAATAATGGATATTTACTATTATTTACTAAATCTCTAGAAAATATGGCTTAAGCTATCATGTATCAATTGTAACCGTTTAATATTCACCGCCATTGATGACGGCTGGCAGTCAATAGTCTTACATCAATCTATAAACATAATGGTATTTTAACTTTGGCAGATCGAAATTTGTTTTGAATGATTATCTACTTAATTTGATTAACATGGTCTTCCTTACTTCTGTCTGCGCTAGCAAGACACTTTTTGCAAGAGGCTGCCATGTTTCTTAATTGTTGGGTCTTCCCAGGGTTTTATTTGAAAACGATTGTGGTTGCATTTATTCCCCTAGAGGGAAGCGAACTTACACCAAAGTAGTCCCGTGACAGGTCTTTCGTGGTAGAGACCGGTTCTAGTTTTGACACTTTCTATGAATAAGACCTATCATTTTGACATGGGGTTGACAATGGAGGGGGTCGATTGACACCATTTGATCAGTCACACATCTATTCTTAATTAACCTGTTTAGTGGCAGTTACTACAATGTAGTTTTATGTCAATACAATGTTGTATTGTTTCAATAAAGAAAGTCCTATAATTAAATTCAAGAACCAAATTTTGGAAAGTCCCAAAAATTGTGTCACACCACCAGTGAAGACTGTACTCTTATTCATTACTTTTTCTACCTTTTTGTTCTTCATAAACCAGTTACAAGATTGGTTTTCCTTTCGCTGGTCATGAGATGTTTCTTTTTGTACCTGTTCTATTTTCACAACTCCCAGGACCAATTGACACAAATTTCCCGCAGGGTCAATACAAGATTTGCTAATTAACACACACTTTCTTCACAATTTAGTTAAATTTTTTCCGGTTTTATGTAGTTTAAGCTTAATTTAATCAGGTTTTTAATATTTATCAGCACAACTTATATTAAAAACACTAAAACCCATTTTAAATTACACAACAGCTGATTAACAATTAGTGATTGTTAAATGCTGCATTATAAATGCAGTATTTAAATAGATTCCCAAAAAAGATAATTATCTGATAAAAATCCGTTATTTGCACATACGTCAGTCAAATTTCGGATATAACCCATGTGTATGAATTAGTGCTGGGATACTATCGATATTTTCTACTATCGATATTAATCGATAGTTCAGATTTTACTATCGATATTACTATCGACTGAATGTTTCTACTTGTGCAGGAAAGCTTTAATTTTTTTTTTTATAAGGCTACAGTTCGTTGTTTTTATCACTTTATTGAATGTATGAGACGTATGTACCGATGTATGTACGCACCAGAGAACGGCTTTGTGCAATTGTAAAAAAATCGCATTAAATCAACAGCAACAAATACCCAGCGGAAAAAGAAGGAGTACGGAGGCCTTCTAATTAAAAGGCCTTTCAGACCATCCTTCTACAAATGCCTTTGATTAAAGGTCATATTGAAGGGCTATCAGTCTAAAACATTAAGGAATATTTCCTTACAAATGGAATAAGAAGACTGAATAGGTTTCATGTACATATTAGATCTCCAATATAGAAAATGAAACAACACTTAACTTTTTATTACCTATTTTACAAACGTATGTTTATAAAGGGAGGTTAAATTGTAAGGGCCGATGTTGAATGTGAACCACAACTAAACGCCAAGTTTTTTTCCGAATTTTATTTGACATTTCTCTATTTCAGACTTGCTCAAAACCATGGAGAGATACACAATCCAGCAACGTGTTAAAGTTATCCAGACTTATTATGAAAATGGGCGTTCAAATCAAAATGCATATCGTGCACTTCGTGATTTTTTTGGTCAATTTGGTCGTCCAAATGTGCGTACAATCGCAAAAATCGTGGAAAAATTCGAGCAAACCGGGTCTGTAGAAGATGTGAGAACACCAGTGCATGCTCGTACAGCTCGTACTGCAGAAAATATTGCTGCTGTTCGCGATAGTGTGCCTGAAGAGCCGTCCACGTCAACTCGTCGTCGTGCCCAACAATTGCACCTCTCACGCTCGTCGTTGATGAACATTATGCATAAAGACTTGCATTTACACGCTTACAAGGTGCAATTGGCTCAAGAACTAAAGCCTCTTGACCATTCCAAACGTCGTGAATGGGCAGAATGGTGGCAAGAAATGGCAACATTGGATGATCAATTTTCGAAGAAAATCATCTTCAGTGATGAGGCACATTTTCATCTCAGTAGATTCGTCAATAAACAGAATTGCCGCATTTGGGCGAATGAGAATCCAAGAGTGATTGTCGAAAAACCAATGCACCCACAAAGAGTGACTGTATGGTGCGGTTTATAAGCTGGCGTCATCATCGGGCCGTAGTTTTTCCAAAATAAAGCCGGTCAGGCAGTTACTGTGAATGGTGTTCGCTATCGTGAGATGATAACGAACTTTTTATGGCCCGAATTGGAAGATATGGATGTGGACGATATGTGGTTTCAACAGGACGGTGCCACTTGCCACACAGCTAACGAAACAATGGCTCTTTTGCACAACAAATTCAATGGCCGTGTTATCTCACGTAATGGCGATGTCAATTGGCCGCCAAGATCATGTGATTTGACACCGTTGGACTTTTTTCTTTGGGGTTATTTGAAAGAAAAGGTGTACGTCGATATGCAAGCAACAATTCAAGAGCTAAAGGATGAGATAATTCGGCACATTAACGGCATAGAACCTCCATTATGCCTCAGGGTCAACGAAAATCTGGACCATCGGATGGAGGTGTGCCGCCGTGGTCGCGGCGCCCATTTGGCCGATATTTTGTTCCATACATAATTGAGTAATACCAATATATCATAATAAAATAAAATTACAATACTTTTCTAAATAGTTTGTGTTTTATTCAAAATCAACATCGGCCCTTGAAATTTATCTTTTATTAAGCTTATTGTAGTTTAATAACACATGTGATACCTATTTTTTTATTGAAATAATCAAATTTGCTAAATACATATTGTAAAATAGATTTTAAATAAAAAATACTTTTAAGCACAAGTACCTCTTCCTTACTATCTTCCTTAATGCACAAAACTCAACTAAAATGATATACATTATTGTTTTTATTTTGTATTTTAATATGCACCTACTTTGTTACTTTGTTTTTATAACGGGATCTGAATTCTTTCGATTTGGCGAAAAAAAAAACAAAACAAAAAATTTTACCCTTTTCAACTTCAACTAAAATGATTTACAACATATGTTACTTTGTTTTTGTAAAGGGATCTGAATTATTTTGCTTTTGCTTGTGTAAAAAAAACAAAACAAAAAATGTTACTCCTTCTTTTCTCGCTTCTCATAGCAGCGAGTGTGGAAAGTGTATCTTATCTTTTATACCAAAGAGCCGAGGCCTTCTATGAGGCATTCTTTAGCAGTTATGTACATAAGAATAGAAATTAAATCAAACAAATTTTTAATCAGGCTTTTAAAAAGGCCTGAAGAAGAAGGTCTTCTGAGTTTTACCGCTGGGTACACTCACTTGCGGTCATAAAATCAAACTTGCGCAACCGCAAATATTCGCTGTTGGTTTGCAGTCATTCAAATAATGCACATCGTGCTTTGTTATTTATACAATCGTTAGCTTCGTTTTTTAATAACGATGTTTGTGTGTTCGGTGCGACAATGATTGTTTTGGTAAAGAAAAAATAAATACAAACAAAAAAGCCAGAAATCAAGCAATCATTACTCATGTATTCATTCAGCAATAACTATGTAGTACAAGAAAAAAAAAATTTAAATGAAACTAAACGCACACACATATATAGGTACGGCTGTAGGAAATATCGCCCAAAGAAAAATGGCCCAAAAAAAAATGAAAAATCGCCCAAGCGAACATGAAAAATGACCCAAAAAGGTAAATATGAAATTTTGCCCAAAAAAAACGAAAAAGGGCCCAAAAAGAAAATGAAAAATGACCCAAAAAGCAAAAACGAATTTTTTCCCAAAAAAAAAAAAAACAGAATTACTAAATTTGCAAAAAAGTGTTTATTATTCATATTAATTTAGGTGACATGTCATAACGTCCAGTGTCGTAGTGTCCTTGGACACTTTTAAAGTGTCATAATGTCCATCGAAGACGAGGACGTTATGACACTTTGCAACGTCCGCAACTTAACTTATAATCAAAAATGTGTAAATTTTTTTTTAAAATACCGTTAAAATTTCTGTGTATAGCCGGCCTTCGGCCGGGCGCAAGGATATTCTCCTTTATGGTCTAACAAAAACCGGTTTCGCTAAGTAAAGCTTCGAAAAACTGCCTTGTTTCCGAACAAGGCCGACTACGCAGAGAAGCTTTAGTTAGCGAAGCCGGTGTTTGTTATACCATAGAGGAGAAAATCCTTGCGCCCGGCCGAAGGCCGGCGATACAGAGAAGCTTTAGTTAGCGAAGCCAGTATTTGTTATACCATAGAAGAGAAAATCCTTATTTTCGATATATATATATATATATATATATATATTTAATATATACTCCCAGAGAAAAAGCTACAAAATCATTTTTAAAAAAATTCTACCGATATTATGTTTAATTTAACCAAATCATTGTCGCCGACAACCATATAATGGTTGCAACCATAATAAAACATGGTTTTCTCTGCTTTGTAAGATTATGGTAGAATTTTAAAAATAGCCCATTTTTTTGGGCCATTTTTCATACAACATTTTTCATACAAATTTAAAAAACGAAAAATCACCCAAAAATAACGATAAATAGCCCAAAAATTTTGGGCCATTTTTCATATGAAATCAGGCCCAATTTTACATGCAATTTTTTTGGGCGATTTTTCATTTTTTTTTTTTTGGCGATTTTTCTTTGGGCGATATTTCCTACAGCCTGTAGGTACATACAAACAATTTCCATAGAAACAGACTTTTTTCATCTTAAAAAGTACAGTAGTTCCGTATGTCGGTACAATGTACTCTTGTTATTGTTGTTTTTATTGTTGTTCAAAGCGTCTCATTGAGTGGTTTATTGTTGTTAATGTTAACAAAGTGCTCATCGAGTGGACAATGACTACTTGAATGCAAAAGTATAAGAATGTGTTCCTTTTGAATTTACACATTTGTTTTATATTGCGTGCGCAACAAAAATGCAAATAAAGAACTTTCAGTAAAAAAGAAATACATGCAAAAATCAAATGTGAACGAAACGATGTAAAAATTACCAACGTTGAACTTTGTTTTGCAAGCAAAGATTGAATGTAAGTTTAAGCGTATGAATAAATCAAGAAAAATAGTGATTTTGCAGTTCTCTGGTACGCACGTTATTTTAGATGGCAGTTTTTTAAAAATTGATAAGTACCTTTCTGAAGGAAGCGAAGTAACAGGGACTATAAGATATTCCATTGCAACTTGAAAAAATTTTCAAAATTCTAAACCAAAAAAGGTAATCTATCTAGCGGACTTATCCTCTGATGGTCGTTCATTGTTTTGTCTTATGCCTGCAATTGCATTTGGATTTGCATTTTTTTTACAACATTAAAAAACTATTTGACATTTCAGTCCCTATATAAACATGTAAAAATTTCGACTTAAATGCCTTAAATTAGCAGTAAAACGCACTGCTAAGCAAACCATACCACTTGCCATTCTTGTTGTTTGTATTCATTGCTGTAATTCAGCGCGAATTAATAATAGCAAAATTTGCGGCAAAAAACTGTATGTGTATAGCTGCTGTTATATGTCTTCATAGCTGTATTTAAAAAATAAAAATATCGATATTAATATTTTTCATATCGATATTTTTGATATTTTAAGACTATCGATAATATCGATATTATATCAATAGTTTCCCAGTACTAGTACGAATGGATTTCATTCTCGAAAATCGATCGGTAACTATTGCGCTGTTGGGTATCGATTGAGCAGGCTTGATCGACTATACATTAGAGCGACTCACCAAAAAAAGTCTTCGATGTACCCTCCTAAAAATAAACCTTGGACTTTTTTAAGATGACATTTTAAATATTTCGGCTCCAGCTTTGACCTCTCGTGAGCTGGACCAGTTTGATAAAGGGTCTATTTTTGCATGTTTTGTTAATTGGAGAATCTGTTTCCTTACCAACATATGCAAATTGGGTATCGTAAGAAATGTTTTTTTAAGGCGCGTCCAACTGTAAATACAATTTGTCCAAGGACGATCATCCATGTCCTTTTTTTTAAGGATTTTCTGTAAAAAAAGGGTTTTTGAATTTTTTGTTCGGGGTTGTTTGTAATAAAAGTGCCAACTTAACATATTTTAATCTTTAGTCGGTTTAACCCATTAAAGCCCTCCGTTGCGTTTTCGCAACGTTCACTTAAACCTCCCCTCAGGCATTTTGTTGTTACGTGATATTGTTATAAAGCACAGTGAAATAAAATTTAACTTAATATCTAGTCGACCTGTTTTTGGATTTGTATCATACATAAGTTTTTTTTATAAAAATTTTTAATTTAAATTTTTAATTTTTCCTGTTTTTTGGGTACTTTTGGAAAAAGTTTAAAAAAATAAAGTAATATATGATATACCTATCTGAAACTTCTGAAGGAGGTAGCTAACATACGAACTTTATTATTTCTACTGAAAAATCCAATCATCGTAGACATTTGAGGTTTTTTTTTATGATTGAATATATCCGTGATGCGAAAACGCAACACTGGGCCTATACCATATACAAATTACATAAAATTATCAATTAAAATATATTTATACAATCACTTGCTATTTAAAACAACATAATAAAACATGTATACATCTCTATGTCAAGTGTGTTATTTTCCTAAAGGGAAGCGAACTTAAACCAAAGTAGTCCCGTGATAGGTCTTTTGGAGGTAGAGACCGGTTCTAGTTCTAACAGTTTATATGAATAAGATCCATCACTTTTACATGGGTTTGTCATTGGTTAATTGACACCATTTGACCAGTCACACATCATTCTCAATGAACGTGTTTAGTGCAAGTTATAACAATGTAAGATTATTTCGATACAATGTAGTATGTACCGTACTTCATTACTTTTTTACCTTCTTGTTTTTTATATAGCAGTTGGATGATTAGTTCTCCTTTCACTGGTCATGAGTTCTATCTTTTTGAACTTATTCTATTTTCACAAATCAAGGATCAATTAACATACATTTCCAGCAGGGTTAATTCAATATTTGATACCATCCACTGACAGCTAGGATATTTCAGGAGTGGGCGTTATATTGAACCTGCGGTAAATTATGAACCGATCTTTACGAAAGTTGACAGTGTGATTTCTAGTCATATAAAACTGTGACAGAACAGTTTTTGGCGTACCAAAGTGTTTTTCGAGAGTGGGCTTTATATGGGTCCTATGGTAAATTATGGACCGATCAATTTACAAATGTGAAAAAAGTGACGAAGCAGTGCACCCAAATAGCCTTGGAGCATATCATAATTGAATTAAAAATAAAATGTAAATTAATATCTTTTTTAATTTTTTTTTCCTAAAGACGTGAATAAAATATTTTAATTTAAAATTTTTACAAATGCGCTTAATTTGTATATCGTTAAGGCCCAACGTTGCGTTTTCGCAACGGGGGTTATCTGGGCTCCCACGTTTCCGGTTTGTCCAAAATTTGTTTTCTTTCATATTTAGGTATAAACAATTAAATTGTAAAAGTTTCATCATTATAGCTCAATGGGATCATGGTTCGGGCCTTAATGGGTTAATTAAATACGTGTCTCAGCTTTTTTTGAAATTCAAGCACGTTTTGACAAAAATGCAATGGGGTGGTAACCCTTCTTTTTAAATAGGGCAATATGGGTATCAAATTTTATCTGGGGTGGTAACCCTTCCTTATAAATAGGGCAATATTGGTGTCAAATTTTATCTTTTGGCAAGTTAGATTTGCAAATTAGATGCATTTTACACGGTGCTCTGGAATATATATAAATGCAATTTTGTAGTAACTCTAATATGATAGCGAATTTAGTATCTAGGTCATGTATGGATGAAGATATGACTTAAGAAAGAAAAATAGAAATGATCCACGACTAAATTATTTACATACAAAGATGATATACTTGCCAAAAGATAAAATTTGTTACCCATATTGCCCTATTTAAAAGGAAGGGTTCCCACCCCATTGCATTTTTGTCAAAACGCGAACTAGCACGAATTTCAAAAAAAGCTGAGACACAATTTAATTAAATCGACTTAAGATTAAAATATGTTAATATGGCACTTTTATTACAAACAACCCCGAACAAAAAATTCAAAAATCCTTTTTTTTACAGAAAATCCTTAAAAAAAGGACATGGATGAGCGTCCTTGGACAAATTGTATATACAGTTGGACGCGCCTTTAACATTTCTTACGATACCAAATTTGCATATGTTGGTAAGGAAACAGATTCTCAAATTAACAAAACATGCAAAAATAGACACTTTTTCAAACTGGTCCAGCTCACGAGAGGTCAAAGCTGGAGCCGAAATATTTAAAATGTGATCTTAAAAAAGTCCAAGGTTCATTTTTTATAGGGTACATTGAACACGAATTTTGCTTCCATACAACTTGAGTCGCTCTACTATACATTATTACATGTTTTCTATTCTTTAAAGGTGCGCATTCAAATGTTTTCACATAATTTCTGTATTTTTTTTTTACTTATAAAATTTTCTCTTTTTTATGACGATTTTATAGTTTAAAGAAGTTTAAGGATGTGTTAATAAATGCTAAAATATAATATTTTTTTCCTTTGTTTTACCTTAGTTTAAATATATATTTTTTAACAATATTGGAACACATTGAAAATAAAGAAAATAAATAAATATTATAAAGGAAACTATGAAAAGTCAATAAATTTTTTAAAATACTTAAAATTTAATAAATTTGTTAATTTTTATTGAAAGATGTGGCACTTTAAGCTTATGAGTATATATAAACCATTTAAATAATTAATAGCATATTTAATAATTTTGTACAACCTTTTTGTCAAATAAACTTTTCTATAGGTACTTCTGTAAAACACCAAGTACTTACTCAATCATAAATCAAACACTTCAGTGCGTATGAGTGTAAAGTAATTCATAATATTTTATTCGAATATCTCTTATACGCTCTAGTGTATATTTAATTTAATTTTTATAGTTTTTCTGCCTGCATGTATTTTCAAATACAAAGTATTTACATTGATGTTCAAAATATGCAACAGATATTTGTCCTGTTATTTATTCAATTTGAAAACTAAAAATTGAAGAAAGATTTAATTTAATAGTTTTATTAAATATGAGAAAATCATACCTAAATTAGGTTAAAATTATAATATTGAACTAACTTTTAATTTTATTTAATTAAAATCTATTAAATATTTTCGCAAAACAAAATCGATTTTAAACTTAGCATAATTAAGTTTGTTATGTTTTTTCTGTGATGTATTGTGGAAAATAATCTAAAATAACAGCTGGTACATTTAATTTTTGCCCTGACAAAAAAAACTGAATTTGATCAATTAGTCATAACCTGGTTGGGAAATATTCTAAAGGCAAATAAATATAAAATATTACACTGAAAATACGAGGCTGACCACTAAAAGAACTACATATCTTCTTGTATGGAACTGTATCGAAAATTTAATTTTTTTTAAGTCTAGGAGAACTAAAATAAAGGTAACAGCACTTCTTATCAAAATGAAATGTCTAGCCACTTTAAGTGAGCTTAAGAAAACCGCTATAGCAGTTAGCTAATTCGAACGTTTCGGAAGTTAATAATAGATAAACCTGCTTTTATTACACGTAAATTTTAAAAGTATACATTATTTAGTCTTTATTCTCGTAAAAGCGAAATTCTCGGAGCAGAATATATAACAAGCACTTTTGAGAAAGAAGTGGAAAATCGGTCCTGATTGGGAATTCATTTTGATAAAGTAAGTGCAAAGATCTTAAAAGGCAAGATTAGCTCCATGGCTTATAGACTCGAATACATATTTGCTACAACTGTGCTAAACATTGATAAAATCTGATGCGAGAATTTTACAAAAAAAAAAAAAATCACTTAACTTTTTTCTGATCTACATGATCCAAATCTTTTAATTTCTCTGACATTTTTAATGTTAACTTTCAAGTGCATATTGTCCATATTATATGATGACTTTAAACTCTGGGTCAGAAGATTTGTTTAGGCAACTAAAAAAGTTGGATATAAGAAGGTCATATAGGCTTCCTGACAACCGCAGTGTGTTTTAGGTGGAGATTTTTTTTTTTGATCTTAAGGACCGTGGGATTGGTAAGAGGCAACATTGCTAGGGTCTCGGAGGTCGCTATATATGTGGACTGCCAGGTGGCTCTTTAGACCTTAATGGGCTGTTATATGAACTCCATGCTATTGGATGATTGTAGGAGCGCTCTAGGAGAAATCTTAGGGCTTAGATGGCTGACGATTCGGCGAGACTTGGCTCGGAAATGGAGAATCCTGACAGTTTGAAGGCAGTCAGGCCTCCAATGGGCTTCTTTTTTGAAAGGATCAGAGAATGGATGCTGAGCGGGATTAATATAATCCGGGAAAACCAAACGGAATGCAAGCTGTCGCGCGCACTTTAGCCAGTGCCTATAAATTCCGATTTGGATTCGCTGCTGTGCAGGAGAAGGGTCTGTGCTAGGACAGATATAGGCATAATCGCGGGACACTGCATGATAGGCAGGATGGCGGTGAGAATGGGATCTGACTTGTCGGATGTATGCAGGTTGTGTGTGGACCCAGAGGAGTTGGAGACTGTTGAGCACATTCTGTGTCACAGTCTCAGCATGCTGAGATGGCTAGGTGGTAGATTCTTAGGCAAACTAGGAGATGTCTAGGACTGTGGGCTCAAGAAACTTACAGGATTCCTGGATGTACAACAGTAGTCTGGGGACTGGGAACATGTATGGCCGTTTTCTTTTTAGAAGGGTTTTTATTTCTTGTTTGGCTCGAATTTTATCTTATAGTATTTTCTCTATTCTTGTGCTACTCCTTAATTCTCCTATTATTTCCTAATAAGTAATCTATCAGTAACTAAGGCGTCAAAACGGACCATATTGGCCCCTAATTGGGAGTGTGAAGTAAACGTCGCACCATAACAATGTCAGAGTATAAGAAGTTTATGTGTAAAGTCTTGCGTCTGCTAGAGACTTAAATTTGATGCATACTTTGTTCTTCGGGTAGGAGAAATCCAGAAAACCCTTTCTTGCTCTTCGGTGATTGTTTGGCCCTGCAAGATAATTGACAAATAGAAAAATTTGATAACTTTACAAAATGTCTTTCGGAGGTCCTTAATTGTCATTGGCTTTTAGGACATCATAAACATTTTTGACTAGTTCCTATAAGCGAGAAATTCCCATTCTTGGCTCTCCGAGAATATTCGTTTAACTTTGTAGTCTAACTTCACGGTAGTTAATGTACGAACAACTTAGCACTAAATTTAAATATATTCCTTGATTTTCATATATTCACATTGATCCTCTTTAATTGTATAAAAAAAAAACAAAAGTTAAGACTCCAGAAAATTAAATTTACTTATTAATCTGATTTGTTTCTTTTTTTACTTTTAGTTTAACTTTCATATTTTACCTTATGACATGTAGGATAGACAGGAAGGGGCAACAACATTTAATTTACATAAACATACATGAGATGCTGCCACTGTCCTGTATTTTATGGAAATTAAGGGAAAGGAAACAGAGCTCATAAAATTCAGTCAACCATTAACGAGGATACTAGAATATTATGGTTTTTTATTGTTAATTCTTTTACTAACTTGGGGTGGCTGTAGAACAACGAATAAAAAACTTGAGCTTACCCTAATAAAAATATATGTAAAACCTTAAATTACATTATACACATATACATGCTTACAAATTTATCTACGATGTTATATATATATATATATATATATATATATATATATGCATGTATGTGTACAAACATTAGTATTTATGGCATAACATGTTGAGATATATAAGTCTTTACTTGTTTCATTTCCTTGTTCATCTATTTGAATGGTTGGTAATAAATTTTTAAGCCTAAACAAATTAAAAGAACCAAGCAAAATAATAAAATAAGCCAGGGTATTTTATATTTACATATATTAAATGAAAAAAGTCACATATGTACTTCATATGTATGTACTACACAGAGAAAACAGATTCGTGATCACAACCGAATTTGGCGCCAATCGAATTTCGTCGGTTGCATGTACTATCACATTATTCGGTTCCAATAACTGAAAATTTCGTTGCTTAGCATAATAGGTTTGATAGCAACATTTGAATTTTAGTACACTATCCGTCATAACAACAGATATGGTTAGTTGTTAGTATGATTGTTAAAAACAAAATTGTGCTTAACCCCGAATAAATGATAGGTGCAACTGAATTAACACATAATTGGTGTTCATAACAAGAGATTTGATTGTCGTTATCAATATATTTTTTTTAACCGGTCAAATGTAGCCCATAAGGGGCAAGGACTTGTCCAAAGGTAATCTCAGTGAAGGAAAAAATGGGTTATTTTACAGTACGATGTCCTAGGGCAGGACCATATAACCCAGCTTGCATTACAAAGGGGAAGTCTTAAAACTACTCCATGGTATACTCCAGAGGATTAGCTTTGAAATCGTTTCAAACGAAAACATGTCGTTAAAAAACGAAGACATGTCGTTTCACTGCAAACTCTTTTTAATAATGACATGGTCCATACTTGCACTACATTGGACCAGTCCAGGATCAAAATGGATCATGAAGTCCAATATAATTTGTAGGGTATAAAAAATAACACATACATTCATACATACATATGTATGTATGTACGTGTATATGTTCATACCTATAAGAATACGTAAATTACTTACCCCTATTTATTAAGTTTTTTACATTTTCCATTTTTGACCGCAAATATATTTTTTAAATATAATATTAAAAATTAATTTAATCTATCAAATGTTTTGACAGAAAATTTAGTAAGCAATTGGGGCTTTAAACTATTTTTTGGTTGTGAATTCCGAATAATTATATTTTCATTTGTTGTACTCGAATTGAATCTATTCCAACAATCAATAATTAGCTGCAATAAACGAATAATCATTTATTTTACAAAATGTATTGACGAAAGCAAATTATTGATTGCAATGACCAATATTCAGTATTGCCCTATATTAAATTCGGTTGTGATTCTAACCATTTGTACTAATTTTTAGAACTTAATTAAATTAGTTATCATAACTAATAAAAGAATTGAATGAATCATATTTCAGTTGGAAAATCATTTTTATAATCAAGAGAATTAAAAATCAGTTAGAACTATACATTTTTAATAGTTGCAATAAAAAATCATGTTACTTGATCAATATTTTATTACTGCAACCGTTTCCCAACCAATTTGTTTTCTGTGTGTATATAAAAAGTCACATAAATAAACACAAACTTAATTTTGTTTCTTTAAAAATTATATGTCTATTATTAAGTAGAACTATACTTTAAAATTAAAATAGAAATATTTTTTATCCATATATACATACATAAATTTAGAAATGTAAAAACTTAAAAACATTTTAACCATATACAAGTGCAAGCATGTAAATAATTTTGTGTACACAGAGAAAACAGATTCGTGATCACAACCGAATTTGGCGCCAATCGAATTTGTCGGTTGCATGTACTATCACACAATTCGGTTCCAATTACTGAAAATTTCGTTGCTTAGCATAATAGGTTTGATAGCAACATTTGAATTTTAGTACACTATCAGTCATAACAACAGATATTGTTAGTTGTTAGTATGATTATTAGAAACAAAATTGTGTTTATACCCGAATAAATGATAGGTGCAACTGAATTAACACATAATTGGTGTTCATAATTTGTTTTAACCGGTCAAATGTAGCCCATAAGGGGCAAGGACTTGTCCAAAGGTAATCTCAATGAATGGAAAAAATGGGTTATTTTACAGTACGATGTCCTAGGGCAGGACCATATAACCCAGCTTGCATTACAAAGGGGAAGCCTTAAAACTACTCCATGGTATACTCCAGAGGATTAGTTTTGAAATCGTTTCAAAACGAAAACATGTCGTTAAAAAACGAAGACATGTCGTTTCACTGCAAACTCTTTTTAATAATGACATGGTTCATACTTGCACTACATTGGACCAGTCCAGGATCAAAATGGATCAAGAAGTCCAATATAATTTGCAGGGTATAAAAAATAATACATACATTCATACATACATATGTATGTACGTGTATATGTTCATACCAATAAGAAAATGTAAATTACTTACCCCTATTTATTAAGTTTTTCACATTTTACATTTTTGGCCGCAAATATATTTTTTAAATATAATATTTAAAATTAATTTAATCTATCAAATGTTTTGACAGAAAATTTAGTAAGCAATTGGGGCTTTTAACTATTTATTGGTTGTGAATTCCGAATAATTATATTTTCATTTGTTGTACTCGAATTGAATCTATTCCAACAATCAATAATTAGCTGCAATAAATGAATTAACATTTATATTACAAAATTTATTGACGAAAGCAAATTACTGATTGCAATGACCAATATTCAGTATTGCCCTATATTAAATTCGGCTGTGATTCTAACCATTTGTACTAATTTTTAGAACTTAATTAAATTAGTTATCATAACTAATAAAAGAATTGAAGGAATCATATTTCAGTTGGAACATCATTTTTATAATCAAGAGAATTAAAAATCAGTTAGAACTATACATTTTTAATAGTTGCAATAATAAATCATGTTACTTGATCAATATTTTATTACTGCAACCGTTTCCCAACCACTTTGTTTTCTGTGTGTATATAGAGATTGTTGTATACTAAAAGCAGTTTTTCTAAGCCTGATAGAACTTACTTAGAGGTTAGCTGTAAAAGGATCTGCCGAACTGCGCATTCTTCTTGAAATTTAGGTGCAGTATGGTTCTAATGGTATACGTAATCGTCCATCTAAATGGGTTTGTTAATAAACAAAATTCAAGCTATTGGAGTGCGTTCAATGCAATACTCTAATATTTACATGGATTTACATGCACGCAGAGTTAAACTATTTAAAGATAAATTCCCATAAAAAAATAAGTTTAAAGAAATTAAAAAAATTTAAATATTAGCGGAGTTCATTCAGTATTAGTGATGTAATAGTGTAAATGCAAAATATCGTAGTATTTTTGTAAAATTCAACAACAAAACACACAGAGATTTCGTTATATTTTATAAAAGTGCTACGATATTTCTGTGCTTTTCATGGGCAACCGCGCATGTATTGAAACAAATTTTTCAGGAAAGCCGAAAACCCATTCTAGATCAAACTATAGGCTAGGCATTGCACTTTTTACACTTTGTCATTACGTTAAAAAATCGGAATTGATCCATCTTTTTTCAAAAATATGTAAAGAACGTTTTAAATTAGGCAATATGGCATCCACATCTCAAAATCGGAAAAATGGACATACGCGGTTGCCCATGAAAACCGCAGAGTTTGGATTTGCTGTTTTGCAAGCCTAATATTGAACTCCCCTATTTGATTTACATTAAGAAAAATTATAAAAAGCCACAAAATAAAAAATCGATGCAAAAATTTTTTATTTATTTTGTATTTTTATGCCAGTCATGAAAGGCGGCTGTATTATAATATGATTGCTTCTAAATTTATTATGATAAACATGACAATAATATGATTAATTTCTTAGCTTACCATGATTAACAAGAAAATAATTTGATTACTTCTTAACTTAGTATGATTAAAAGAATAATAATATGATTTAGGAAAAAAAAAAATATTATGATGTAATAGTACGAGTTTATTTAGTCATACTATGATTCAATAATAATCTTAATATGATGACTACAATCATGAATCTTATCATATTATGTTGCTCTTAGAATATGTTTACCACAACCATGGTAGATTATTATTACTGGGCGCCAAACATTGCATGTTACACCACTTCCGAGTGTGAGCTCAAGCATCACACCCAGATAGCAATTTGAGTGCATAATCCGGCCAGTTTATACAATCGCCATTAGTTAATGACGTGGAGCTTTTGTAAAAAAGCTAGCAGTATCTCTTGAGTAGTAACAGCATCTATACATAGTCCTCACTCAGGCCGTAAATCAGAGAGACTTTGGTTAGTTAACCACCACCACGTCACACAGTGGTATTTTTTAGGCAAAAAGTCTATTTTTTTACAGTTATTTTTTAGAAATCTTATGATGCAATTCTGTAGAGAAATGTTTCATTAGTAGAAAACCATGATTTGTTTTCGAAAAAAATAAAATTTTGTATAAAAAAGAGTGTGGTAAAGTTATCTAAATATTATACAACGAAAACTGATGAAAATTTTACTACATTTCAGTTGTTTATGCAATAAATATGGTTTAACTACGAATAGTTTTAGAACATTCTTATTAAAAAATAGTATTTTAAATTTAATAGGAAAGAAAAATTATTTAAATTACATATATAGTTTAAGAGATCTGAGCAAATCAAAATGACTCCAAAAAATTTAGCATTTGCAGTTTTCATTAGAAAAAAAAAAGATTAGCTCGGTCTACCTCCGTGTTAGTACTACTACTAAATTAAAGTTTGGAATGTTTTCTTTCATTTTATGTAAACAAATGTTGCGACTTTTTGCGATCGCTGAACAAACTTATAAATTTTGTGATAAAACTCACGTATTTTTTGTGAATATTTACAATAAATTGCAATGCATATTTACAGTAAAAGGTTTTATATACTTTGAGGCTTTTACTTTTACTTTTTAATAACTGATTGGCAGCAATATCGAAAAAGTGCATAACAAAAAAATAAAAAACAAAACCATTTCATTATTTGATAAATATATTTGCCAAAAAAAGTTTAAGAAAACTATTAAACCTAACTAATTTTTAAAATGGGTTCCTTTTGTGTTTCATATAGTGAATTATGCAAGGAACTTATAAATTGCAATAATAATTTGGATTTATTAACTGATTTCATTTTGGGTTCTATGGGCGGTGGGTGGAGGGCGTGGCCAATTTTGATTAAACTTTATATTTTTCTTAATTGAGCTAAATAAAGGCTCAGAGCAAAATTTCAAAAACTTTGGGCCAAAAAAATTTTGGGTTCTATGGGTGGTGGGTGGAGGGCGTGGCCAATTTTGATTAAACTTTATATTTTTTTTAATTGAGCTAACAAAAGGCTCAGAGCAAAATTTCAACATTCTACGAGCACTCCTTATATTTTTTGCCAAACATTGTATGGACAAATCCCTCTGTGCGTCATCCCAGCAAGTGACAGTGGAAAAGCGAAGCTTTTAAAAGGACAAACTTCTTGAAAGACAGATGGCATTTTACGCAAGAAACAAACTAATGGGGGCCTCAATCAATAGTCAGTCCAGTACTGTGCCACTGTGGGCTACTTACTCCTTTGTTACAATAAAGAATCGCTAGCACCATTTGCACGAAATCGTGAAGATCGCTTGAGATATGCCAGTTTTGAATTTTTTCCGAATCCTAGTTATTGACTACTGGATTTACCCGGAGGCTGTAACAGTAATATCTAAAAAAGGCTTAAGATGATCCCTATAAGCCCCCGGGGAAAGACCCTACAGATGTTTTACTAACTAGTGGCATCGTCGGGCCTTTTTTCTTTAACCGTAGAATACATAACCAAAAAAAACCATGCAAACATATAATCTGTGTACATTTGTACCACAGTATAATTTTTAATTATTTTTAGCGTCACAGCAAAAACTATTTGATTTAAAACCCGCCAAGTTATTAATCAATATAAAGGGTGGTTAAATTTCAAGGGCCGATGTTGATTTTGAATAAAACACCAACTATTTAGGAAAGTATTGTAATTTTATTTTATTATGATATATTGGTATTACTCAATTATGTATGGAACAAAATATCGGCCAAATGGGCGCCGCGACCACGGCGGCACACCGTCATCCGATGGTCCAAATTTTCGATGACCCTGAGGCATAATGGAGGTTCTATGCCGTTAATGTGCCGAATTATCTCATCCTTTAGCTCTTGAATTGTTGCTGGCTTATCGACGTACACCTTTTCTTTCAAATAACCCCAAAGAATAAAGTCCAACGGTGTCAAATCACATGATCTTGGCGGCCAATTGACATCGCCATTACGTGAGATAACACGGCCATTGAATTTGTTGCGCAAAAGAGCCATTGTTTCGTTAGCTGTGTGGCAAGTGGCATCGTCCTGCTGAAACCACATATCGTCCACATCCATATCTTCCAATTCGGGCCATAAAAAGTTCGTTATCATCTCACGATAGCGAACACCATTCACAGTAACTGCCTGACCGGCCTCATTTTGGAAAAAATACGGCCCGATGATGCCGCCAGCCCATAAACCGCACCAAACAGTCACTCTTTGTGGGTGCATTGGTTTTTCGACAATCACTCTTGGATTCTCATTCGCCCAAATGCGGCAATTCTGCTTATTGACGAATCCACTGAGATGAAAATGTGCCTCATCACTGAAGATAAAGTGCACGATATGCATTTTGATTTGAACGCCCATTTTCATAATAAGTCTGGATAACTTTAACACGTTGTTGGATTGTGTATCTCTTCATGGTTCAAATTGAGTAAGTCTGGAATAGAGAAATGTCAAATAAAATTTGGAAAAAAACTTGGCGTTAAGGTGTGGTTCACATTCAACATCGGCCCTTACAATTTAACCACCCTTTACATGCAGTGGCAAACAAACCAAAAATTGTCACGCAAACATAAAACGGGGTTACATTTGTTCCTCATTTTAATTTTTACCTTTACAAAAAAAATATTTATTTTAGAATTTCTTAATTCTAAATTTTAAAAAAAGTAATTACATAATATAATATATTTGCCTAAAAAAGATCTTTAAACAGCATTTTATTTGCTAATTTTCTTATGTCAAAACTATTGGGTACACAGGTACTCGTGTTATGTGTTTGCGTAAGTGTAATTTTTGGAAGCTTTTAGTTATGGACCGAATTTTATAAATAGTCAATAAAATTACTCGAAAAGATTTAAATTTCCTAGATCCAAAGTTTCAATACTCTATAATTACAGAAGGGAACAAAATTTAATTTTTTTGTGCGGTCTGGAATTGGATTTAAATAAATATTTCCCTATCAGCTTTACTTTTGGAGATATACCGCTATGTCCAAATTTAAGGCACTTTCACTACATATAATAACTTGAAAACTACATATAATAACTTGAAAACGGTTGACCATATTCAGTTAAACAAATCCGAAACTCGCCAAAAATATTGGCACATAACTTTAGTCATAAACAAAGCATACTTTTAGAGTTCTAAAGTAAACTTTTATAAAAAATATGTTTTTGATCTACTATAGACAAGCAAAAGCATACTTTACACGTTAAAATCGGTGTTCATTTTAAAACTAGCTGAAGTAGTTTTTAACTCATTTAACAACAGCATCAGCTGTTTTCGCCAAATAAAAAAGTTCTTGCTAAAAGTTAAAAATGTTTATGTTACAAGATATTGGTCGATATTTTGCAATTATTATTGAGTTGGAGGAAATCTTTTATCTTTTAACACAAAATACATATGTAAAGCCCCTAATTGTATAAAACGCAATGCCAAAAATAACAATGCAAGCAAAAACAAAGTCAAACATATTTTGTAATATTGTTGTTTTCAACGCTACAAAGCAGTATTCGAAAATAAACACTAAATATCGTTTCATAATGTTCGGTTCATTAGATTTGTGGAAAACACAAACGCTAGTAGTGTTTGTGTAGAAAATCATTAAAAAATATAACGTTTCCCTGTTAGTCATCTTTCGAACACAAAAATATTACTGTTTTTATCAAACTCAACAAAAGATGTGAAAATTTAATTCCGTTCGGTTTTTTTTTTTTTTTTTTTGAAAATCCACAAACTTCAATGTGTTCGGTTCGGCTCGTTAATGTTCGTCCCTTTTGGCTGCTAAAAAAAAACCAAACACTTTTTACAAAAAAAAAATACACACACGAAAAAAATATTATAGAACATTAAAATATAATGTTTGTCTGCAGTATCACTACAATTGTTCTGTTTTTTAACGAAGAACAGAACACTTTATAATGTTCGGCTCTTTCTTGAAAATAGTTACCAACGGTATTAAGGGTTGTGTATGTCTACACAATGACTACAAAAATAGATATCGTTTCTGGGTGTGTGAGCCGAACGTTAAATAATGTACTGTTTATTTTGGAACACTGCTACAAAGTATGCAGTGTTTTATTTATATTTTTGAATTTCAGCTGCTTAGAGTTGCCACTTGCTTATATTTTCTTGTATGTTGTATGAAAAGGTTTTCTACATTTGAGGTTAAAGTCTGTTCAATTTAAAACATACTTTATTTCGACTGTAGTAGAAAAATAATTAAAAGAATGTTTTTCTTTTAAAGTTGTTTTGAAAAAACCGACTTTAGCGTTTGACTATGATTATGGGCCATTATCTGTAAGTCGTGTTTACAATGTTTTTAAATTTGCACAGTAGTTTTAAAGATATCGTTGTATCGTTGAAAAAAAAGATAAATCAAAGTCATTTTTGGGAATACAAAATTTTTAATTTAAAAGATTTTTTTATTCGTGCTTAATAAAAGAAAACTTTTGAAAAAAATCGAATTTTTGGTTCTTTAAAAATTCATAAAAAAATTTTTTAATATTTTTAATTAGTCTTAAGTTCATCAAATTTAATTTTCATTAAATTATTTTTATGATGAATGGAATTAATTAAAATTTACTGATAATTTTTTTTTTTCATTCTTGACTCAATCTGGGCTCGAACCCAGGCGTTTTTACGGACAGGTTACCCTGACATGTTTCGATTGCAACCACTCAATCTCCTCAGAGGGCTTGCCGTTTAACACGTTTAAAAAATATAAAAAAATTCGACAAATATCACAGATTTGGACTTTAAAAAGTTATCTTAACATAATTTCGAATGAAATGAGTTTATTTTTGTCCAATGAAAAATGATTGGATTTTAAGATCTTAAAGATTTTTCATTTCTACAGTACTAAGACACACCCTTTTAAATTGAGTCATTTCACCTCCTTTACTAAAAAAAAAAAACAAAAAAACAAAGTATAAAGTGATATACCGTTCTGGTAATGATAATACTTTTATCTACTTATTTTTAACAGAAATTAATATTGGTTTCAAATTTGAATTATTAAAGTTAAAATACCTTAAAAAAATTAATTGCTTTAATGTGTAAGTATGTATTTAAAAAAACCGTATTTAAATGTTATTATTAATACAGAAATTACGCATAAATAAATATTTACTACAGGATAAATGAAAGCAAAAATAAAGCTTAATTAATGCATGCTTTACATTAATTGCGTATTAGTAACAAGTTTTTTATTTTATCAATCATACGCTCCGGCTAACAAAATAATCAGCATTAACCCCCATACGAAATTTTTTTTGCTAGATAAAAACCGATTTGCCTTTTAAATTTTAAGAGTCAAATAAAAAAAATAACTTTCAATGGAAAATGCAGTTGTGAAAAAAAGGATTAAAAATCCTCCTAATTTTATAAATGTGAAAGTTCGTATGTTCGTGAGGTCGTATATTTGTGGCGCAATCACGCAAACCCCGCAAAATTAACTTGGATGAAGTTTGGCAGAGGCATAGAATATGCCTTCAGAAAATATAAGGTACCTTTTTATGAGGTAAAAGCGGAAAAATTGGTACTTTTGAAACCTTATCTTTTTTGATAAATTTGGTATGCAGATTGCATATGGTCTAGATTTAAGTATAGCGTACCTTTTTAAAATATGGGCATTTCCGTCAAAAGGTCCACCGTGACCGAAAATTTAAAAGTTATTAAAAGCTGATTATTTTACGATATTGTTATAGAGAAATAATAAGAATTTACTAATTTTATAAATTAACTCATAAATTTGTTCACTTAGATGAACAATTAGACTGCAAAGTTGTGCAAACGTAATTTCTTATATGTGAGAATGTTTTATTGTATGTTTTCTTTTATATTAAACATTCTTAAAAGAGGTGATATTTGATATAAATTATTCCAAACTAATTTTCTTACGTGGTCTGTAATCTAAGGAAGAGTCCAAAGAGAAATATGTTATTCGGATTATCGGTAAATTTTTATTTTATTTTAATCATTATTCAGTTAAATTATTACGGAAAAAATTTCACGTTCGAAATGTCACGTATCGACCCAGATTTTGGCTTAAAAAAAAGAAAATACAGAAGATTTTGGAATCAAACCAAAGACATTTTAAAGTTACATTGCTACGTAAAATTCTGCGATTAGTTTGACTAAAAAATTGTGCCAGGTTTCGCTGAATTACGGCTTTTTATACATGGCAACAAAAATTACTTCTGTTTTTTTCACGTTCGAACCGCTACTTCTTTTGCCATTATCTTTGACCTAGAATCGCGCCCTCCATAAACTTAAGCATAGGTAACAGTGCTTTCTTAGTGCTTTAATTTAAGGGTTAAGAAAACGTAAAAATATTTTTTGCTTAAAATGTTATTGCATTTTTGTTGCGTACGACTGTCACGTTCAACATTGTGGAATTACCCATATCTAGAAGACTGTTATACAAAATTACAAGTAATCAGCTCCTCAACCCTGTATAAAAAATATTCTATAAAAGAAAATTATTAAAAATTTTAAATTTGTATAGACATGTTTTTAAAAATATTAATTTACTATGAAACTTTTATATAACGATTTTAGTATTTCAGGGTACGTTGGGGATTGTCTGTAGACTGTTTATGTTAAGTTTGCACGAAATCGGTCCAGGGTTTCCGAAGATATGAACAAAATACTCTCCATTTTGAATTCCTCCGATATGAGAATAGGTCGTAAAGTATATTTTATATCGCTAGAGGGCACAAAATAGGGCAAGGGGGGCAAAAGCTACTCCTCCCTATATCTTCTTAACTAATCAACCGGTTTTCTTAAAATTTGGCATGCAGGCACTGTAACAACTGAAAGGAAACACGGAATAGGGCGTGAAATAGGGCAAGAGGGGTAAAAGCTCCCCTCCCTATATCTTCTTTACTTATTAATCGGTTTTCTTGAAATTTCGCAGGCAAATAGTGTAACATCTGGAAGGAACTATAGCTTAAAATTTTTATTATTTAGGGCTTGAAATAGGGCAATAGGATGAAAGCTCCTCCTCCCCAATTTTCTTAACTAATCAACCGATTTTCTTTTAATTTGGCATGCAGACACTGTAACATCTGAAAGGCAATAGGGAATAGGGTATGAAATAGAGCAAGAGGGGTATAAGCACCCCCTCCCTATATCTTTTTATATATTTTTAGTATTAATTTCCTGAAATAGAGCAAGAGGGGTAACATCTGAAAGAAAGAAATTATATGCCAAAACAACGTTTGCGGGGTCAGCTAGTATTAAATAAAGCAAAATTAGCAGGAATATTAAATTAACAACTTAACCAAAAAAAACTTAATTTTAGAAAAATAAGCAGGAACATTTAATAAACAACCAAACTTTTATCGCCGACTGTATATGTAAAAGTTTTTATTAGAAGTTATTGTTTATTTAACCAGAATTTCATTGTTGTTTTTTGTTTACTGTAACAGATTTTTGAAGTAGAAGAAAAAGTAACAAATATTTGCATAAGGATTGCTATTGCTCCTACTAAATAAACAAACACCATTAATGATACACACACATACAAACACAAATAATGTAAACAATGTAAGGGTTTTCAGCAGGCATTGGCAGATACACAAATATGTGTTTTTTTCTTTACATAAATTTGTATTTCTTTATTTCTTTTTCGTAGCTTTAGCCTTAAATTTAAAAAATCTTACGAAAAACGTAGAGAGAGCAAAAAATCAACAAATTCGCATTACACATACACAGGAAAAAAATTTTTGGAATGTTTGTATAATATTGGCTTTAAGAATGTTATAAAGTGTGTTTTGTCTCCCACTTTGCTTAAACATGAATTAGTCTGTATAAAATATTCATATGTGTTTGATTATTTGGGAACTGGTATTCGAAACGAGGGAAATTCCAAAAGGCCTTTAAATATTAAATAAAATCCAACTTAAGATTTTTTTCTAACCTTAAAACAAATTTAAATTAATACTTATATTTTAATTGATTTCAAAAATAATTTACTTCTTTAGAAATAAACTTACTGATAGCTAAAAGTAGACTCTGACAGGCCTTATAAAAAGTGTTCCATTATTAAAACTTTACTTTAATCTAAAGTGAGCGATAAAGCAAATTAAGGTTCATTTTACCTGGTAGGTTAGAGTGAAGTTGTAATAATGGAACACTTTTTATATGGCCGATTAAATCCTACCTTTAGCTATCGGTAAGTTGTGGGGCCTTAGTTGCTTTAAATAAGTATGTTATACAAACTTTTTGCCCCACACTCGTTTATTTGCCTTCTCTTAATTTCCTATACTTAACATGTGCCAGACTGACTGCCTGCTGATGTTAGACTGCCTGCGTTAGATGCTAGTCTGACTTTCTGCCAGATTGCCGATGTTCGTAAAATCTGGTTTTGCTGACTGTTTTTCTGGGGTTTTGAATGTTTTGTAAAATGTCATTTCATGTTGATTTTTAATGAGTCTCATTTTTGATTTTTATTATTGTTGACATAGCTACTACTACAGTTCTCCGCTACTACCATTGTTGCTTTTGTCATTGTGCCTCTTGTTATTATTCCCCTTTTGTTTGTTATGCTCTTTTTTTCTATAGAAATTTTATTACTTTCTATGGTCTTTGTTGTTATTTGTTGTATAGATGTCTTGTTAATTTGTTCATCTTATATAAAATACATACGCATATTTTCAACCACCCATATGAATATGGTTTTACTTAGGCACACACACACATTTATTAACAATGACTACATGTTCTGGTTATCAGATGCCAAGCCATTGTTGTCAGTTTATTTAGACGATTGTTTAAATGAGACAGTGAGTTTATGTGTCTTAATGTGTGTTAGCAAAAGTGTATGCGTGTTTGAGTAAGTTTGCGCGTGTGTGTGTATAAATTAAAGGGAAACATCAAAATCATTTAGGCTTTATTAATTTTACTAAATGTAATTTTTGAGTTTCAACATGTCTTTTAGAGTATGCTTGTTTAAGCATATGTAAATATGTAAGGACACTGCTAACGTAAATTGCTTTCAATTTCTATTTCGTCGGCTTAATATGCACAGCACATTTTACATGAGAGACGAAAATTTTTTTTTACATTTTTTTATTTGCAGCTTGAGAGGAAAACCAAAAATCTAATTGGTTTTACACACTTTAAGACTCAAATTGAGGAAAACTACATGCTGGTCGAGGAAGCGTATTTTCCTCTACCACACGCCATTAAAATCTCAATTTCCCTAAAAAGTGGATCTAGCAGGTGCATAGTAAGCCGACGATTTATATAGTTTTACACTAACAAGCAGCAAATAGAGAAGAACTTAGAAGTATATCGCTTTCGTCACTCTGGCATTATATGAATCCTATTCCAAAAGACTTTAAGTTTTAAGGCCAAAATTGGGTGCTCTGGTAGGCTAGTTGGTAGAGAGCTAGTCTATTAGTGCGAGGGTTGTGGGTTCGATTCCCCCAGAGACTCTGGTCTGATTAACTACCCAGTAAAAACTTCGCCTACAAAATAATGTGTTGAGTAATCAGAAAAACATAAGAGCACTACTTACAATTCTACTGAAAGAACCAATGAATTTTACAAGGGATGTCCCAAAATGAACGCATTAAAAAGTAAGTCATTATTTTTTTACCTGTATACATCCAGAAAAAAGTAGTTATAGAAGTTGTTATAGATGAAGTTATAGAAGAAAGCTACAAAATAATGAGTTAAAGAAGCTATTGATATTGAAAAAGTAGGCGAAGTTTTTACTGGGTATAACGGGCTGAAGGTCTACGTTACTATTCCTCGGTTAATTAAGTTATAATATATTTTGTAATTGTATTTGTAACTTTTATTAAATAAATAATAAAATAAATAAATGACCAAATATTAGCCAAGTCAATTAAGGATACATTATTTTGTATTCCAGTCAGAATGCTCAGCATCTAGCGAAATAAATTGTTATTAGACAAAGCTAGCTCTGGCCTTTATGGCACATTTAGCAAAACCGCCCAACGATGATTCCCTAAATTGTTTATTACTGTTCTTGCAACAAGTTTATGAGTCTTATCTTGATAGAACATAGCGGATGCATGCCTTTTAGAGAATGTTGCGCTCAATTGTGGCTTAAAATGAAGCAATTGTGTGTGGTACAGTTTATCTGTGATCATAATGCCCGACTTCAGCAGCACATTGTTGTTTTAGCGAGACCTAAATAACAGGTGTTGCTGCGTTGACAATCCTTGGACAGTGTGTTCGTTGAATTTCGAGTCGTTTCGGTGCGCATAATAGATTGTCGTAAGGATGACCAGCAACTCATAATAGCCTTAGATTCCACCAAATACAGAGCATTCCGCTTTAGCGTTAAATGCTTAATGAATCAGTCGCTATCGTCCGCATTATAAGCGTCCTGATCGACTTCGACTTTGAGTGACAGTTAGTTTCCGGCGTGTAAGAACGCCCATTTCAAATCGTCCAGACAAAAAAGGAGAAAACAAGGCAATTGTCATCGATAAATAAACAATACAATTACTTTATCGGAGTAATTATTTGTAATACAATGTTTTGTAGCATTTTTTTACAAATAATAAAATAAATACATAAATAAAAAATAATATTTAAATAATAAAACAAATCTACAAGTTCAAGCAACCAAGAACAATAAAACCCAATATAACTTGAAAAAAAAAACAAAAACGAAGCGTAAATAAAGTTGTAAATATATTTTTTTTTTTAATTTCAAAAGATTTTGTTATTCGTGCTTAATTCCCAGTTTTTATTCTTGACAAAAACACTTGAAATTTATTGTTGATGGGCAGGCGCGGATCCAGCTTGAGCCTTAGGGGGGGGAAATTTTTTATGATACAAAAAAAATTTGTTTTTAAAAGTTTATTAAAAGCAATTTGTGTATATTATATTAAAAAAACTCAACAATAAGGTTAAATAAAATATTCAATATAAATTAAAATAAACTAATCTTTTTAAATAAGCAATTTATGATTTCCTTGTGAGGCAAATTTAGATAGTACAGTCTATGTTCAGTTTGTCATTGTTGTTCTGAGCCATGTTTTTATTCGACGAAGGGTAGGAAATGACCTCTCGCTCGTAGCATTACTTACGAGCATTGAAACGAAAATTTGAAATATTTTTCTTAGATTTGGGTAGATATCTTCATCACAGTTTATTAAAGCATCTACAACGTTATCTGATAGATTTTCAGATAATTTCCATGTTTGTTGCCAATGCTACAGTTCAGGCTCAAGTTTAGATGTTAGTAAGTGTTTATCTCGAGTTGTGGTTTTAAAAGTTTTATATCTGTATATGACTTGATTACACTTTGAGTAGAAGTTTTGGTATGTTCAATACATTAAAGATATCTATTGGAAAGGTGTTTTGAGATCTTCTAAAATAAATTCAATAAGAGAATGAAACCTACAACTCGGTAGAAATCTTGCAACATTTTGGATGTAATTATTTCGTTCAAATTTTGTTTTTTAGGTTGGAACCTCGATTTGAACGCAAATAACTTTAACTTTTTTAAAAATCACTTTGAGGCACATGATTAAAGTTTTTATAAGGCTTGATCCTTTTTGAAGATCTATATCGTGGTTTTGTAAAATGATACTAAGCGGCTGTGTTACAATAAGTATCACACTTAATATGTTTATTCTATATGATATATGACGTACACTTATTGCAAAGTGTAAAGCTGAGTCGTGACGGTCCACCCATCTTGTCTCGCATAATGTAGAGAGTTTGGCTCCCAAATACTTTACTAAAAACGTGTTTTGCCTGATTTACGGGAAATAGCAAGGCGTTTGTTTCGCATTTGTCGCGGTTTCCAGAATTTTTTAACAGCTCCATTTTCTGCTGACATCAAACGACACCCATCAGTTCCAACTCCTATACAGTTTTTTAGGTCAAGACTAAAATTTGTCAAAGTTTTAAGAACTGTTGATGATAGTGGCATCGCATCAATTGTCACATCAGCGTCATAATCAATATCCTGAGAAGGCTCTTCAAATGCTTTTACAACAAAGCCAAAACAATTCTTCCCTAACAACTTTTTGTTGTATGTTGAAATATTTCAAAGATAAGGAAATCTGGCTTTTCCCCGACAAATCCTTGCGTTCGTCAAAAATTATCAAATAGGAATTTTTTTCATATAACTCATATATATGTATGTACATAAATATTACAAATACATACTAAGGCTTTTTAATAATTCAACCGCACGCATTATTAAGTTAAACGTTTACTCTTTGGTTATACATAGATGGCACCTGCTGGGATTGAATGTAGAATAAAAGGTATTTGAATACATTAAACTAGATGTTTGATTGAAAATATCTAATAAATAACTATTAGGATGAAGATTTGGATACTTATTGAAAATTTGGTTAGAGATTCAATAAAAAAACAAAAAAATACTTATTGAAAATTTCGTTAGATTCAATAAAAAAAACAAAAAAAAACCTTTCCAAAAATTGTGTACATTAAAAAAAGATAATATTAATGGGTATTCTTGTATTATCGAAATAAACAAAACATATTTTTATAATTTACGGGGGGGGGGGGGGAAATTTCCTTATTTCACCCCCCCTGAATCCGCGCCTGTTGATGGGATAAGCTATTCCTATGCGCATTTCACTGGTTGCTTAGGCCAGATCATCAGGAAACTTCATCCATAAAGATTTTAGAAAAACTAAAGATATTAAACCAAATAAAACTGTTAAACGTATAAGACTTATAATATAAGACTTATAAGCAACAATTCTACTTGTAACAATATCAAAGTTAAAACAAAAAACATCAACAATAAACAACAGTGAGTTTATCTCATCTTACATTCCCTTACTACAATTAGTTGAAATTCTCCCAGCATTAATTGTAGTTGTAAGTAGGTTAAGAAAAACAAAATGAAAACAACAACAACTAACAATTAAGTGGAACCATGAACTTATTTATAACTAATAGTGGAGTTTGTTAAAACTGTATAGCTGCACACATATTTTTAAAACAAATATATTTATATACAGATTTATATATTTTACTCAGCTCAGTCCTTTTACGATTGATTATATAATTGAATGATTTTAAGTAAGTGATTCCCATAAAATGTTCCTACAAATTTTATTAGAACTAAATATATATAATAATAGATATAACAGTTGAATTTAGACACACTCACAAATATGTTTTCGAAAAAAAAACAATAACAAAATATTCAATACATTAAGTTTCCATCGTTATTTTGCTTGTGTTCCTTTTCTTCTTATATCCTTGATTAAAAAGGATTTCTTGTTACTTAATTCTATTGTATTATAATCATGTTTTTGGAGTATTTTTATAACATTTGTTTAGGGATAATTAAACATTCAAGTGTGTGTTTAAATACAGAGTCTATTGTTCATGTATGTGTATAAAAATTAATTTTTATTCTAATCCTAAATCATTTATCTGACTTTGAGATCTTATTTTGGGGTAATTTTAATGCAACATTTAACACAGAAATTGGAAGTAAAGTTAAGAGGCGTTAAAACTAAGAGATATGAATAAATTGAAAAAGTTTTATTGTAAGAAAATGGTGACTTTCATTAATTTTATATATCTGTGGCAATAAGGAATAATAGCTTAAAAGTTTTTGTTTTTAGTTTGGTAGGAGAGCAACTTTAAAATTGATTTTTTGAAAATTGAATTATTCAAAGCAGACCTCTACTCCACACAACAACGAAACAAACACTCACTATACCAAATGATCTTATTATATCTACCTAAAAAATCGTACAAAATTACTTAATTTTTGCACATGTGCACTTTTGAATGTGAAGATCTCAAAGGTGTCAATATTTCAATGTTTGCTTAAGTCAACTTCAGTTCTTTTTCACCAGATGGACATAGAGACGGTACATGATGTTAATTGTAAGTCACACCTTAACGGTGCGTTTTTCGTCCAACTTAATTTGACATTTCTATGATTTAGTGTTTGACAAATTCAACCATGGAAAGTACACAATTAAGCACCAATCACCGCGTTAACCCTAGAGTACTAATGATCGACGTTTCGACGAGCATCGCTCCCTTCTCATTAATTTACTTTTAAATGGGTGTGCCCAACAATCTAAAATTGTGTTTGCTGTAAGTAGATGATTTCCTTTTGCTGTGTGTAACTGTCTTTTTTAAACCGCGTTGCTAGAACATTGCTTTGTACTCGTCGAATCGTCGAAGGTTAGTATTAACGTGACTTTTTTTCAAGGTTGTGAGTAAATATTGCAAATGTTGTTACTCCAAACAATAGTGATAACAATGACCATCTAAGGAGAAAATACAAAAAAAAAACACAAATGAAGTACGTGTAACTCATGCCCATACGAAAAATGTCGAATGTCAAAATATGCCAAAGTTTACATCGTCGAATCGACGATCATTAGTTACAATGTACGTAAAATATAGTTAGTACTCTAGGGTTAAGATTGTTGAAGCCTTTTACGAAAATGGGACTTTAAATTAAATGCATTAAAATTCATTTCATTTTCAGCAACATGGCACATTTTCATCTCAGTGGATTCGTTAATAAGCAGAATTGCCGCATCAGGGACAATGACAATCCAAGAGTGATTGTTGAAAAGCCGATGCATCTACAATGAGTGACTGTTTGGTGCGGTTTATGGGCTGGCGGCGTCATCGGGCCATACATCTTCGAAATGAGGCCAGCCAATAGTTACCGTGAATGGAGTTTGCTATCGCGACCTGATAACGGACTTATTGTGGCCAGAAATTAAGGATATGAACTTGGACGATATGTGGTGCCACACAGCCAGCGAAACAATGGCACTTTTGCGTGAGAAATTCAACTGCCTTGCTATCTCACGTCGTGGCGATTTTAAAATGGTTCCTTCTTTGGGATATTTCAAAGAAAAAGTATGCGCCAAAAAACCAAAAATAGTTTAAGGGCTAAAGGATGAGATAATTCGGTACATTAACGACATTGAACCTCAATTATGTCTCAGGGTCCTTCAAAATCCGAACAATTGGATAGACGTATGCCACCGAAGCTGTGGCTAGCATTTGGCCGATATTTAGTGTCACACATAATTGACATAGATCCATCTATGTAGTTGTTCGACAGACGAGCGGACTCACTCAAGTAGCTGGAAAATATATATACTTTCTGGTGCTTAGATGAATATTAAAAAATTTTCATACGAAATAACAAACGTCGTGTATCCTCATTGAGCACTTGTGGTGTATGGTATAAAACTAAAGTCATTTTCATTAGGAGGTTTGTTCCAGTACTCAAAATTCTAATCCCACTATTTTCATAAAACGTTCTAGTACTCAAAAATTCAATGCTTTTTGTAACTTTGGGATCTCGGTGTAACATTTGGCGCCTAAATTTATGTACGAGAACGAGTTAATTTTAAATTACTCATATGTACTTCCTTTCTTCTTTATTTTTTTATTGTATTAATTATTTCACATTTTTTTGTATTATTTCATTAAATTAATTCATTATTTGCAATTTTTTGAATACCTTATATATTTTTTTCAACAGACATATATTTTTATAAACATAAACACACATTTTTAATTAAATAGATCAATTATGTATAATTAAACCTACAAATGAATTTTAATTTATTTGAATAGGTCGCCAGAAATTTGACACAAAAAAAATATGAATACGATTATAATTTGGCAACCAAAAACATACTATTTTTTCAAAAAAAAAAAAAAAGATACTAATTTATTGAATTAGAATGCAATTAAATTAAAGCAAAATTCGAACACATACATTAAAATATTCACACATATATCGGGTGATTTTTTAAGAGCTATAGGAAAGTTAAAAAAAACACACATAAAATTCAGAAAAAATTCATGATATCTTTATTTGAATCGATAGTACTGTCCATATATTTAAATGTTTGAAGATTATTTCATGCAAATGTTGACCGTGAAGAGTATTAGCATACTCTTTCCAACATTTCGGCCGGTATCTCATGAATAAATGCTTCAATGTTGTCTTCCAATGCGTCAATTGAAGCGGGCATGTGTATATAGACATGAGCTTTATTATAGCCCCACAAAAAATAGTCTAAAGGCGTTAAATCGCACGGTCTAGGCGGCCAATTGACCGGTCCCGAACGTGAAATAAAATGTTTACCAATCTCGCCTCTCAATAAGTCCATTGTTAAGCGTGCTGTGTGGCATATGGCACCGTCTTGTTGAAGCCTTATATCATGCAAGTCAAGCTCTTGCATTTTGGGCCAAAAAAAAGTTGCATATCATCTCACGGTAGCGCTCACCATTCACAGTTACGTTACGATTCGCATCATCTTTGAAGAAGTACGGTCCAATGATGCCACCAGCGCATAAACCGCACCAAACTGTAAATTTTTCTGGATGCAGTAGCTCTTGCAATGCTTCTGGCTGATCTTCACTCCAAAATCGACAATTCTGCTTATTAACGTACCCATTGAGCTAAAAATGAGCTTCGTCACTGAACACAAGAAGCGCGCGATGAACTTTCTTAACAGAGCACGCATTTTGATAATAAAATTCAATAATTTGCCAGCATTGTTCGTTTGTAAGACGATTTATGGTTAAATTATAGACCAAACTAAAGATGTTTGACAGTGAAACAAAACACGAAACGTGCATCAGCTGTTTAAAGTTGCCAAAAAGATAGTAGCTTAAAAATCACCCATACAAAGGCAATCATCTGAAGTTCGTATTGCACAAACAAATACAATAAAGGGTATTGAATTTACACGAAAAAAGTTGTTATATAAAATAAATTTAAATACATTATTTTTGTTAAATGGAATTTTAATTTATTATGAGGTTTTTTTTTTTTTTTTTTTTTTTTGCACAACAAAATATCATTCATTAAGTTGTGTGTATGAGTGTGTTTTGCATGTGTTTATTTATTTAAACCGTCTAATATTTTGTACTGTAGTTAATAAATGTAACTTGAAAAACAAAAACTTTAGAAACATGAAACAGAACTGTTAAATAATTGGGTCATTTGGTGCAAACATTATATTAATATTTCATGGAAAAATATCTACTATACAAATTCTATAAAATTCTTTGAAATACTAGAACGAAGTGAATTAGAAGCATACTTAGTAACACTTCATTTGGAAAATTAATTAATTATATTTTAGAAGCTGAGCTGGTCAGAATAATAAAACTTTTTACTTAAACGATTTTAAGAAGGGAAGAAGTTCGAAAATGTTGCAAAGGCAAGGAGGGTATAAGTCGGATCTGCTAGTATTTGTAGCATCTACAACTCATGGTCTTAATCCTTAGAACACATCGATCACTTACAATTACTTTCAAAGTTTATCCGTCCGTTTGTCCATTTGTCTAATGGCTATGTGTTGTTGACAGCGCTGTCGACTCTTCTAGACCAAAAACGACAAGTTAATATAAAAATTTTAAAGAATACAATGTTGAAGGATTTATCAAATTGTTTGGCCCAAATTTAAAACAAACAAGAAAGTATAGTTGGTCAAGCCCGACCATATGATACCCTACACCACAGTATTTAAAAACGCATCATGCTTATGTGTCCATATAAATATGGATTTATCTATGTTTATAAACTTCATTAAAATCAGTCTGAAAGTTTGTGAGAAGCAGAAATTATCCCCTACCTCCCCTTGTGGTCCTATTTTTGAAAAGCTGTATAGTAGACTGGTCGCATCTTGTATGGGATTTTTTTTTTAAATTTAATTGTTTGCGCTGCTTAAACTATCAGGTTTGGTGTAAGAAATCATGATCTAATTTTTCAAGTGTGCCAAATTTCAGAAAGTTGCGGAAAGAATAGGACATACATGCAAACATCCTGACATACTAAGAAATTATATATTGTATAGATAGATTCAAGTATTTGCTGTTTAATATTTTAGTATGATACAAACGAAAGATGTTTAACCTAATTCGGGGTCGCTGAATCCAGTGGTGCTAGCCGTTTTTTTTTTTAGGTTAGCTTTGGTTGCAAACAAAACAAGCTATAAATGATTAAAATCTGTTAACAACTTTTGATTTTATGTATTCACAAAAGACCAAAAATTTTAATTAATTAAAGAATTTTATTAAACCGCCATATTTGTATAATTGAAATTCTTATATGGTGGTTTAATAAAATTCTTAAATTAATTAAAATTTTTCGTGTTTGTAAATACATAAAATCAAAAGTTGTTCACAGATTTGAACATTTTTAAATTTTAAAATGAATTTTTAAAAACAAAAATTCCGAAATTTTAATAAAAAAATTATTTTTTTTCCAGAAAAAAAAAATATGTTTCTAAAACGACTGCGCATATAAGAAACACCTTTTACTTGTCTTAAAGCAAATTTTATTACGGAATTTCGGTTTTTTTTTAGTTTTTCACTAAGCTTAAGCGTTTTTGAGTTACGCGAATATATGTTGTGCAACCTCCTTAATTTTCGAAATAACGGTATATCTCGAAAACCAAAGCTAACCTAAAAAGATCGTAACGAAGCCACATTTTTGATTTTCGGCTTTTCAACTAGTATAACTATAAAGATCTCATAGAAAAGATGTTTTTTTTATAATATGGGGATTTTTGGCCCCACCCGGCACGGCTAGGCACCGTCGGATTGACCTGAAAAATTAGATCATGATTTCTTACACCAAACCTCATATTTTAAGCAGCGCAAACAATTAAATTTAAAAAAAAAAAATTGCGACCAGGCTACTGTATAGCTTATTAGCTTATGTGTCCATATAGATATGGATCTATTTATGTTTTAAGTTTCATTAAAATCGGTTTGGAGGCTGATATTGCCTCTATCTCCCCTCGTGGTCCTATTTTTTAAAAAAATGCATACCTTTTATGTCCATATAGATGTGGTTCTATCTATGTTTTAAATATCATTAAAATCGGTTTGAGAGGCTAAAATCGCCCCTAACTCCCCTAGTGGTCCTGTTTTTTAAAAAATGCATACCTTTTGTGTCCATATAGATATGGTTTTATCTGTGTTTTAAATTTCATTAAAATCGGTTTCTGAGAGGAAGAAATTTCCTCCTATCTTCCCTGGTGGTCCTACGATTCCGCCCATTTTCAATAGGCTTAGTTCTTGTGGCAATAAAAACCTATGTCCCAAATTTTATCAAATTATCTCCAACATTGCGACATGTACTTTGCGCACAAGGTAACATGGACAGCCAGCCAGCCAACCTGCCTGCCTGCCTGCCAGCCAGCCGGACGGACATCGTCAGTTCGACTCAGAAAGTGATTCTGAGTCGATAAGCATACTTTAAGATGGGTCTAGGACCAATAATATGTAAGGCGTTACACACATCAGCACAAATGCATAATACCCTCTCCACTATTGTGGTGTGGGTATAAAAATTGTAGAAAAAGTTAATTTAATAATTATTGTGGTTATTTTATTGAAATTTTAATATTTTAGTCAGGCTTAATTAATTTAGTTCGGTTAAAACTAACTTTCAATTAAAGTTCCGGTTACCATTAAGTTTTGGCAGCTATAACCGATAGTTATTTATAACCGAACTTGGTAAAAATGGCCGTAAATAAGATAAATATAAGTCTCAGAGAAGGATCAAGATATTACAAAGTATTAATATTTATTTTAAAGGTAGTTGGTAGGACTTTCAGCGACATATCAGGTTTTACAAATAAGAATAAATTCGCGGAGTTATAACGTCTCGAATATGACTAAAAATTGGCTAAGTTTTTTTTTACCTTTAAGTTAAGATATCGCGAAAACCTGATGTGATAAAAAAATTTACAGATTATAATTGAGCGTATCTTAAGCCTTTAGACAAGTATATGCTTGTTTCGAATTCAAAACTAACACGGGTGGCTAAATTAACAACATAAAATGTTATTTTAATTATTTTTCTCTTTTTGCAGTTTATACACAGAAAAAAATATCTCAAGAAAATTTTTAACAACACAGGTTGTTAAAAATATAATTTTTGTTCAACAAACTTTTTGTTTGATTCAATGAAAAAATTAATCAAATATACACTTTGCAAAATAGCACTCAATAAAACATATTTAATAACGAAATATTTAAATATTTCTTGATATTCAATAAAACAAATATTTGAATCAACGTTAAAACAGTATTTTTACAACTCTTGTCCATTTTATAATAGGTCATAATTCTCATTCGCTTAACAGTTTTATTTGGTTAAATATCTTTAGTTTTGCCAAAGTCTTTAGAAAAGGTTTCCTTATGATCTGGCCTAAGCAACCAGCGAAATGCGCATAGGCACTAGCTTATCCCCCCATAATAAATTTTAGTGTATTTACCAAAAAATAAAAATTGGGAGCTTAGCACATTATTATTAACAAATAAATAAATCAATAAAGATTCAATAAACATTTTCTTTGATTTATTCAACATTTCCAACAATTTATTTTAACAAATAACGTTAACATTTTGTTGAAAAAAATTATTTTGGGCAACAACTTTTTTTATTGATTCAATAAACTTGGTTGTTGACTAAAAATTCAATAACTATACCTACAAAATTTTTTATCAATAATGCAAAAATCGTCATCGCAGAAAATTCAAAATTTTTTTTTATCAAATATGCGATTTTCGTATTCAAATATGAAAATTATTTTTTTCTGCGTAATTGAATTCTAAGAACTTTGTAATAAATGCACAGAGAATACAAGAACAAGTTAAAATTATAATTTATTTTTTTTTTGTCAGTAATAAATTACCCTGTGCTCGAAATTTACACTTTTTTTAGACAAGCCGGCCACATGGCGTTTTAGCATAATTCGGGTACGCTAAATCCAATGGTGCCCAGCGTGTTTTTAGGTTATCTCTTGTTTTCGAGATATACCGTTATTTCTTAAATGGAGGAGGTTATACAACATATCGACCCCTTTGCGCGAAATTTTCGTATGTTACAAACACCAGATTTTACAGGAGAGCCATTTTTCTACTTTTCGCTGCTATCACTTGCAATATAAAAATGAAAATATTCATTAAATTTTTGGAGCAACGAAGTGGAATTCGCCTACAATATTTTGTCAGGCGACATCTCTTTGAATGTAGAACAAGTTTGCATCAAAAACTCAATTTCAAAAAAATTGGCATATACGATAATTTCGCGCAAATGGGTCGATATATTCGCGTAACTCAAAAACGATTTAGTTTATTGAAATTACTAAAAACCCCGAAATTCCGCAATAAAATTTCCTTTAAGAAAAGTAAGTTACTTTCAGTCGTTTAAGAAACATAATTTTTTTTTTTTTTTTTTTTTGGAAAAAAATAATTTTTTTTATCAAAATTTCGAAATTTTTGTTTTTTAAAAATTCTTAAAAAATTGGAAAATTAAGCGAGGCTTTTTTTTTTTTTGTAGACAAATCAAAAAAAAGTTGCACATAAGACAAGCTATAAATTTTTAAAATCTGTTTACAACTTTTGATTTTATTCACAAAAGTCGACAAACTTTAATTAATTTAAGAATTTCATAAAACGCAATATTTGTATGGGTGCCCCCCTTAGAAGTTGAGATAGAGTGAATGTATGTCTCGAGAAAATGTTAAAAACAAGAAACTAAGGTTAGGGGCGATTGCTTGGCAGTTGTGGGGCTTTTTCTTCAATATATCTCTAGTAAGCATTGAATTTTGCGGAATTTCGGTTTTTTAGTAATTTCAAAAAACTAAACCGTTTAAAATAAAATAAAATTTTTTCAAACGGGGTTCAATGATCGCCCGTTTTGAAAGAAGTGCTAATTGCAATATTCGTGTTAAAAATGATCCATCTGGCTCTGCTCGTCGTCTTTCCGGCCAATTTAGATATTTCCAGAACAACATTGCAGAGAATAAAGCTGGATCTTAACACTAGTCCTTATACCCGGATACAAGTGATAAGGACTACCACCTAAGCCGCTTAAGAATTTTTTCTGAAACTTCGAATCTAGGAAGATAGTGTCCTAGGTAAAGGCATTGACGAGCTATGAGCCTACGATGTCAAGACCCCCCATGACCGTTTCCCGAGTTCAGGTGTACTTGGTGTGATTTTAATATAAATTTCTGAATTGACTAAATAACACAGTAGCACATTTTATAACTTCATAATCTTGAACCAATAGAGACCCCCAAAATCTGAAAGCTTATGATGGTAGTAGAAAAACCCTAGGTGGGTTTTGCATTATTAGCTAAGGTTTTTTTTTTATTTATGTTTGAAGTTTTTGACTGGGGGTGTATTTTAGTACAATTTTCAAAAACATGAACTGATTCTTAAGTCTATATCTCGTGAACTATTCGAGTTATCGCTTGTCTCTCTTCGCCAAATTTTAAGCTCTTCATCAGATCTAAAAATTTTACCTTAAGATAAAATCGAAAAAAACAACAACTTGTTACTCAAAACAGCAAAACTGTTAAAAAACTAGATTTTGTTTGATGATTTTAAACGTAAAGAATGAAAAATAAGGACACTTCAAATCTTTCTAAATATATATTAAATTTTAGTCGCCGCTTTCGCAGCTAGTCTCATTATCTGAAAACATGTTTCCGACCGCTTCTCTTGCTTTGTTTTCGTATGAAAATACTTTATGGCTAGACCAGCATACTTCCCCAAGCATCGCATCTATTTTTTTTCCTTTGAACCGTTTTTCCATCGGGATGGTTACTTGGTGGAAGCACTCACCTTGCTCATCAGATTCTGTTGGCAATTATTTTTCGAACTCTGTCAAATGATTATTTAAAAAGTGAAGTTTTAATGTCATGGTCTCACCGATTGCTTGGAATGAATAAAGCATTTTTTTAACTAAAACTTTCCATCCGTCGTCTCGATTTTATCCTAAGACTCTTTCTATAACTGCCTTAATGCCTTAAGTGCGTCCCAAGCAATTAAGTCGTTTCCGTGCAGAACCGTGTTAAAATCTTCACTTTTTAGCAACTTTCGAATGTCTGGTCCATTAAGCACACGTGTTTTAAGCAAAAAAAAAAACAGGTGTGCAAGCGAAACGGTCGGGAACATGTTTTCAGATAATGAGACTAGCTCCGAAAGCGACGACTAAAGTTAAATATATATTTAAAAAGATTTTAAGTGTCCTTATTTTTAATTTTTTACGTTCAAAATCATCAATTTTTCTAAGTTTTTTGACAGTTTTGCTGTTTTGAGTAAGATGTTGTTGTTTTTTTAGATTTTATCTTAAGGTAAAATTTTGAGATCTTATGAAGAGCCGAAGAGAGACAAGCGATAACTCGAATAGTTCACGAGATATAGACTTAAGAATCAGTACATGTTTTTGAAAATTGTACTAAAATACACCCCCAGTCGAAAACTTCAAACATGAATTTAAAAAAAAAACCTTAGCTAATAATGCAAAACCCAGCTAGGGTTTTTCTTCTTCCATCATAAGCTTTCAGATTTTGGGGGTCTCAATTGGTTCAAGATTTTAGCGCTGCACTGTGTAATCGAAAAATGTTTTTGTCTTGGTAATGCTAATTTTTGTTTTAATTTGTATATCATAATATTAAGAACATTAATATTATAATGATTATTTATTATAATTTTAAATATTTAAATTTGTCCTCCTTATTCTGATTTGGTTGGCATCTTAGAGTTCACAATGTCAATAAAAAAGAGTGACTTTATAGGATGTTGACAAAATAGGGTGTTGACGTTATGCCGATCACATTGTATTCTTATCACCACTTAGCCCTTCGATATTCTAAAACCTAAGTACCACTAAGTGCATCTCGTGGTCTGGCCAGACCACGATTGAAACCCCACCCAATTAATTAAACTAAATAAAATTTTTTTTTATACTTATTTTGTGTTATTTTAAAATAAATCAGTCTTTTTTAATATAATTGTAAAATATATAAATTATTATGTTAAACAATTAAAGCAAATATGTATACGTTTTTGTCTCTCTGCCATATTGAAGGCACATAGCTTTGTTGCAGTTACCGCAGCAAAAACGAGTTTTTCTTTGAGCTTTGATTTTGGTTTTACAAATAACGCACAACTGACGGTAATAAGTTGCACTTATTGCACATAATCGGATTGCGAGTTAGTATCTTGTATTGTATTTTTAAGGTACCTGTGGTCCAGCCAGACCATGAGGTCGCTAAGCGAATTTTTTCTTGTGGTAGGGTTCTTGTGACCTAAATGTGATCTAAATGATTACAAATTCATTTTATTCGATACAGGACAACTTACTTAAAACTTTTGCTACAAAATAAGACATTGCATATGAAAGTCAAATATGGTCTGGCCAGACCATGTGGGACATGTAAGGGTTAAAATGTTCGAAAATATATTCTGCACAACATAGCATTGAAAAAATTTATGGGGTCTAATTACCACATACGATATCGAGCAAAATTTATCGAAATTTTTTTATTTTGGTATTATTTATTTATTTTATTTATTAACTATCATTAAATCATTTTACATTCTTATTTCTACAATTTTTGAGTTACTATCATTAGATATTACAGCAAATAAGTACATATTAAAATAGTAAAGATATCTTAAAAAAATAGTCAATTACATAGGAAAAAGATAGTGAGAAAAAACCTATATATAATATCACAAATTAAGTAATGGGAAGTTAAAGCGAACAAGGACTAACTTTATTACATACAAGAATGTATGTAGATAATTAGTCTATGTTATGTAAACTTCTCAAATGGGCATAGTTTGATCCCCTGCATTTATCATTAAATGACAGGGCCATATCATTGATAAATTCGTCTATTGTCTTTTGTCCTGATAATTTATGTAATTCTGCAGTAGAAAACCTTCTCGGCAGGTTGTATATGATTTTCAAGTTTTTATTTTGAATTATTTGATTACGTTTCTTATGAGTCTTTGCGCAATTTTTCCAAACAACACAGCCATATGTTAGAATGGGTCGGATACATAATTTGTATAAGAGAAGTTTGTTTTTAATGCTTAATTTAGATTTTCTGTTAAGAAGAGGAAATAAGCTTCGACCACATCGAATAGCTTTTGAGCAAACATTTACCAGGTGTTCCCTGAATGTAAGTTTTTCATCGAGTATTATGCCCAGATATTTTATTGACTTTGAAAAAACAATTTCTGTTCCCTGAAAATATAGTTTCAAAGAAGGGACCCTTTTCGGGGATTTGTTGAAAGGGAATAAGATAGCTTGCGACTTTCCTTCGTTTATCTTGATTTTCCATTTGGCAAAGTATTTAGAAGCAGATAAAAGAGCATTTTGCATACGTTTAACAATGGTGTTTGAAACCTTTCCATGTGAGATAAGGGCACTATCATCGGCATAAAAAGCCACTTCATTACCAGCCTTTATCTTAAAATCGGAGATGTATATATTGTAGAGTAATGGTGATAGCACCGAACCCTGTGGTACTCCTGCAGGAATGCTTTTTACGTCCGAAAGGAAACCGTTTACTTCAACAAAAAAGCTTCTATCAGTAATGAAATTATACATTAATCTTATAAGATAACTTGGACAATTTAGTTTGAAAAGTTTATAAATAAGTCCATTGTGCCAAATTGAGTCAAAGGCCTTTTCTATGTCTAGGAAGAGTATTCCAGTAGAATAGCGTCTATTTTTGTTAGTTTTAATAATGTTTACTACGCGTTTTAGCTGGTGGGAAGTAGAGTGTTGTGCTCTAAACCCATATTGGCTTTCATGGAGTAGATTGCCCTCATGGACAAAGGACCAAAGTCTATTCAATAAAACTTTCTCAAAAATTTTATCCAGAGAATTTAGTAAACTAATTGGCCTGTAGCTTGTAGTCAGTTTCGAATCTTTACCGCTCTTTGGTATGGGAATTACCTTAGCCATTTTAAATCCAACAGGGAAATAACAATGTGTGATACAAAAATTATAGAATCTAACTAAATAAATGTAAGCTGAAGTTGGAAGATTTTTTAACACAATATTACTTATTTGATCTGGTCCTGGAGCCTTTGAATTTTTAAGATTTTTAATTATAAATCTTAGTTCATCTAGACTAGTAAGAGTATTATTATCGGCGTTGGGCGATTCATCGCAAAGTATGTTTCTAACTGTCAAGTTAACTTTACCTTCAATTGGACTATCTAAGTTGGAGGTGGTGCTGTGAGCTACGGCAAACTGTTCTGCAATAGCATTTGCTATTGCGCCACTGTCAGTAACAGCTTGATTGTTGACGATTAATTTTTTGATGGAGTTGGATTTACCCCTAATTCGTTTGGTTATCTTCCAGAAGGTTTTACTACCAACTGGAAATTTGGCTAAAAATCTTTCCCACTGCTCGTTTCTAGATTTACCAATGTGATAGTCAATAAGTTTGTTGAGTTCTCTGACTAATGCTTGTAATGTTAATTTTCTTGTGGCATCAGTACATCTTTGAAACTTTCTTCTATACATGTTTCTGTTAGAAATTAGCTTTTTACATAGCTCACTTATTTTATACGTTCGAATATTGTGAACTTGGTATGGAATTGTTTCGTTGCAAACGTTCTTAATAATGTCAGAAAACTCCTGAATTGCTTCATCAGCATTATACCGAGTTAATTGTCTATTTAGAATCGAAGATGTATTAATTTTGTCATCTATTGATCTTTTGAATTGTACCCAATTAGCTTTGTTATAGTTTGGATAAGGTTTTTGATTCTCCCTGATTAATTCATTAATATGGAAGGTAATGGGTACGTGGTCGGAATAAAGTTTATTCGGGTGGGTGTCTAAGTCAGAGAATAAAAGTGACGAATTGGACAAAAGAAGGTCAATAGTAGAAGCAGATCTGTAATTAATATTTTGAGGAAAACGGGTGGGACTAGAAGGAAAGTAAATATAATAATTTGAGAAATTTTGATGATCAAGTAAGAGTTTTCCAGCTCTGTTGTTTTTAGCGCAATTCCAGCTGATATGCTGGGAATTAAAATCACCAAGAATGAAAAAATCGCAATTAAAAGAAGTTAATAGATTTAAATCAGAAACAAAATCATCAGTATAATGTGGGCAATAAGCCGATACTAATATTACTTTCCTACCAGAAATGGTTAACGAAATGCAGACATTTTCAAAAATTTTTGTTCCCAGTGATAATACCTCACTGTGTTCCAGAGTTGATTTTATGGCTATAGCAACGCCACCACCATGAGAAATCCTATCTTTTCTATATATGTGATATCCAGGTAACTTAAAGTTATGGGTTGGTTTTAAAAAAGTTTCATTAAGTAATAGAATATCAATATTATGTTCCCTTAAAAATAAATGCAGTTGAATAGATTGAGAGAATTTTGTAATGCCTTGACAATTCCAGTGCATTACATGAAGGCTGGCGTTTCTGTGGTTAAATTGCATACTTAAGCATTTGCATTATTACGTTGAGTTGCTCCATTTTTGATGTACATTTCTGGAGATCAGCCACAGCTCGTGAAAATATGTTAAATAGTTCATCTATATTAAATAAGTCGTTCCTTGAGTTGGTTTGACGGGCAGGCATTTTTACAGCTTCAGCGTAATTTCTTGCGGCAAAAGTAGGACTATTGTCGGCTCTCTCATTTGAGGTATGTATCAACTGGCTGGAGGTGGTAGGATGATCATTGAAAATTTCATTATAGGCGTTGTTGTGCGATGGTGTACGATTTCTGTTAATATTTTCACGTAATGCAAGGTAATCCCTACGGCTAGGACATCGGGGATCGTCCGCTCTATGATTTGTGTGTTTTAGATTTTTCTTTGTGCAATTGAAACATTTATAGGGGGCAGGTTTGCCTTCTGGAACCTTGCTAATTTGACAGACAGATAGATCGTGATCATCTCCACACGCAATGCATACATTTTTTCGGTGACAATTTTTGGAACCATGGCCGTACATTGCACACTTATTACATAGGGTCGGACCTTTTTTACTCTTAAGAGGATTCCTCCAGTAAACAACAATACTGCAAAGCCGCTTAATACTTAGAATATGAGATTTAGCGTTTTGGGATCGATCAAATTCAAGCATATATAGAGCATCATCACGAGAAGATCGAGCGGTTTTTATCTCTTTTATACTGTTCACAGTGACATTATATTCAGTTTTAAGTTCGTTTTCAATTTCTTTTGTTTCTATTTGCGGAAGACCGTATAGAAATAATTTAAATAATTTCGTATCTTTACTTTCGTGTGTGAAGAAACAAAAATTAACTGCCGTTAGCTTTTTTATTGCGAGTTCATAGTTATACAAGGAATTAGAAATAATCTTAGTACCGACCGACATTCTTTTAAATTCATAATCTTTTCCGATTAATTTAAGCACTTGAGCGAAGCCATGGGTTAAATCAACAACAATTGGTGGGATTACAATTTTGTACTCTTTTATTTCATCCTGCTCACCTTCACTATAGGTGTCATCTTCATTGTCCAAAGTTTGCAAAATGTTGAATCGATTATCGCTGTCACTATGCTTTTTTTTTGGGACACTTCCCCAACATTTTTTTCGTTTTAATGTATTCATTAAAACTCTTGTTTTTATATTCTTTTTGTTTTTCTCTTTTTTTTTCACTATAGAGCAAATTAGTGTAACTTAAACAATATGTTGTTATTGTTTTTTAACAGTAAATTTTTTGTTTTTAGTAAACAATGCTGAAAGCAATTAATAATAATAAGTACGTCTGATTGCGATCGATGATTGCTAAAGACTGATATTTTGGTATTATGACTCTCGATATCGAATGAAATGTATCGTAGTTTGAGATATCGAGTAACCAAAGACATTACTTACACAGTACAACATTTTTCAGTTAATTGATTGCCAACTCAATTCTGTGAACTGTATGTGAAATTAGACCCAAAAAGAAGAATTTCTGCATCATTCGTTTTGTCTTCTTACCTGCGATTTGAAGTTAGTATCGATTTGAAGTTAGTACTATCGTATAGGGGAATTTATCACGTTTTAGGCCCTGTTGTTTGACATAGCTCGACAACCACTAGCCCAATTTAGTTGAAATAAATTTTAAAAAATTAAGAATTACAATTCCCTTAATCTGTTCATATATTGTTTTCCTATACAAGAAACACTTTCGAAGTTAAAAATGAATGTATGAAGGGAAAAAATTATTTTTTGCCTAAAAATTTAAATTTTTTTTTTTAAAAATACATAAAAAATCCAAAATGGAAAAAAGTTTCAAGTCTAGTTATTTTTTCGCAAAGTCACATAACCTATGAGCAAAATGAGACAAAGATCATAAAAATCGATGCACGCGTTTCGCTTTTATTCGCAATTGAGTAAAGGTATGAATTTCAAAAATCAGTTATAGCCACCACCCTTAAAATAAAAATATAAATTAAAAAATTATCATGCAAAAAAAAACTTTATTTATAAAAACTTAATGAAAATAAAATAATATGCAATTAATACGCAATTATAATATGCATAAAAACAAAATTTAGAAAATTTTTTCAATTATTGGCAATATCCATCCTTGTAGAAGTTGACGCTTGTGGTTCTGATGATCTTGTTTTCTTCGTAGGTTGTTCATATTCATGGTCTGAGTCTGTATCGTCATCCGAGATACACATACTATTCAAGGGCGTGTTTCTTTCACTGTGTCCACCAATTTCAATGTCTTCATCTTCGGTGCTTTCTTCAAACTGCATAATTGTGGAACTCCACCAACAAACCTCCGCAAGCAATGCATCCAATTTTTTGCTTTTGAACCGCTTTTCAAATGGCATGGTCACCTGGTGGAACCTCTCTCCTTGTTCGTCTGATTCCTGAGGTGATTGTGCCAAAAAAGTATCAAGGTGGTGGTGCAAGAAATGCAATTTCAGCGTCATGGATGCACCGATTTTTTCGAAATAAAACAGCAACCAACAACTCGTTGCTGTATCTCTTCTCGCTGGACACGGTTCTTTCCTAGAACGCCTTCTATTACTTCTTTCAATGCGTTCCATGCATGTTGGTGGTCGTGATGCTCTGAAAGCAAATGTGTGAAAGAATCACTTTTGATCAATTTCCGAATATCAGGTCCATTGAGAATACCTGTTTTAAATACATAAGAAAAACGAAAAAATTATTGGTAATGCGAATGTATAGAAATTAACAAATTTAGATATGACAATATTGAAATACAGAGTACGATACGTACCGTTTTTAATTTTCTCATCACTGAGTTTCGGAAAGATGGATTTCAAACAGTCAAAGGCGCCGTTAACTTTTTTGACCACCACTTCAACGAATTTCCCAGCTATTCCCAGTTTCATGTGGAGCGGTGGCAACAAAATATCATCCAGGTCCTTTATCATAGGTTCATTCATATAGGTAGCCACCGGAAAAACCCAAATAATAAAAAGGTCCACTTTCCGTTTAATTGTCCACGTACATTTATTACCGCAATCATAAAAATCAAATAACCTTTTGTTTATTCCTTTTTTTTTAATTCTCAGAATCATGAAAAAGGTGTCAATGTTTTCTCCAAATAATGTTGTGCATATCTCGAGCAAATTTTTGAAATTCATACATTTACTTAATTGTGAATAAATGACAAACGCGTGCATCGATTTTTATGATCTTTGTCTCATTTTGCTCATAGGTTATGTGACTTTGCGAAAAAATAACTAGACTTGAAACTTTTTTCCATTTTGGATTTTTTATGTATTTTAAAAAAAAAAAATTTAAATTTTTAGGCAAAAAATAATTTTTTCCCTTCATACATTCATTTTTAACTTCGAAAGTGTTACTTGTATAGGAAAACAATATATGAACAGATTAAGGGAATTGTAATTCTTAATTTTTTAAAATTTATTTCAACTAAATTGGGCTAGTGGTTGTCGAGCTATGTCAAACAACAGGGCCTAAAACGTGATAAATTCCCCTATACGATAGTACTAACTTCAAATCGATACTAACTTCAAATCGCAGGTAAGAAGACAAAACGAATGATGCAGAAATTCTTCTTTTTGGGTCTAATTTCACATACAGTTCACAGTGTTATCTTCATTTTTCAGAAAACCAAAAAACTGTTTTTAACCTAAAAAAAAAATTCTAAAAAACAAATCTTTAAATCATTTAGTAGAAAATCCATACAGATTATGATCTAAAAAGTTTTTATTTTTTTTTTTGTTTTTTTATAAATATTAATACACTAGATAACGAACTTTTTTTGTTGTGTCGGTTTTGATGATGCATTATTTGCACTAGTTAGCAAGTTATTTTATGTTGTGTCACTTAAGCTCAATTTTTTTCAAGTTTTGACACTTTTGCCAAATTCAAAACTGACAAAAGTCTTATTAATATAAACTTCAACATAGATTTATTTTATCAAAATTGGCACAATTCGAATTAAGACTATTAAGCACTTAGCAGTAGGCAAATTCTACCGTTATATTTTCTGACACAACTTAAAATAAGGCACTTTTTGAATTGCAACACTTATATTTTTTTTATAGATAAGCAAAGGTATTGTGCATGGCTTAAGCCGAAAAATTAAAATTTTGAGTTGAGTCACTTTTGAACTAGGTGTGAGATATATAAAAACGTTTGTTCCGGGTACGTGTTACTTAAACTCAAGAATCGCTGGACCGATTAAAATCAAACTTGGACACTAAATTATTTTAGTCTAGAACATACTGTGTTTAATCTTTTTTGTGAATTTTGCTTTTATAGCGGTAATTTTTAGTTTGTTAATTAATTTTTCTGCAAAAACTATTCTCGATATTGTAGTTCTGGCGTATAGCGCAAACTGAGCAGTCGGTCAGAAATTTCCATAGACGTTCACAAAATTATTATTAATCTTCACACGAAAAGAAAATTATAGCGTATACAGAAAGTCATGTTGTGCCTAAACTTTATTGATTGCCTGTATTTATTTTATTAACCGTTAGTATTGCCAGGCAACGCGGGACGGGTTCAACTAGTAGCCCAAAAAAATATTGTAAGTTTCTAGAGCGAATTTCCTATTGAAATTGTTCTATGTAAACCTTATATGTATATCTAAAGCAGTGTTCGAAAATAAACAGTACACTATTTAACGTTCGGCTCACACACCCAGGAACGATATCTATTTTTTTAGCGATTGTGTAGACATACACAACCCTTAATACCGTTCGTAAATATTTTCAAGAAAGAAAGAACCGAACATTACATAATGTTCGGTTCTTCGTTAAAAAAACAGAACAATTGTAGTGATACTGTAGACAAACATTATATTTTAAGGTTCTATAATGTTTTTTTCGTGTGTGTATTTTGTTTTTGTAAAAAATGTTTGGTTTTTTTTTTACCAGGCAAAAGGGATGAACATTAATGAGCCGAACCAAACACATTGAAGTTTGTGGATTTTTTATTGAGTTTGATAAAAACAGTAGTATTTTTGTGTTCGAAAGATGACTTACTGGGAAACGTTATTTTTTTAATGATTTTCTACACAAACATTATTAGCGTTTGTGTTTTCCACAAATCTACCGAACCGAACATTATAAAACGATATTGAGTGTTTATTTTCCAACACTGATCTAACGTATTTTTTATAAAGTGATACATTTTTGTAAAAATTTTGTTTTTAAAAATAACTCCTGTGAAATTTCATTATCTCTATTTTTGTTATTTTTTTAAGAACAATTGTGATTTTATTTGAACTGTTAATTTTTAATCTTTGATATTTTTAGTTTGGCTTGAGTTCATCAAATTCAATTTTCATTAAATTATTTTTACTGAAGGAAGGAATTTTTACAACATGAATTTTTATTAATATTTATTGATAATTTTCATGGCTGAGCTCAGGCTCGTACCCGCGTTGAATTTACATGTTTCAAGAATCACCACATTCTTTCATCAGAATTCTTTGCGTTCGAACCTCTGCACCACTGCGATGCCTGCCAGCCAACAGTCAAACATCAATCTATAACCATTGTTACTGGTGGTTCGAAATTTGCTGTAGTTATAATTTTTCAATTTATTTACATGTTGTCTCCTTTCTTTTGTTTTTTTCGTATTCTTCTGTCAAGACTTTGTCTTGAGAACCTGAATACATTTGTCAAAAATTAATATTTCAACTCCTCAATACTTTAAGGGAAAAGAGTACAATTCCTCATTCTAAAAATAAGCAACTTTATTTTAATTTATTTAAAAATGTTCGGAAACTATGTATGTTTATCCAACTAGGATACCAGATACACCTTTTTAGCACTTAATGTACGATGTAAAATTTTTAAAACTGAAAATATAGCATGCTTTTAGGCATCAAAGTAAACCAAGTTTTAATATAAAAAGTTTGATTATTAGATTTATTTAAAACTCTGTTATATTGGGAAAAAAAAATTAAAAATATTAAATATTTTATAGACAAAACATTATTCAACTTACCACAAAACAGAAATTTAATTTATAAAAGTCGTCGACCATTAAACGACAGGATTAAATGGTGATAATTGATTAGCAGGATTTTATTACTAAAAACTAATATATGAGTAATAATATTAACTGCGTTAGAAATAATGCCAATAAATAGAAAATAGTATTTTATTCTTTTTTTTCATTGACTCTCAACGAACACAAAATGTTTAATTTTTTTTTTTTTTTTTTTGCTGGGGGATTTGACCATTTACATGAATTTTAATCAAATGTTGTGGTAATTACAGCTTTTCAAGTAGCAGCCATAAAATATTGAATTTATGCAAATATTTTTTTAATAGTTAATTTGCATTTTACATTTTTATTTAGTTTATAGTGTCTGGTTAGTTTTGTGGAAACGATACACTTGCTTTGAAGTGAATTTTAGGGAAAAATAATGTTCTTAATTAATTTTAATTGTCGGAATTAAAAGGAGGGAACTTTGAATTTTTTGAAGTTATTTAAAAAAATCCCAATTGTTATTTAATTAAGTTGAATTAAAAGGATGGAAGTTTGGATTTTTGGTAAAAAGTTTAGATTTATTAAAGGAGCATATTTAAGGGGAGGAGAGAAAATAGCGGGGATTTAAATTTTATTTGGGTTTATTGCAGGTTTTCATTTACACAAAATTTAAGCAAAAGTTTTTAAAATATATTTTAAATAAAAATTTTCTATCAATTTTATTTGAATTTTATAAAGTTCTGGTTTACTTTTATCACAATTCTCATTTTTTGTTTCATTCTTAAAATTGTTTGATTTTAATTTTACACTTGTTATTTTTAATATTCATTTGCCTTTTTTAAAGACTTCAACTAGAGACAATTCTTTAACACACTCATTTTTGTTTTATTATTTTTAATTTTAGGGTTTTTTACGGCCAAGTTAGCAAACACATCTGTATCACACCACTCGCGTTTTATAACTGGTCAAGTAAACGCTTTAAACTTCCTTTCCCAACATTCTTTGGTGTTTGTTTTCTTTCTCGTTGATTTCTAAGTCTTTTTCATAGGTCCTGTTGTTTTAAAGTCAAACACTAGTCTTAAGAGGATTTTTCATACAATATTCCTTTATTTTCTTTTGTAACAATTTAGCTTTTCTTTTTGCTTTTGATATAATTTTGTTTAGCTGGATTCACCACCCGACCACCTACAACACGCAATGATGACTGAAAGAGTCTAAAGATAGTGACGACTTAACGTATGGCTCATTACCAAAAGCGTAATACGAGTAAGAAAAATTCGCACACAATACACAAACACACACACACATAAACACGCTCTTGCAACAGAATGTGGAACAAACCGAATCGTCATCAAATACGATGGATAAGTTTGTGTTGAACTACAACGACGAGGACAATGTTGGTGCTGCTGATGAAGACGACGACCTTAAACGAAGTGGTGCTTGTTTAAAATAAATGAGAGAATTTCTTGTTTCCTTTTTTTTAAGAAAAAAAAAATATTTTTTGCAAAAAGGCGCAAGAGTATGAGATAACAGTTAAACAGCAAAACATCCAAAGAGTGTGTCAGTAAGACCATTTGCTACATACACTTGCACACTGCCATAAGCGTTAACATACTTACAAGCTTATGAATTGTTAAAAATGGAATAACGGCAAACTAGTTCAATTGAGATACCGAGTTGTGAAACACTTACTTAAAAACCACTTTAAAAACAACCGGAAATGAAACACCACAGCATCCATTTGAAAGCCCTCTTTGCTAATGTCTATCTCTCTCTCTCTCTTTTTCTCTACAGCTCTCATTGAACTCTTAGCGACCCATTTTTATGCTCAGTAAGAGTTCATGTTTATTTTTTGGCAGCGCCCGTAAGTCTGTTAACGACAGTTATTCCGGGATAAATAAAATGCAATTATTTTGGGATTTTTCGTTTATTTCTCTTCCACCCTTTTTCATTTTCATAGTTCAATAAAAAAAGCAACAACAACTTTCGCTGTGTAAAACTTAAAACCATAAAAAAAGTAGATTCTAGTTTAAAAATACTATGAACTATTTAACTGGCTTAAAGTCTATGGCGTACTAAACCGAGCAAATGATGGTAAATTCCTTTGAACTCTCTAACACATAAAAGCCAGTCACACAAAAAGCCCTTAGAAGTGGAATAAAATGGAAATGAAATATTTTAATTTCGTTGGCAAAAAAAAAAATCAAAACAAAACATAACAAAATATTTTATTAAAAAAAAAAATTGTATTTTAGGGATGTGTCTCTCCTTTAATTTGTGTCTTTGTAGTTGTTTGTTTCTATTTTGTTATTTTATTTGAATTGTTTAAAGTTATTGCCGACTTTATATATTTAAAAAAACTTTGTTTAAGCATCACTTGTAAGTCTGTCATGTTGATTAAACAAATCTTTTTTTCAAAGACCGCCAAAAGTTATTAAAACAATATGCCTTTTTTTCTGAATTTGTAAAGCATGTGTCATAAGAAGCTTATCCATTTCTGGTTTAAGTTTAATTTCTAATGCCAGTAAAAACTAACACTTAATAAATATTTAAAGTAAGTAACGCGTAAAGACCGAGTCACATTGAATCCTTTTTACTTTTCTCCACGGAAAGAATAATTTTCTAAATATGGCTTGAACAAAGACAATTTCGCATGATTCTCGTCCAAGCCAAAAATTACGTATTCTAAAACAATGTGTGGCTTGGTTTAAGCAAAATGTTTCTTTATTTAAGAAAATTTTAGAAAATAAGAACAAAATAAGTTAAAATCTTTGGCTTGGACGAGAATCAAGTAAAATTTTCTAAATAATTCTTCCCGTGTAACTGATGAGTAAGTTGATGTACAGGTTTTCCTTTTATCTTTGTTCCAAATCGTACTTAAGTTGGGCCACTTTTGAACTTTAACCTTTAACTGTGGAGGTGGTGGTAAATTTTACCCTCTCTTTATATTTTTTTGAAATACTCTCTTCCGTTGCGCTCAATCAATTTAATTCTTTTGGTATCTTCTAATATCATGATCGACTTAGCACGAGCCGAGCTAAGCATATGCTGGTGTAAAAATTACCGCTCGTCATCATTTACATGATTTTTTCTTTGAAAATGTTATAGCACCTCGTCAGCGTTAGCATTAGTATTTAGTAGAAATAAATTTAGCCCTCATCAAAATTAACGTGATATTTTCATGAATTTATTTTTACCACTTCTCCGTTTTCTTGTTGGTAAAAAATTATTTATTTCAAAAACGAAATTTTATTTAATACAATCTTAATCAAGTGTCTCATTAAAATAAGTACATTTTATTAAATCTCGTTCATTGTTTAGGAAGCTGTTTGTACCAAGTTTGAATACTGTTACTATTACCATTCTGCAGATATAAAGAAATCTTTTGGGTCTTTGTATTGAAGGTCTTCTCTTTGAAAGATGTTCTCCTCCAATTCCGACCATTTTTGACAGATGATGGGTATCTATTGTTAGCCATTCTATTTGTACTAAACTTGGGAAATTTTACTCTTATTGTTATTAAGATGTATATTTTGCCATGCCCACTTATCTTATCCCGCCTCCTTTTTGACTGATGTTGCATATAGGTAGCCAAGCTATTTGTTCCCAATTTGGAAACTAAAGTTGTTACCGCTTGGGCAATTTTATAACTTTTACCGTTCTTTAGATATAAATTAATCTGTTTTATGCCACGCCCACCTTTCCAATCCCGGCTTTTTTTGTAGAGAGGTTATGTATTGGTAACCCAGCTGTGTGAACCAAATTTAGACAATTTTTCTCTTACTGTTCATTAGTTATAAAAAAATTTATTTTGTGCCACGCCCAATTCTCTAATTCCACCCACATTTTGTCGGAAGATGTGTATTGCTAATCGAGATGCTTGTTTCAACACTTTGACTCTTGGCATTCTTAATATATACAAAAATCTATAAGGAAGTTGTTTGGGAGATGCCACGCCCACTTCTCCAGTCCCGCCCATATGTTGTTTGATGTTAACCAAGATATTTCGTCCAAAGTTGGAAACTTGTTCTTGCCGATTTGTCTGCAATGTAGTAACCCAATTTTTATGGGATGCAGATTTTGATGAGTAAAACACCTCCAAAAAGGTTGACCTCTAGTTTCTACACCCTAATATTTTTTTTTCATAATCTCTTTTATATCTTTAAATATATACCTTCGGTAGTGAAAAAATGCCCTTTAAGTTTTTGTCTTTTTTTAATTCATATTTTTTTGATAAGTATTTGATATATCGTTTTTTTTTTTATTAAAAAAAAGGTTTGTGAAGTTAAGTACCTATTTTGTTTAAACAAATAAAAAATATTTTTGGTTTCTTATTTTTTGTAATTAAAAATGTAGTAGCTTATTTTTCAAAAACAAATAATTATAAAAAATATTTTTTAACAAATTTTTTTTACAAATAGAAACTGGGAATTATTTCCTTCCGAAGGTTACTCTATATTATATTCAACATTTTTCATTTTTCGAATTTGTTCTATGAGCTTAATTTCAGTTATGTATTTTATAAAGCTTTTTTGTAATAGATATATTCCTTCAATTTTTCCAAAAAGCTTTATAAAATACATAACTAGAATTTAGCTCACAGAATAAATTCGAAAAATAAAAATGTTGAATATAAATTTTTTTTAGTAAAATTTACCACCACGTCATAAGATATGTCCCAAAATTTCACCTCCACAGTTAAAGGTTAAAGTACGTTGTTTTATTTAAAGCTTTTTGTGCTTTTTGATTTGTTTTAGTTTGATTTTTTGTGTTGTGTGTCAGCAAAAAATAAATAAAATACAAAATGAAATTAATAAAAATAAGTAAGAGCGATTTATTCGGTTCCACTGGCAGTTAGAATATTTAACACGTCGGCCCTATTTAACCCTTAACTAGACATCTTATTTGTATGACACAAAATTCCACATGGGCCTGGCTAGGATCACTTGTATTTTGACTGAAAATTAAAGAGTTTTTTTTTTAATTTCCTAAGCTAATCCCGCGAAGCTCTTCGCTTGTATGCAGGAAAGAAACCAGAGACTCTGGCGGGAATCGAACCCGCAACCCCAGCGCAGATAGACTAGCTGACTACCAGCTAGCCTACCGACTAACACAAAGTTAATGAAATAACATTACATAACAATAAAAAAAAAGAAGAATTAATTTAGTTAATATAATAAGGAAAAAAATTTATCATATTTGGTTTTAAAGTTAAACACTTAAAACAAACATACCCGTATTTTGAGTGCTGAAGACAAACGGGACCTTTGCAGTTTTTACAAAAGTATCTTGTTTTTTTGTCTCATGTCGTCATTTTCCTTTAAAATTTGGCATTTGTAGTTATATTTTAGAAATTAAGGTTCCTGCAAAACACATTAATATTTGTACATACATAAAAATTTCTTAATAGATTCTATAAATGGTCAATTATTTTCTATGCTTTGACATATCTTGTATGTTTAGTCTAAAAAGGATTCGAGTCCGGATCTGCTTACAAAATTGCATATCACGAGCCTATTTTTACTCCGCTTTTTAACATATGAATAAACTTGTTGTTTGGAAAGTCGACATAAGAATTGTCTTCCTGCAACCTGGTTAAATGAACATAGTTTTGTCCTTAAAATGGAACTAGCTGAAGTCATTATGTCAAGCATGTTATAAAACAATGCCAAAGTCCTTTGTCCTCCATTTGGTTGTGTTCTTTGTCAGCATTTGGTCCATAACTTTAACAACTATTTTTAATCCAGAGACATATTTGGCACTTTGTACTGTAGATAATAAAAAACTGCTTTATTTTTCTTTGTTTCATAAGAACATATTGCAATATTACGCTTAAATCCAAATTCGCTGGGCAGAACTTCTCCTTTCGGATAATTTTCATTTCAAGGAAATGCATCATGTATTGCTTCTTAAAGTTCCGACAAATCCAAAGCTTTTTATCCGTTTGAGTTTGACTATTGCAAAGCGAAAGGGTTTTATAAATTACACTGTGTCACAACAAAATTTATCCTCAAAAATAAGATATTTTCTAAGCTAAATAAGGGCTGCTGAACACAAATATGGCATTCATTTATTTTTCTCAAGATGCGTTTTCGAGATATACCCGAAAATCGTGTTTTGCTGCAGCTATTTTAGGTGTTTCGAAAAAACTCGAGAACTCCTCGACTCAATTGTACAAGACTTGAACTTTTGCATAAATATGTCTTCTCTCTTTCAGCCCATATATATATACTGTGCCGATCAGATAAACATTTACTGAGCTACAGAACTTTAAACTTGAAAAAAATTAAATTTTTCTTTGTTTTTTCAAAATTCAACATTTTTAATCGCTCCAGTAAGAAGGCATTTCAAATGTAGTGAGAGTAAATTTGTTATCATCGACATATTTAGTAATTCAAAAAAAAAAAAAAAAAAAAATTTGGATTACTGTATTAAAATTTTATCTTATTTGGGGTTTTAATACTCGAAACCGCTCAACCGAATTGTGTGATAAACGATCCATAACTTACGATAGCATCAATGTAAAATTCCCTCCCGAAAATCCCTTTTATAAAAATATTTCTGAAACAAATCATGAAATCTGATTAAAAGTTATTATAATACTGTAAGGACAGTTGTTATAACGATTTGCTTATAATTCATAGATCCCATATGAGGCCCACTCCTGAAATATTCGAACTGGCGGCATGAAATAACCCCCCACGAAGTAAGTCCCCAAACAAATTATGAAATAATTCCCCAATTTTTGGGGTCTTATATCGTATGAAATAAACCCCCAATTTTTAAATGAAATGAAACCCCAACGAAATGAAATAACTCCCCAAATCAAAATGAAATAAATCCCCACAAATCGGGGAGTTATTTCATCTGAAATAAATCCCAATTCCTGAAATGAAATAAATCCCCAAAAAGTATTCAAAACATTCAATCAATTCAAAATATAGATTTATTTGGATACAGTGCTATAAAGCCATAGGCAATAAAGCCATATGGCCTTAGATCTCAATGGAATGAGAAATGAAATCAAATGGCTTTATTGTCTACACCTAAGTGCAATATCACCATAATCGTCTAGTAACCAAAGTGGAAATAGCGCCATAACAGTGTAATTGTTATGGTTACCAATTGCCAAAAGAATGAGTTGCCATTGTCAAGTGTTGAAATATATGGTACATGTGGTGGAAGGGAGTGGGGAGCGCATCCGGCGGGCGGTCGCGGCGCGTGCATCGGGACCGCGACATACGCGGCAGGTTTTTTTTTATCAAAAGAGAAAGTAACGGTACTGACTATGTATCAAGAAATGTTAGTTTATGTATATCAGCACGGTTTTTTATTATTACATGACATTATCAATTCAATATACAATCCGCGTGTTACAACCAAACATCATCAACAAATAAAATATACTGATATTAATTAGTTAGTTAATTTCATTACTTACCGCAAAATTATTTTTCAAACTAACTGCCAAGTAACTATTATTTTTAATGAATGGTCAAGACCATTTTCAGTTTTCTTTACATATTATAACTGGACATAATTTGCATTTTTGACGATTTTGGAATACAAATGAAAATAAAATATGTCCCCAAAATATTTTTAGGGACTTATTTCATTTTAGATTTTTGGGGACTTATTTCATATGAAATTACTCCCCAAATTGAAAATGAAATAAGTCCCCAAAAAAAAAAAAATATATCCTTAAAAAACTTTATCGTTGCCTCTCATATATTTTTTGGGGAGTTATTTAATTTCCGTTTTGGGGACTTATTTCGTGGGGGGTTAGTCCATGCCGCCATTCGAACTCTCGGTGCAGGGTGTTAAAAATTCAGCACAGTCAAATAATACACTCTTACTTGTTATAAATGCATTTATTTTTTTTAAGCATCACACGGTCAGGTTTGCCCGACTGTACTATTTTATTTATTTATCCTTTTGTACTTAGGTTTTGGGAAAAATATTCATATTCTCTTTATTCATTAGCTTTAACACCTGCAGTGAAAAAAATCTTATTCTTTAACCCATGACTCTTTCTCTACTTGCTTATAAGGATAATTAACACAACTTCAAACTAAGCCTTGTTTTGCTTATTGTTTGTCAAACAAAAATTAAAAACTAAACTCCAATTAAAAAAACCACAAATATTTACTAATAAACATTAGAAGTTTTTAAAATTTGGCAACTTTTCAATAAAATTTGTATTCAATTATGTGAGCAGATAAAATATTTTATTTGTTTATTTTGTAGAAAAATTTAAAATAAATTATTGTTTGAATTGTTTGATGTAAAGGGTGGTTCAACCAAAACGCACGATTTTAATGTTAAATAAAACAAAAAGTTTTCAGAGATTTTTCTTTATAATTTTAACTCTGATGGAAGGATCTATAGCAATTATATGTAGATCTGAAAAATTCTCGCCACTGCTTCTGTGGCATACATCTATCCGATGGTCCATATTTTCAATAACTCTAAGACATAATCGTGGGTTAATGTCGTTAATGTGTCGTACTAGGTTTAATGAAGTACACTTTTTCTTTTAAAAACAAACAAGAAAGAAGTCCAACAGTGTCAAATCACATTATCGTGACGGCCAGTTAACGTTGCCATGACCTGAGATAAGACGGCCATTGAATTTCTCGCGCATTAGAGACATTGTTTCGTTGGCTTTGTGGCAAGTAACCATCCTGTTGGAACCACATTGTCCAGGTCCATATCTTTAATTCCTAGCCACAAAAAGTCCGTTATCATCTCATTAAGCTGGGCAAAAAAACTCGACGTTAAGGTGTGATTAACATTTCGCATTAGAAACACTCTTTATTTTCACAAAAATTTGTGCTGAAAAAGGTCAACAAGAAAAAGAAAGACAAAAATTAAAAAACAAAAAAAAAAAAAGTACTTTGGACTTCAAGAAGAATTCTTGACAAAAGTACGAAAAAACAGAAGTTAGGAAAATCAATTAAAATAGATAATCATTCAAAAAAGCAAATTTCGATTTACCAAAAAATACAATTGACGTCAGCAGTCGTCGATGGCTGCGAGTGTAAGACGGCAAATCCCTCTGAGGAGATCGAGTGGTTATGATCGAAACATGTCATGGTAACTTGCCGGTCAGAGTTCGAGCCCGGCTACAGTCAATAATGAAAAATTATCAATAACAATTTAAATTAATTTTCAAGTTGTAAAATTCCTTTCTTCGTAAAAATAATTTTTTGAAAATTAAAATTGATAAACTAAGCCTAATTAAAAATACTAAAAATTTGGATTAAAAAACCATAAATAGTTCTACAAAATAACCACAATACTAAAAAGGTTTATTTTAGAGAAGATTAATTAAGGAAAATATCCCTTGTAAATATGAACAAACATGAATTACCAACAGCGTTTAGAAAACTGCAGTCAAAGTAGAAAAACTGCCATTTCTTTTAATTCTTCATTTGCCATTGGCCAAAGAAAAGCTGTTGCTTTTACTTCTGATTCATTAAACGTAAGCAGTCGCTGTCAAACCAACTCAAAAAAAGGAATAGTTGTACACAAATTTTCGTTTTTCGTTCGACAGCTTTTGGCTTCGATCGCAGTTTTTAATCTCTAGTTTCCAATCCAATCTTTCTTGTTTCTGTGATACCATGATTTTATTTTCAATGGATTTTACAGGCTTTGGTGAATATTGAAAAATTTTGGTAAAAAACTTACACACAAACTGTTATTAAACAAGTTAGAGTGCTATATTCGGCTGTGCTGAGAATTTTAAACGCTCCACCGGCAGTCATAACATTTCAGCAGTGGGCTTTATATTGGACCGATGGTAAATTTTAAACCGATGTTCACAAAATTGACATACAAAATTTGCAATTGTGTTTTTTGTAACCGTTTTACGCGTACTAAACTGTTTTCTGTGAGTAGGTTTTAAATCGGTCCTATAGTAAATTATTGACAGATCTTTGCGAAACTTTACAGTGTGGTTTGCATTAGGAACGAGTTTTTGCAGGATCTTATATGAATCCGTACATTATGTCACCATTTATATTATTTTTTTATTATCAATTTTTTAGGGTGGTGGTTCCACATTTGGATATAAAAATCTTATTCTAATGATCCGATTTTGGTGTATTTCATTTCAATGCTGCTTCAGATAACTGCAAGCACTTTGACACCAAGATTGTTCATTTCTTTTGAGTTTTTCGAAAGTGAGCGTGTTTTCAAAAACGGACGGACGAACAGACAGACGGACATGGCTAACTCGACTTTGAATTACTCAAGGACCAAGAATGTCTATATAATTTATGGAGTCTTAAATTAAAAATAAAAAAGTTTCACACGGAATGACAAACTTTGAATACCCTCGTTCACCGCAAGTGGTGGAGGGTATGCAAATAAGTCAAACGGGGGTGTTATGGAAATAGTAAACGCAAAATGCTAGAATTATAAACATCGTTTTCTAATAAGATATCTGTAATAAAAAAATTTTATGAAGAATTTTATAACAAAAATTAAAAAAATTAGATTAAAAGTGTATTAAAAACAACTTCCAAATTCCTGCGTTTTCGATTTCCAGAACACCCCTGAATATAAATCCTTAATATTACGCCACTGTCTTTTACTGTTATTTAACATGTTCCATTTCCAAAAAAAATTTATGTTTCCCATGCATACACACAAGTCTAATACAGGATGCATTTCACATACCACTTCATACTAATATTTCTCTCAGCTCTCAAAAATTCAATACGCATGCACGAATACTGTTACATAAAATTCCATTACAATCGGGATATTTTACAACTAACAAATCAGTTGTTGTTACTACATCGTTATGAGAACAACATGTACATGGTTGAGTAAAATATTACTGGCAGTAATCTTTTTAAAAAAGAAACTTTCAAATTACGTTACTTTATCGTGAAAAAGTTTATGCAGAATCGTTAAGGATTTATGGTACACTGTCAATGCCCTTTAGCCGTAGGATGTTACTTTTATCCATTTTGCATTCTTTATTCGTTCTACAAAAAGGGTGTAGATAAGTTTTGTTTTTTTTTTCTCTTTACTTTTTCTGTGTAAAGTCTAATAAAAGAAATTTGAACAAAAATGTCTAAGAATTGAATTATAGGAAAAAAAAATTAAAAGAAAATTTTAATAGTCTCATTACTTAATTTACAAACAGTTTTCTTCTTTTTCTTGATTTGTTGTCTGGTGGTCAAGCCTGCTTTGCTTGATTGTCTATTTTTATTGGCATGAACATTTTGTATTGGCCAGCTTTTTAACTTTTGAGGTTTAACTTAAATTCTATAGAATTATAGAAGAAAAAGAAAATCGTTTCAGAAAATGGGAAAATCTTTTGTGTGTCAAAATATAATTCATGTTTTAATGTCAGTTTTGTTTTTTAAATATCTCGTAAAACATTCCTGCTGAGGCACCATATGTGGTCAGGCCAAATTAATGATATGACCACCTCATATTTAAGCAACATCATCATCCTATCTACTCGTATATCTATGAAATTCACAGCGTCATTCACATTGTCATGCTCTTTGTTGCTAAACATGCATGTATTGAGGAGGTAGTGTCCATGTGCTAACGAGGGCTATTTAACATGCATGGGAAAATGCAAAAGTCGTGTTAAATACTCATGCTGTTTAAGACGGCATTTACATCTATGCAATTAACGCCGAGTTTTTTTTCTATTTTCTTTTAAAGTAGTTGCTACGAAACTTTTTTCACATTTACATTTACATTTTATTCAAGCATTTTTTCAACTTTTTCAACCCCGTTTTCTTCCCAAGACCTCTTGCTAACAAACAAAAAGTTGCATGTGAAAGTTGCGGCAAGTTGCGGCGTTAATTGCATAATGTAAATGCCGTCTAAGTCAAATATTTAATGATATTTTTTATTCCTGAAAAAATTTGAGTTGAAGAAATGTAACTGTGAAAACCACCTTGAAAATAGAAACTTAAATATTTTAAATTGTGAGTCGATATTCTGACCACACACAAATTTTTTACTAATCATAAGAAAATATATTTTTTGGGGATGAAACCTCTTAATTCTTATCGGTCCATATGTTTGTACACAGAAAAAAAGCATAAAAGTTAAAAAGTAATTAAAAATATATTATTGAGTATAAATTAAAATTTTTAACAACTTTTTTTATAAAAAGTATAAAACTATTAATGCTTCTAAAATTTTTGATTTGCTGTTTGTCAATTAAAAAAGTTGTTGGAAATAATTTTAAAATTTTAAAATATTTTCAACTTTGCTAACTTTAAATTTTTATTTAATCACATTTTCATTTCAAAATTTTATTTTAGAAATAATTTGTTGCTTAATTGTTGGGTTTCAAGAAAAAAAACCATGGTAAACTGTATATCTTGCTTCTTATGTGCACGCAGAGAAAAAATATGGTTGGGCATGGTTACGGCAACAGCACTATGTTTAATGTAACAATACATTGTTGTCGTACACAAATGATTGATTTTTTTTTTAATATCAACAATATTATAGTTACTGTAAACATATCAATGTTTATCGCAATTATAAATTTGAGTATTGTTGACCGAAAAATAATTATTTTTCTAACAACTAAATTATGATAACTCTCAACACATATTCTATTACTCACAACCACATCATGATATCTAATAGTCATAACACGATAACTTTCTATATAGTTATCATATTATGTTTAAGATGCAAACAAACTATTTTTACTCTAATAATATTATGTTAGCGCCATTTGTAAAATAATTTTGAATCAATTGTTTCGTTTATTATACCCACACCACAATAGTGGAGAGGGTATTATGCGTTTGTGCTGATGTGTGTAACGCCTTAAAATATTGGTCCTAGACCCACCTTAAAGTATACCGATCGACTCAGAATCACTTTCTGAGTCGAACTTACGATGTCCGTCCGGCTGGCTGGCTGGCTGTCTGTCCATGTAACCTTGTGCGCAAAGCACAGGTCGCAATTTTGGAGATAATTTGATAAAATTTGGAACATAGGTTCATATTGGCTCAAGGAACAAGCCTATTGAAAATGGGCCAAATCGTGGGACCATGAGGGAAGATAGGGGAAAAGATCTTCCTCTAAAAAAAAGTTGTGGCAGTCACCCCCTATAATGAAAGATATGTCAATGAAGTTTCTAAAACAAGAATTTTTTTTGCCACGCCCCAAAATACAGCTCTTTTGGTTTTTTATATGTAGCGCTGTCATTTAAAGTCCGATCTTATCATATCGAAAATCATTGCTCATGGCTTGATAGTGGCTTCATTTTTACCTTTGGTGACTTTTCAATCCGACATTAAACTCTGGGCGCCACTTATGCAATCTCGGGTCCTTCCCCCAAATGTAAATTTTCTTAAACGTGCCAAGAAAGTCCTTGTAAAACTAAGTATATCTGGCTTTTATTATACTTACATTTATGTCACGCCTCAAAATTTAGCCCCTTTTTTTCTTTTTCACACACATATTACATTAAACCGTGTAGAACCCAATACAAAAATCCACCAGCGACTTCATAGAGCCCCCATTTAACCATTCTTATATAAGTTCCGCGCATTATTCAGTTTGGATTCTAGCATTTTTATCACTAATTAACAACCCACCCTCGTTCCTTTGACACTCTTTTAATTTTCACAACTACATACTCACCCTTTATCTTTTCTACTACAATAAATTTTTTGGTAATCATTTGTTAAAAAAAAATACTTAATATTCTGTGCAAATACATGGTCATATGGGCTAATCCTGCGTTACGGACGTTACATTCGCACGCAAATTTGCTTGTTAAGATTGACACAGCTGGCATTGGAATATTTTCATGAAATTTTTTGCAAAATGCAATTCTTTGGGAGTACTTTAAAACTTGTTTTAAACTTAAAGGTTAACTGTTTTTGAAAAAAAGTTATGCTAGCTTAAAGTTCCGTTACGGACGTTACAAAAAATGGAAGTCGACTTTGAGGCTTATGTGCATTTGCACATTTTTTAGCTAATTTTGCATAATAAACAAAAAAAGTTCAAATTCAAAAACTTAAGTGGAATATATGACCATATCAATCCATCTTAGAAAAGAAGGCTAAGTAGTCCTGTTAAAGAAAAATCTTAATTTTTGTCTGTTACGGACGTTACGTCACGCACGTTACACTTTTTCAAAATTATGTATATATTTGTGGCAATTTTAAGTCCAGATTCAGATTCAGCAGGTGAAAATCCATTATAAACACTTACTTCCACCTCATAATATTAAAATAATACTTTAGAGTATTTTCATGCCGTTACGGACGTTACACACTTTGTCATTTATATTAAGAAAAAAAAAAGCGTAATAAAGGTATTTCTTTTTTTTTTTTCATCAGATTAAAGTGCATAAAAAACTCTGTTTATAAAGATAGTTTGGAAAACAAAATTATTAAAATTCATTCTGTTAAATTTAAAAAACCCCATTTTCCGTTACGGACGTTACACAGAGTGTACCCATTTTTAGTTCAAATTTTTCATATATATTACATAACTTACATATATGATTTTTATCTTAAATAAAAGAAAATTAAGCAAATTAAAGTTTTGCTAAACGCTAAATACTGAAACGATTGTTTTGCCCACTTTTTTGACCATGGAAAATACCCTTTTTACAAGAATAAATGAAAGCAAGAGGTACGTTTAGGTTAGCCTTTGCCAAGAACAAAAAAACCACCGTAAAACCTTATTGCTTATATATGGTAAAGCTTGAATATGTATCCTATTATTCCATTAACAAACATTTGGAATTTGGGCAACTTTAAATTTCTGCCTTTGGTTTAAAAATTTTCGGATTAGCCCATATTTTTTAGTCTGATAAGAATAGCCTTAATATTGCGTAAACATGTTATAATAATGTCTGAATTTGTGTTTGTAAGTGTGTCCTGTCCGTGTGTTATTTTTTTATTGAAAAAGTAAAATAATAATGAAGCCAATCTAAAAGATCTTTTACACATACACGTCTTTGTAAAACCGTGTAGGTGTTTTATTAAAGGACTTTTTTCCGTTTTTTGATTGGACAGTGACATGTGAATTATGTTTACTTTAGTTACAGAAAGTTTTTTTCTCAATTATAAACGAGCATATGGGAACGATTTTAAGGTTTAGTGATTATGTTTTATGGTAATTTACCCAGCTAGCATTTGGCTGATTATTATTTGTAAAAATCACCCAAATGATTCTTTTCAGATCAGTTTTGATGATTAAAAACTGATTTATCACCTGAGTGATTAAAAAAGGATTCATATTTGATTCATTTATATGTTTTAATAATGATTTTTTAATATTTTGATATTTTGTTTTTGCCAAATGAAAAAATTTAAAAATAGAAACTTTCATGTCTGCTACACACAAAAAAATAGTTTAGGTAATTTTACCAAGGTGTGCATAGGCAATTTATTTTTATATATAAAGAAAAAACTAAGTTTTATTGTCTTAAATAATTGGTCATTTATACAATAAGTATTGCCTAAAATTTTTGTCAATATTACTAATTGGGTTAGGTATCTTCTTCGAATTTTTTTTATAATATGTATGTATGTATGTCTGTTTATTTTATTTTTCAATTGTGAAAAAAACATTCAAATATAAATTTGAATTTAGACTTTTTAAATATAAATTAAAAACTGTTCAATAAAGGATAAAAATACAACGTAGGTAAGTGAGAATTATTAACATAAGATAAAGAACTCCGCTGAACTTTTTAAAAACAAGACAGAATATCTGTGGTTCTCATAGGCAACCGCGTATGTCTATTTTTTCGATTTTAAATTGTTGATGCCGTATTGCTAAATTTAAAGCGCTCTTTATATTTTTTTAAAAATTATTAAAAACAGATGGACCCATTCCGATGTTTAAACTCAATTACAAATTATAGTTTGCTCTAGAATGGTTTTTTCGGCTCTCCTGAAAAATTTTTTTTTTAGACATACGCTGTTGCCCATGAAAACCACAGATATATTAACAATAAAACCAATAACTATTTATAACTTTTATTCAAGATTATTAAATTGGACGACACGATGCTTGATCAATATGGATTTTATAAACGAGACTAGTTTTAATCCGTTGACCTCAAATTAGCACTAAAAACCGCCCGGAACTTTAAGCAGCCTCAAAACGAATTTGTCAATGCCACTCAAATTTTTTTTTATTGGTACAGATATGAATTGATAAATAAAATACATATAATGGAATTAAAAAGGTTAAAAAAGTATATAGAGTTTTTTTAAAATGCTTTTTTATTAAAAAAAAAGTAGTAAATTTTCCTGAAACCTATGTTCTGGTACAAAATTTAACTTAGATAACTTATCTAAAATAAAAATATAAACTAACTTTGCTATCATTGGTAAATTTTCAAAGTTACTTTGAAATTTTAACAAAATTATTAGATACTTTTTCGAACATAGAAATTACCTATGTTAAACGTTTTATTACCTAAGAAACTTAGATACTGCCATGCTACCTTTGCGCTTAGTTAATTTTATACCATATTTTTAGGTAATTTTACCTATGGTTTTTTTTTGTGTGTAAACAAATAAAAAGCTTGGCTAAAAAAGAAGCCCAAAAATTATTGACAATTTATAAACTTAAATGTTAGTGCAAATTGTTTCTTATCTTCTTTGCGAAAAACCAATTAATTTTGTTTGGTTCAAAAGCCATAATGGTGCTGATTTTTCGGAGAAAAATTAAAAAAAAAAACATGACAATTTAAAAATGTTATGAAATACATATGTACATATATATAAATTAAAAAAACTATATAATTAACGATTAGAAAATGAGACAAAAACGATTCAATAATGATTAGAAAAACTAACATTAAAATGATCAAAAAGGAATCAGAAAATTGTATCACAAATGATTCTTTCAGGTGATACATCGGTAGGGTACCATTTTCTCACAACGAGAGTATCATTTATAATTGAAAAATTAGGTCATATACGGGTATTTTGCCCTTGAAGCTGATTCCTAAATGATTAGATTATGATACAAAATGCTAGCTGGGTGTGTTTAAATGAAAATAGAAAAATACTGCTACATTTTTAACTTTTCTAAAATGTTTTGGTTTATTTCTTTTAAATAAAAGGTTAGTTATTTTTATTGCTACTTAATAAAAACAAACACATTATTCACTTTATAAATCAAAAATACAGTTCAAACAAAAAACAAGTAAGAGTGCTATATTCTGCTGTGCCGAATCTTATAAACCCTTCACCATTGTGCGAGTAGGAAAAAATAAAATGTTGATAATCCTCGTATTTGATTGTTCATTTTTATAACAAAAGTCTATGTTTTTATAAAAGAATGGTTTCATAGCATATCTCGGCTGTTTTACTTGAGGAAATTGCGCTGAAAACTGGAACATTTTATATTTTCTAAGTATTTAAGCTACTGCTAAAGATATTTTTATACTTATTTGACATGCAAGAAATATGCTACGTTTCTTCATAATCTACCTTAATACACAAAAAAAAAATTAACACTTTTGAATATTCAGTTCCATTACGCAAATTTTTATATTTCACTACTGTCAGCCAAAGTTGACGTTTTTTTGCGTATGTTCGTTGCGATATATTTATGTTTATAAGTGTTGCTTAAATCTATAAAATTACACGACATATATGGATGTCTAATCATTTTGCTTGTAACCGAGGTTTCCTACTTTAGAGCCTCTGCTGAAAATGCCCACAAGACCTGTGTAAAACAAATTCAAAACTTTAACTAAACTAGACCTCTGTTGCGGTTTTATAAAATGTTAAAGTCACATCTATGTCCTCTGTATATATCGCCCACTTTGCCTGATTTTACTGTCAATAGAATGATTTTGCTTCAAAGAAATTGTTTATATTTAAAAGTTATATGTAAATGTAAAAATTATAAAATTATGTAAAAAATAAATTTTAGGTAAAAGTTTAGTATTAAAACTAGTAAAAAACAGCTAATATTGAAACTACGTATGACTACTACGATAATATAAAAATATATTACTCATACGTGGCTCAAAATCACCAAGGTGCAGAATTGGTTTTGCTAACTATTTAATGTATTAAATCTTGACTTTATTGAAAAAAGAAAATGTATAAATTAATACAACTAACCTGTTTTATGTGTACATCAAACAATAAATTTAATTAAGGACGTAATTTTTAAACTAAATCAATATACATGCAGAGAAAGTCATTTCGGGAACGCGTTCTAATTACGATCTTCAAAAACAAGTCCAAGATATTAATGAAAAATTTAAGGTATTTAACACCAGTCATAACTAAATACACCGTATTTATTTTACAAAATCTAGTTTTGAAAAGGTAACTAAAACAATATTTATTTCTTATTATAAAAATGCAAAAATTGTTTGTCCGATAGTGCACAGGTCATTTCAGTGAACGCATCGATAATCAAAAAATAATTAATTTAAGTGAACATAGCCATCAGGGGTTAAACGGCAGTAGAAGAAGAAAACGATAAAAAAAGCCAAATGTCAATGGATTTATTGTCAAATAAGTTATATTAAAGTGCTAAGTAACTTTTAATTCATTATTCGTAGTGCATACATCAATAGCCCGTCATTTCGTGAACGTGTTTATTAAATGTAATTATTGATGAAATTCTTTTTTACGACAAGCAATAATAAAGAAACCCAAAATATTTTACTACACAGAAAAAATTATTTTTCCAATTCAAACAAAAAATTTGTAGAATCAAAAAAGTTTTTGTCTGAAATCGGTCCTATAAACAAATTTGCATATTCAAGCAATTTATTTGCATTTTGTTTATTGAAAAAAAAACTCTGATTTTTTCAAACAAATAATTTAACTGAATCAAACAAAAAGTTTACTGAAATTCATATACTAAATTTCAAAATAAAAAAAAAAAGTTTTTGCACAAGCAATGACGCGCACACAAGTAAGCACTGTATGAGAAGATGACGGCAAGAGCAGAGCCGCCGGTTGGGCTGGCTTTGAGACACATTTTTTTTGTTGGAATAGTTTTTGAACGAAGTCTTATTTATACACACAACACAATGTTTTTCTTTATCACTCTCCGTTGCTGTATCCTTTCCTTTGCTAAAGAAGAAATGTAACCAAAAACGGCAGCAGACCGACTCGATATGTTTTTCGTCATCATTCTATTTTTGTATTTGATGTATTTAACCAAACAGTTTTAAAAAATTGAATACGGGATTTTGTTTCTTGTAATGTTGTTTCTGCTATTGTTTTTCTTATAGTTGCACTTTTTTAAAGCGTCCAAAAATAGACTGTGTGTGTTTTTTGTTGTTGTTCTTATATTTTACATAAAGAAGTGTTGCTTACGATCAAATAAAAAGACGACAACATTAAAGAGCGTTAAATATTTCATACAAAATTATGAAAACTTGACACCAATAACGCGTTTATTATATTTTTGGAGAGTTGTCCACATTTTTGTTGGTTAAATAAAAATCAAACAAAAATATTGTTTGAGTCAGTAAAAAAATTTATAGAAATTAAAAAAATTTTCAAACAAGCATTTGTTTGAACATAATTCGGCAATAATTTTTTCTGTGTATTGACAAGGTCAGGTCGCCTTTAAGCTGGCCGCTGTAGAAGCAAGTCCCGCATTTATTTAAAATCGTCATTTCGTGAACGGTAATTTCGGGAACGTTTCCGTATATTATGGCACGTTCCCGAAATGACTATTGCGTTCTCGGAATGATAATTATTGTTTACTAGGGCGACTCCCTTACAATTTTTAATGGATAAGATGACTGAACAATATTAAGTGACAACATCTCTTCGTCAGCAGAATAAACCATTGCTTTAAAAAGAAAAAAACAAATGGAAAATATTATTATTTGATGATTTTTTTGTTTTTTATTTTTTTAATATTTTTTTGCCAACTTATCGTCTAAATAAAGAATGGCCCGCATAAAATCTGGACGCATTCAAAACATTATTACAGCGCCCCCTAGTAAATAAAAATCACAACTCTTTTTATATGTTATTTACAAAACATATACCGTTATACGTTATAAATATCAAATTTGTAATTTAAACATTCTTTAGTAGAGACGCGATGGAACAAAATAGACGCGAACAAATTTTGCACACTTTCATAAAAAACGCAACATATAGTGGCAGTAAAATTGCAAAACTCCTTAAAATCTACAGTATGTAGTGTTTTAAATCGTTACAAGACCACAGAAACTATCAACAGAAATCCAAAACAGGTGAAGAAAGTTAAGGTCAACAACCCAACTTTGAAGAAAAATATATTAATTTCCATTAAAAATAATCCTGGGATGTCCGACCGAGATCGAGCTAAGAAATTTAATACCAGCAGAAGTACCTACCGAGTGATTAAATACCCAAACCGCACAGAAAAACAGGAGTCTGCGGCCAAAAAACCTGCTGGTCTATTATACATCAAAGTTCTACACGGACAATGGCGTAGATGTAATAGCGAAATATATGAATCCTCCTAATTGCCCACAGTTTCGATCTATCGAGAAATATTGGGCAAATGTTAAAAATTAATAAAAGAAAAGTAAAGAAGCAAAAAACGAAAGTTCAATGTTAAGAAAATGCAATAAGTTCGCTGCAGAGGTGGGCTCGAAAGATGTGCAAAAGTTAATGGGTAGCATTAAGAGACATGTTCGTTCTTTCATTCGTACCAGCAAAAATTAAAACTTATTTCTTATTTTCTATAAATCTGAATAAATTTCCTTCAATTCAATATATTATTTATAAAAATCTGTCTTTTCTTTTAAAAGTTATTGCTATTTTAACGCGTCCAGATTTTAAGTGGGCCATTCTTTAAATAACTTTAATATTTAAACCAGTGTTCGAAAATAAACAGTACATTATTTAGCGTTCGGCTCACACACCGAAGAACGATATCTATTTTTTTAGTGTTTGTGTAAACATACACAAACCTTAATACCGTTCGTAACTATTTTCAAGAAAGAACCGAACATTATATAATGTTCGGTTCTTTGTTAAAAAGCAGAACAATTGTAGTGATACTGTAGAAAAACAAAATATTTTAATGTTCTATAATGTTTTTTTCGTGTGTGTATTTTGTTTTTGTAAAAAATGTTTGTTTTTTTTTATCAGCAAAAAGCGACGAACATTAACGAGCCGAACCGAACACATTGAAGTTCGTGGATTTTCAAAAAAACCGAACGGAATTTAATGTTTTCATCATTTGTTGAGTATGATGAAAACAGCATTATTTTTGTGTTCGAAAGATGACAAACAGGGAAACGTTATTTTTTTTAATGAATTTCTACACAAACACTATTAGCGTTTGTGTTTTCCACAAATCTACCGAACCGAACATTAAAGAACGATATTTAGTGTTTATTTTCGAACACTGATTTAAGCCGTTGCTTTCAATTCAAACATTTCCTTACTTAAACCTTATGATATCAATATCATCAATTCGGTAACAGTTTTGTCATTCCGGGAACGATTGATCATGTCCGGGAATATTAATATTTTTTAATTAAAACGCATAAATTGAGCTTTTTTTAGAAAATACATAGTTTATTTTATAACACAACTTTTATTCTGTTCATGTTACGTTAATTCGATCATAAGAGTTTTGAATATTTTGATTTTTCTAAAATTTTATGCACGATAATAGCAACTTCTTTAATTTTTTGGCGTATTTTGCTTGAAAAGGATTTTGTATGTATTGTTTTTACGAATGTTTATATAATATAGATTCATAATAACCCCGTGTTATTAAACGATGCTTAAGTTATGTACTTTGTTTTGTTGTTGTTAATTTAATCAAACTTAGAAAAGCGTTCCCGAAATGATGGTTTTCTGAAAGATTTTCACTAAAAAGTAGTTTTATAAAAAAAGTTTAGAATTGTGTGCGCTGCCCTGTCAAAGTTTATTAATATACAAATTTTGCAAACGTATAAACTAAGAGCCTTCATTATAGCTTAAAATTTTTTCTGGCATAAAATCAATCTTGAATTTTGAGCCACGTACATTTGAATTAATCAACTATTTACAATAATTAATTAAACTAATGCCGGCCATACATAACACAAGTTCAGTTCTAAAGTCTGGCACTATACACTACAATAGTGTAGTGTAAATTTAATCCTACAAAAAAGTTAACAAATTTAAGGAAAGATAAAGAAGAAAAAACTGTTTTCTGTTTTTTAATTAATAACGCATGCAATAAAATTAAGTTGTGTTATTACATGTTGTCTCCTCAGTTTATACCTTTTGAATAAAAAAAAGTTTACTTTGTAAAGCGTGAGCCACAAGTTTTGTTAACCCAGTGCCAGTCGTCAGTACTGAACTTGTGTAATATATGAACGCAATAAGTTGACTTATTCGAATTGTTTGGTGGTAGGTATTATGCATTTATTAAGATTGCGTGTAATCCTTTAACCTGTTTTACTTGATAAGCCAATACCCCAATATTGGAGAGGGCATTTGGTGATTGTGCTGATGTGTAACTCTAAAAAATATTTATTCGAGACCGATCGACTAAGAATCACTTTCTGAATAGATCTTATAATGTCCATAGGCCCGGCTGGCTGAGTATTCATATAAACTTCGTTCAAAATTTTTGGAGATAAATTAATACAACTTGTTACATGCGCTTTTTTTGCAACATGACCAATTCTATTGAAAATAGTGAGCATCGGTCCAAAGCTTGGCATGACTAGGGATGCGAACGATACATCGATACAACGATGGCGATACATCGGCATCAAAACTTAAAAACATCGACATTGTCCATTTAATATTTTTATTTATTAAATTAATTTTATAATATTTTTAAAGCCTTTATTTAAAACTATAAAAAGTGTATTTCAAAGCATTTACATATGTGTGTGTGTATTAGACTGGTCGCATCTTGTATGGAATTTTTTTTTTTAATTTAATTGTTTGCGCTGCTTAAAATATGAGGTTTTGTGTGAGAAATCATGATCTAATTTTTCAGGTCAATCCGACGGTGCCTAGCCGTGCCGGGTGGGGCCCAAAGTTCCTCATATTATAAAAAAAAACATATTTTCTATCAGATCTTTATAGTTATACTAGTTGAAAAGCCGAAAATCAAAATTATGGCTTCGTTTCGATCTTCCGCACAGAAAGTACTTCAAGTGTGCCAAATTTCAGCTTCCCATGTCATCAGATGGCTTCAGAAAGTTGCGGAAAGAATAGGACATACATGCAAACATCCTGACATACTAAGAAATTATATATTGTATAGATAGATTAACATATGTTCGCGTAACTCAAAAACGCTTTAGTTTATTGAAAAACTAAAAAAAACGAAATTCCGTAATAAAATTTACTTTAAGAAAGTTGCAACTTTTTTCTTTATGTTGGCTTTGGTTTTCGAGATATACCGTTATTTCGAAAATTAAGGAGGTTGCACAACATATGTTCGCGTAACTCAAAAACGCTTTAGTTTATTGAAAAACTAAAAAAAATCGAAATTCCGTAATAAAATTTACTTTAAGAAAGATAAAACGTTTTAGTTATATGCGCAGTCGTTTTAGAAACATAATTTTTTTTCTGGTGATGTGGCGGTTTAATAAAATTCTTAAATTAATTAAAATTTTTCGTCTTTTGTGAATACATAAAATCGAAAGTTGTTCACAGATTTTAATTATTTATAGCTTGTTTTGTTTGCAATGTTGTGTTTTATATGACTGCATAAAATTAGATGCATAGCTGCAATTTTCTTTAATTATTTTTATGAAGAAAGGAATTTTACAACATGAAAATTAATTAAAATTGTTATTGATAATAATTCATTCTTGAATGACCTTTCATTTTTAAAAAGTTGAGTCAATTAGAACTTCAGCAACAATTTGTTTCTGCCGTTTAAAATAATTTAGTTTTCAATGATAATTTTAACATAATGTTGAAAAAAATAATAATAAATGCATAATATTGTTGTGGCTAAAATTTGCAAACTGTTTCTTATTTAAAATTGTTGTTCCATTATGAACCAGAGTGAAAATGTTGCTGTCTATTGTGAACAAAGCTTTAACGTGTATGTATTTGGTATTGACCAGGGATGTATTTTTACCGCCGTCGTGAATATGTTTTCAATTTCACTAAACTTTGGTCACCCTCAACGAAAATTTAATTTAGAGTTCTTAGCACTTGCAATTTAACATCGGCTTTGGACACGAGAAATTCTCACCAAAGCACGATGGTACAGAAATCAATTTTTCTGCACTAAATGTTTTTATTTAAATTGTGTTCGCATATTTTCTATTATGGTGAGAAACAAAACATTTCAAGTCGCTAAAAAAAATTTATTTTCTTTGTATAAACTGTTAACTTCCATAAATCAGCAGAGCGACATACAGAAATCTGTAAAGTATTGTTCAAAATCCAAGCACAAAAAGTGAATTTTAACTGCTTGGTCGAATAGTTTTTCGACTTAGTCGACTCGGCATTTTTTGGTTTTGAGCTGTTCCTTAAGCTTCGTTCGGACGCTGGTCCGATCTTTTTATAATTTAAGGTCTGGAAATGTGCTGAACATATACTGCCATAGAAAAATTGCCCCAAAAGTAAATTTTCAGTTCAGACGGTTGTAAGAAAACCGTACAATTTCATTAGCAGACAACTGTAGCACAGCCGCGAATAACGTTGTACAAAATAATAAATTTTCAGGAATGCAAAAAATATGTTTTTAAACGGCAGGATAACTTTCTTTTAATAATTTTTTTTAGATTATTAAAATTATTGAAAATAAAAACTTGCATGCAAAATATCAAGAAATTAGAATTTGAAACAACGGGCAAATTTACAGTTTATATCTTTTTTCTAGTGGAAAAACGTTTCACATCCACAATCGCGATGCCATTTAAAACGTTTTTCCACTACGCAAGCGGCTTTTTTTTTAAGTTACAAAATAATCAGTTTGTATAATTTTTTCAGTAACTTACAACGTTCTTTCACTGACTGGCTCTTTGTATTGCATTTTGAAGAGGTTAAGGTTCATAATTTTTCATGATATGATTTTTAAACAATGTAAGAGATTAATGTTAACGAAAATTTGCAAAAAAAAAACTGATTTTGCGAAAAGTGGCTTTTACAACGTTATTCGCGGCTGCGATTCAACTATCTGACAATAAATTCAACTGACAACAAAAACTTAAGGTTTACACGGGTTTCAGATAATTGCATGACAAGAATTGCCAGATCTGTTTATAGAAATTTTCTGAAAAAGTAAATTGCGTTTATTTTTATAGATTAAAACAGCAATAGCAAGAATTTTTACTTTTTTATGTTGTTTGAAATAGGTTTAAAAGAAGAATAGATAAGCTGCATAAAAAAAGTGATGAAACAGACAAATAACTGGAGAGGCATGCTCTCATCCAATATGAAAATTTTACTTGTACGTATGGTTAAACATATTCATGCTGAGCTCAGTCGTGAATAAGAATTGTTATGGAGCAGTCCATATACACCTTTTTTGTCGACGATGAAAAAGCTTCCGACTCAATCAACGGGGAATGTATTTGGGCCGAATTAACGAATATAAGGGTGCCAGACAAGATTATCTCAATAATACGCAGCAGTTATAAAGGTTTCAGTAACACAGTTTTTCAAGCTGAAAGGATGACTACACCATTCCAATCCATTTCAGGTGTTAAACAAGGCTGCCTGCTGCTAATAGACACGGTATCAAGACTTTCATCCGAAAATAAACCGAGAGGCCTTCAAATTAGCATTGCAAAAACCAAAGAACCTTTTACTTTAAAGGAAACGTAATCGAAAGAGTTCAAAAATAGATCTGGTTACAGAAGACGGAGGTTCTGATGAAGATGTTGATTGCCGTATAAGAAAAGCACTCGGAGCTTACACAACGTTGAACAGAGTCTGGAACAAAACGCCAACAAAAATTAAAATTTTTAAGTCATGCGTTATTTCTGTTCTTCTATATGGGTGTGGAACGTGGTGTACGATGGATAGAATATAAAACAAACTGCGTATGTTTGTCATCAGGTGCCTCCGAAGAATTTTTAAAATAGTTTGGCCGAATAGCAGTTATGGAACCAAGCTATGGAGATGTCAGCGTAGAAATACATAGGCGAAAGCTTGGGTAGATAAGGCACGTAAAAATCACACAGAAGTATGTTGCCAATCCTTTATGTACAACGCCCAATGCTCAAGGACACCCGGGCGTCCAAACACAACTTGAAGCAGAGCTACGCTGAACGAAATAAATAGTGTCTCCGAATATAGAAGTTACAGCAACATCGGTGAGCTTCAAGAAGCAGCGGCAATAAGGCAAAAATGGAAATTATTTATGGACAGTAGGGTTATAACCAAATTTCTGGCATAGAACCACGGAGTGGCCAAAAATGTTTTAGTAATGAAAACACCTGTCTTTCGTCGTTTTACAAAAAAAATCTCACGCAGGGAAGCAAATTTCTAAAACCTACCAAGAAAATATGAACCGCGATGAATTGTAAACCGTAGGAAAATTTTTAAATCTTAGGCAGTGGCAAAATTCCAAAAAAGCATTTAAGTGATACGTATAGGAATATATACAAACCAGAGAACGGCTTTGTGCAATTGCACAAAATCGCATTAAATGAACAGCAACAAATACACTCACTTGCGGTCATACAATCAAACATGCGCAACCGCAAACATTCGCTGATGGTTTGCAGTCATTCAAATAAATCACATCGTGCTTTGTTATTTATACAATCGTTAGCTTCGTTTTTTAATAAAGATGTTTGTGTGTTCGGTGCGACAATGATTGTTTTGGTAAATAAAAAAAAAATACAAATAAAAAAACTAGAAATCAAGCAATCATTACTCTTGTATTCATTCAGCATAAACTATGTAGCACAAGAAAAAAAATTGAAATGAAACTAAACGCACATATGTAGGTACAAACAATTTCCATAGAAACAGACTTTTTTTCATATTAAAAAGTACAGTAGTTCTGTATGTAGGTCAGGCGCGGATCCAGCTTGAGCCTTAGGGAGGGGAAATTTTGTATGATACAAAAAAGTAAAAAATTTGTTTTTAAAAGTTTATTTATAACAATATGTGTATTAGGGTAAGTACTTTTTGCAATTTTTGCGAATATCAAATTCTTCATCACATAGCCGTATAGACCGTGAAAAAATATTAAGAAATGATGTATTACTTTTTCGCGATCGTGAAGAAAGTTTCCGCACCAAACGCGAATTGAAAGTTTTAAATTTCAATTTTTCTCCTTACTATACAAAATTAACATTTCATTACAAAGTGTTAAGTATTTTCTAATAATTTCATGAATATATCAAGAATATGAATATATCATTTGTACGGAAGAAGGGCGCACAAAATATAGCGACTCTATTTCGCGGTTTTTTTAATAAACTTAATTTTAATGGCAAATGATAGATGTTGTGATAGATGAGTTGTTTGGCGGATATACGAAACAGTGATAATTTTCAGTGATATGCGCGGAACGAGCTAAATAGCTTTACTTTTTTGTTATACAGTTGCTTATTTTATGTATTTATGCCTGTATTCATAAAAATTTAATAAAGGCTTGAAAACCAAATTTTCTATGAAAATTTTCCTTAATAAACATTTATTAAATTTTATAATCATTTATGAATATGGGGGCTAAAATATATAGCATGTATAAACAATAAATGTACCATATATACAGTCTAATTCATAAACACTTCATTGCAGCTTTATAAGTCTTTAATAAGCAAAAGTCGAAAAAAGAGTATTTATAAATGTTTAATAGCCTATTAAACGTTTAATAAACGTTTCATAAATTTGAAATATTTATTGTAGCCTTTACCCTACTTTAAGCGTTTAATAAACTGATATTTCAATGTTTGTTAAAATAAAATTTTAATAATTGCATGAAATATTAAACATTTTTGTCTTCTTATTTATTTTAATAAAAAAGTTGAATACGCATAAAATTTTTTTTCTAGAAAAACGATAACTAATGTTTGAATTAATTTTAAATATAAGCAGCTTGATGGATTTTTTTGTAAAAAATAATGTGAGTCGCGAGATACTTATGTATGTTCTCTGTTAAAACTTAAAGTCGTTATAAGTTTTTGCATAAAATATAAAAATCTATTAAGATTTATTTCAAATAATGTAAACCTCTTTTTTACCATTCATTACACTTATATTTTAAAATGTCTTTCAAATAGGTATAGATAGTATTTGTTAAAGTAAACACAAAGAAGAAACCATATAGTATATCGTCTGTTGGTTACTGGTTTGCCGCACGGTTCAAAAATGTTTTGTCCTACATGCTTTGAATATTTTGAATATTTATTGCATCGAAAATTTGATTCATAGCACAAAAAGTGACAAAAGAAGCAAAACAATGAGAACTATAAAATTAAGGATATCAGGAAATGCTTGAGCAAGATATCTCTAAATATATTCGAGACATCAAAAAAAGTATTAAATGTTAAAAAAGGGTGTCATTATTATTATATAGAATTAATTTAAAACTAAATTTTTGCAAAAATGTGCCTGCCAGAAATTTAAAAACTAATTTTAGCAATTACCAAAAAAGCGATAATAACAAATTAAATTGAAGTTAAAAAAACAATTCATAGATTTAAGATGATGCAGCCGATCTTCATGGGTTCTCTCAAGCAACAGTGTGTAGTATTTCAGCCAGAGTGGCTCGTGCCTTAGCTCGCTGGGGCAATAGAAAAATTAAAATGCCTTCATCTCTTATAGAAGAAGCAATCCTAATGACAGAATTTGAGACATTTAAAAATTTCCCAAACTTTATTAGTACGCACATAAAAAAAACCGGCGCAAATTTTGCTCAATATTATATAAACAGAATGTTCAGGTTCATGAAAACATTTGAACTTAAAATATTTTGGCAGTTCTATGTGGCTAAAAATGTTTTGTTAAAACCTAGGAGGTCTTATTTTCAAAACATCGGGTTAAAATTGGTTAAATTATTCATTAAACATAAAGCTGTATAATCTCTTTTGGAACATACAGAGTTAAAGCAGTTAAAATTTGATATTAAAATATGATTTACATATTTCGCTTCTATTTCAATAGTATGTATTTTATTAACAAAAAAACATAAAATTAATTCAAATATAACGTTTTAAAAAACAGAAATTCATTTTAAATTGAAAACAAAACAGAAATTCACTTAAAATTCGTTCGTTGTATGATATTTTTATTTACTCGTATCGTTTCATCCCTAGTTGTATGCATCACTATTACAAAAATTACAATTAAAATATCATGATGTTGCCAACATAATAATACAAAAATAATATAAACGTTTAATTGTTAATCCGCTCCTATTAATCGTTTATAAATTAGATTTTTTATTAATGGTTTATAAAACAAAAAGTTTTTGTAACTATTGTATTCATTAAAGCTGAAACAAGAAATTTTTATGAATTAGACCGATAATGTGTATGAAAATTAAAAAAAAAAATTTTTTTTGAGGAGCTTTAGAACTTGCATTTGGTGCGGAAAATTTTTTTGCCCAATATGGCCTAAAAAAATTATTTTGATTATCAATACTAAATTACCCATCGCGTGGTGGGATGAAGAAATTTTGTCCAAAAAAGTCATTACCCTAATTACAAAAACTGGACAAAAAGGTTAAATAATATATAAGATCAGTTTAATATACATTAATCTTTTTAAATAAGCAATTTATGATATCCTTGTGAGGAAAATTTAGACAGTACAGTGTATCTTCTGTCATTGTTGATCCGAGCCATGTTTTTATTCGACGAAGGGTAGAAAATTACCTCCCGCTTGTAGCTTTACGGACGAGCATTGAATCGAAAATTTTAAATATTTTTCTTAGATATGGGTAGATATCTTCATCACAGTTTATTAAAGCATCTACAACGTTATCTGATAGATCAGGCTCAAGTTTATATTTTAGTAGGTGTTTATCTCTTTTGTCAAATATAATAAGCTCATCAGCTAGTTGTGGTTTAAACAGTTTTGTATCTCTATATGACTTGACTACACTTTGAGGTAGAAGTTTAGGTATGTTCAATACATTTGGTATATCTATTGGGAAAGTTGTTATCAGATCTTCTAAAGTAAATTTAAATAAATTTAAAAGTACTAAGTGAGTTCCCTAATATAAAAGTAGAGATACTACCTTTCCACTCAGATATTTTTTCCAAAGCTTCTACTATATGATGTACACTTGTTGCAAAGACGCATAATGAAGATAGTTTGGCTCCCAAATACTTTACTAAAACTGTTTTTCGCTTGGGATGATTATATTTTAAAAATTTACGGGGGGAGGAAATTTCCTTATTTCTCCCCCCCCCCCCTGAATCCGCGCCTGATGTAGGTACAATGTATTCTTGTTATTGTTGTTTTTATTGTTAATGTTAGCAAAGCGTCTCTTCGAGTGGTTTATTGTTGTTATTGTTGTTAATGTTAACAAAGCTTCTCATCGAGTGGACAATGACTACTTGAATGCAAAAGTATAAGAATGTGTTCCTTTTGAATTTACACAGTTGCGTTATATTGCGTGCGCAACAAAAATGCAAACAAAGCACTTTCAATAAAAAACGAATACATGCAAAAATCAAATGTGTACGAAACGATGTAAAAATTATCAACGTTGAACTTTGTTTTGCAAGCAAATAGTGAATGTAAATTTAAGCGTATGAATAAATCAAGAAAAATAGTGATTTTGCTGTTCTCTGATACAAACATCAGGTGTTAATTTTTTTTAAATTTCCGTGAGATAAAAATTGTTGTATTCAAACTTCAACCTGATCCCTGCGTGAACTTGTTTAACAATCCGAAAAAATTATCATATTTTTTATTAATTACTTTTAATGTTCTATACGACTATACGACTTTACAATGTTTATGATATTTGCAAAAAGTGTGAAAAATTTATAGCCCTTATAGACAGCCTATGCCAAGTATAGAGGCATTCAACAGCAAGAATAAGGCTAATTATTATTATTTATTACTACATCTCAACTGTTATAAGTTTCGCGATTTTAATGTTGAAAAAGCTTTAAGTTCGAAATTGAACAATTTTAAACAAAATTGTCGCCTTTTAAAAAGATGTTTTTATATATTATATATTATATATATTATATATATTATATATATTTCAAATAAATATATTTCTTAAGGTTTCCTTTCTTGTTATATAAAACTGCAAATCATTTTATTATTTAAACAGTTTTTTTTTCAAATAAATGCTCGTTATTCAAAATAGCTTAAGTCATTTGAAGATTTACTTTTAAGTTTTTAAGAAAACCTAAAATAATTATTCTTGGGAATTTCAAAGTCTTTCCTTCAAATATCTTTGTTTCAACTAAATTTAAACAGGAAAACCACTCGTTCAAATGCTTACAACTCTATGGACTCTCACATACACAAAACCAATAAAAACAACATGAAAATATTTTAATTTAAGCCACTTTATTTTTGGGCTTTAAACTATTTTAGGATAGTTATTAAAGAGTCTTACATTTTCCAACTTATTTTGTACATATATTTTAATTTTAACATTGTGCTCTTTCATTGTCATCAAATTGCCTTAGGAGAATAGTAGCAAGGCAAAAAGTAATAAAATATCAAATATTTATTATCATGCTCCAAATCCTTCGCCACTTTATGTTGACTCAGGTGTTAGAAAACACTAACAAAGTACTTTATTTTTATAGCATCGTTGTTGGAAACTGATATCCTTCAAATTCGTCAATTATTGTCAAGTAAGTTGTAAAACAAACCATAAAAACAAAACTCTATGAACCAGAACAAGTTTATTTTTATTTTCACTAAAACGCAAAAGAAACAAAGTAAAATTATTAGCAGTTATTCACTTTCAAATGAGGCATCAGTTACAGTTGATGTAAGAGATGTTAGTATGGGTGAGTAAAGCATTAAGTGTGTCAGTTATGCAGGAACATGTGTTCGTGTTGGTGTGTGTTTATAAATTTATTTTTTTCGGGGGTGTGATTTTGGTAAGTGTTTTTTTTTACGTTGTGAAAATTAGAAAAAGAAACCCAAAAGTATTTAACGCAAATATACAACAGCTGGTTGGGTGTTTCTTTTGTTATTGAGTATAAAAAGAATTATGAATAGCAGAATATAGTAAAAAGTACAATAGGCAGGCAATTACAAAGCTGTTAAGAAAATATGTAAAGGAAACATTTAGTAAATACCATTACACCTAAATAATAATAAACACTAGAACATTTAATAAATTTACTTGTGTAAAATTAAAGTTTATGTTATGGTAACAAGCAATAAAGAAACTTTTCAAGTTTTTGGTAATTTGAAACATTATTGTTATTGTTAATGGTAGTTTTAAATAAAATTTGAAAAAAAAACAATTCGTAGTGGTATAATCGGTGGTCCGAATTTTAAATACCCTTCACCGAGAATTTGAATATTTCAGGTGTGGGCATCATATGGCATCTGTAAATTATAAGCCAATCTTTATAAAACCTAACCTCACAGTATATACTTCCTTGCCTAATTTAAGTAAAATATCCTGATTTGTTTCAGAAATATTATTCGGCTTTTAAAGGTGATTTTCAGGAGGGGATTTTACATTAAACCTATCGTAAATTACACAAATTTTCAACAAAGTCGTGACCAAATGAATGTGGCACCTTATCTTTATGTAAAAGATATTGCAAAATTAACATTATTTGCGTTTTTGAAAATGATGATGTCACTTTAATAAAAGAATTTTCAAAAATATTCAATGGCTTTTTACTTGTCTTTTTTTTCAAATTTCACAAAAATTTTAATGTTTTGCTCTTTTTAAACCAAACAATAAAATTTTTCAAGTGCAAAAATGACAAAGTAACAGAAGATTTATTAATAATAGTAAATAAACAAAGCTCAATGTTATTAACAATAATATTAAAAATGGCTTAAAACTGTTGAATTGTCTTTGCACAAGGAACCAACAATAGCCGCGCAACATCGCCTCATCATATGCCACTTGACACAGACGTTCCATTTCTTGTATGCTCGTCACTTTCATCGCCAAGGTAATTTGGAGAGAAATTTAAGTGAGAATGCACAAGGTGTGTTTTAATTAGTGTTTGGGGTCCGGGATTTCCCGGGTCTGATTTCCCGGGAATTCCCGGAAAATTTCTGACGGGAATTCCCGGGAAAAATAAAAAAAAATTCCCGGGAATTCCCGAAATCCGGGAATTTCATAAAATAAGCAATTTTACATTAAAAACGTTAATTTTAATTTAATTTTGTTTTTTTATTTATACAAAATATTTAAAACAAAACTTCAGTTGCTCAAAGTGATTTGTTTTATTTATTTACCCGTAGAAATAGATTTTTCCTTTGATAAGCGCTTTTAAATTTAAATTGTTGACATTACTGTAAAAAGACAAAAACGAAGTGGAGAAACAGAATGTCCAGTGACTTACTCAACGCATTAGTGGTTTTAAAAACCACATTTTTAAAAAACTAAAAACTTATATAGATATATATAAATGGGCATTTCCGTCAAAAGTTCCACCGTGACCGAAAATTTAAAAGTTATTAAAAGCTGATTATTTTACGATATTGTTATAGAGAAATATTTAGATTTTACTAATTTTATAAATTTACTCATAAATTTGTTCACTTAGATGAACAATCAGACTCCAAAGTTATGCAAACGTAATTTCTTATATGTGAGAATGTTTTATTGTATGTTTTCTTTAATATTTATCTTTCTTACGGCCATTTTCACCAAGTTCGGTTAAAACTAACTTTCAATTAAAGTTCCGGTTTCCAATATGTTCTGACAGCTATAACCGATAGTTAATTATAACCGAACTAGGTGAAAATGGCCGTTAAAAGAGGTGATATTTGATAAAAATTATTCCAAAAAAATTTTCTTACATGCTCTGTAATCTAAGGAAGTGTTCAAAGAGAAATATGTTATTCGGTTTAAAGGTAAATTTTTATTTTAATCATGATTCAGTTAAATTATTACGGAAAAAATTTCACGTTCGAAATGTCACGTATCAACCCAGATTTTGGCTTCAAAAAAAGAAAATACAGAAGATTTTTGAATCAAACCAAGACATTTTAATGTTACATTGCTACGTAAAATTCTGAAAGTAGTTTGACTAAAAAATTGTGCCAGGGTTCGCTGAATTACGCCTTTTTATACATGGCCACGAAAACTACTTTTGTTTTTTTTCACGGTCGAACCGCTACTTCTTTTGACATTATCTTTGACTTAGAATCGCGCCCTCCATAAACTTTAGCATAGATAACAGTGCCTTTTTAGTACTATAATTTAAGGGTTAAGAAAACGTAAAAATATTTTTTGCTTAAAATGTTATTGCATTTTTGGTGCGTACGACTGTCACGTTCAACACTTTGGAATTACCCATATGTATGTTAGTTTTTTGTTTAAGTTTTGTAACGAAGATCTCTATTTTTAACATATTTTTATTTTTCGAATTTATTCTATGAGCTAAATTTCAGTTATGTATTTTTATAAAGCTTTTTTGTAATAGTCCTATTTCTTAAATTTTTCAGAAATGACTTTATACACTATTTTTTTTTAATTTTTAATTGTGTTTTGTATATTTAAATAGTTTTACACAAGCAAATTTGTGATACACATATTGTTCATTTTTAACAAATCTGTTTTAAACAAAAATTTTGTAAAATTTTAATGACTTTTATATGAATATTTTTGATAAAAAAAATTTCCCGGGATTCCCGGGAAATAAATATTTTTTTTCCCGTGTCCCGGGAAATGAAAAAGTCCGGGAATTCCCAAACACTAGTTTAAATAGATATATTATTAATATATTAATAAATATTAACCTTTATGTCAACAGCTGAAAAATTATACTTACGTCACCAGTAAGCATACCCGGGTATACACATATATTTTATATGGGATTTTTTTGTTATATGCTGTTTTGCGTTGGCGATTTTTAGTTTAAATATTAAAAAAAGGTGGTTATTAGCAGTGTTGCCACTTTGTGGGTAATTACCCGAATTTGGTATAATTTTTACGGTCGTGGGTAGAGCGTGGGTAATTTCTCTTAGGTGTAATTCAGGTGTAATAATATAAAATAAAATCAAGATTCGATTTCAGTGATGACATTTATTTCTTTTTAAATATTGTTGCTAAGAAATGCACAGCCTTTTGAACCAAAGTCTCGGTTTCTTTTTAAGAAACGACTTGAATCATTAAACATACATACATATATTTTCAAATGTTTGGTAATGAATGTCGCAAGATGGACCCTTAGATTTGGATAAAGATGACTATCATAGTGATTTAGAACCTGAAGTTTATTGAAAAAAGTTATTCAAACTAAAAACTTGCCTGGGGGAAGATTTGTTTCCAATATTGCAACATATAATTAATTTTATTTCTACCTTGCTACTTTTTAATGTTTTAGCTTAAAGAATATTTAACGCCTTTTACAGTTGTAAAACTGAATTACGAAAGGGACAGTTGTATAAAACTCTGCAGGCATTTTGTTTACTAAATAAGGTATAAAGGGTATTTTTTAACACCATGAAACTTAAAATGGTAGGCAACACAAAACAAAACTAATTTTAATCGCAGATTGATACACGGCATTACCATTTGAAACTGATTTAAAACAAATAGACCCTGTCCTTGACGAAACGCATTGCAGACGTCTAATTTTGTTTCTCTTTTTCGAATAAAATGAACAATGTTGACCTCCAAGACACCGATTGTTGCTGGTTTATCAGCATTATCCACTGACTTCACAGCCCTACGGAAAACAATCAATAAGTGTCACATCGCCAGGCCTTGAAGTCTAATTGACAGTTTATTTTCTCTAAATCAACACATCGCCTTCATTTGTGAAAAAAAGTTGCGTTATTTAAATCATGAAGTCACCTTTAAGTTGCGAAAATCGATGGCTGATTTTCAAAGTATATTTGGATAATTTGGTGGCTTTGTTCAAGCATGAATCTATTCATGATGATGCGCCTGATCAAAAAGTGAAACAGTATGGCAGTTTGTTTGACAGCTAACCTTTCGTAAGCTCTATGGGGCTAAAAAGCATCCATTATAAAGCAATGACAAGGAAGATTTTAAATCTTCCCAAGATATATCAACCAAATGTGGAAGTTAAACTCATTATTTTAGCAGTTTGATTTTATGTTTTATTAATTTTTTTTAGGTCTTTAATGTTATTTTTGTTAATTTAAATAAAATTAACAGCTTGAATAATATTGATCTTATTTTAATGAGTTTGTTGTGTTTTTGCTTCTTTGTAAATGTCTTTTTATTTAATAAAACTTCAATTTTATATCAGGTGTAATTTCATTTAAATCGGGTAATTTTGTTTCATCTCAAGTGTAATTTTGAATTTTGCTGGTGGTAACACTGGTTATTAGTTTGGTTTTTACTTTTGTGGTTTTGTCAGTAAAAATATTTGGAAAATGGGATTTTTTAACAAACACAAGTTTTGTCGTTGTTTTCAAACTTAATTTTTGGTAAAAATGTTATATAACACCAGGCAACTCAAAGCAAGATAAAAATGGCAGATGAGTCTTTCATCATCGAAAGACTCACTCCAAGGCAAATAAGTACACTTGATTATGAGAAACAACAAGGATATATTTGTCAAAGATTTATTAGTGTCCGAAGGAGTTATGGACGGAACCGACGCTGGTGTATCTCAAAATAACCCCGTTTAAAAAAATCCAGTAACCAAAATACAATATAGATGATGAAACTGATGACAGTGACGAATTTTCTGATATACGGTGTCAAATTGGACACAACTTTACGCAAAGATGGAATAACTTTGTTTGCTGCACCACCACAAACTGTCAGGTTCCGTTCCCACAACATACTAAAGTCTGCAAACTATGAACCAGTAAGAAGAACACAAAGGGTTTCTATTATGGAAACATTCAGGTTGATTATGTACGATGAAATTTGCGATTTATTATTCTTGGGACAGGAAAATATTGCTATGAGCGTGACGATATAAAAAACTCTACACGACAACATTGTATATGGAAAGCTCTAACAAGAAGCGAGTTTGATTCGTATTTTGGTCTTCTATTACTGAGTGGCGTAACACGTTTTGGCAACGTTCACACTTAAGACTTGTGGAAAACAACCGCACATCCGCTATATCGCGGTGCGAAAAGTGTACGGCGCTTCTAGGCAAAAGGACGCTTCATACGTTTTGATAACGGGAATACACGCGAGTAACGTAAGCAAACCGAAAAAGCGGCAGCAATAACGGTGATATTTTTGATGCTGAATAAATAAAATAAATTATGCAAAAGACGCGTATTTGCAGTTCATTCTACTGATATGTCGCAATGCAATAGTTTAAGTTAAAAATGTTTAATTATTTACAGCTAATTAATTTTCATCTTTAATTATAATATTAGGTTTGTGCACTTTTCACTTGAAAATTAATTTTACCTACTAATTTTATGCAATAAGCATGTAAAATAAATTTTATTTGTATACGTTTGTCTATACATACCCAGGTATGCAGCTGTTGACGTAAGGGGTACAAATTGAAAATTGTCCTTCCCTTTGCACCAACTTGACCAATTTTACCCAGGTGTAAGAATATGGTAAAGAACACTTTTATTAAGCATATCATGAAATTTCACGTCGATCCGATGATTACTTTTCATGATATAGCGGTTTTAAAACGCAAAACATACCCGGGTATGTAGCTGTTGACATAAAGGTTAAAAGTAAAATATATACAATACGAGTCGTACTCAAAAATTCAAGTACGAATTACACTATAACATTCTCAAAACAAACCTTAATGGGATTACTTTCGAAAATCAGCTCAGGAATTTGTTGAAATATGTATACAATTCTTAAATCAAGTAAAAAACTGATTAAACTTTTCGTTGTGTTTAACCCTCCAGCTTACGCATGTTTTGATTTTCTATACACATTGAAAAAGGTCAGGCCTGACTCATGTGTACCACCAAGAGTTAAAAAGTTAATTTAAACTCTTGCTTATCCATAATATTTCTAAAGTTAAGACCATATCGGGCATGATGTTGGTGTTTTATCATTTTTTAAGGTGTAATACGAGCAAGTAAATCAATCATAATAATTTTTTCTTATTTATTTCTTTTTTTTGGTTTTTTCAAGCACGACTTCGGGATAAAATCAACTTTATAATTCTTCATCCATCGAATTTTGAGATTGACTCACTCTTAGTTTTACTTAAATCAATTTCATTTTCGGGTTATTTCAAGTACGAATACAATTTTATAATTCTTGAATCAAGCGCATTTTGAGATTGATTCAATCTTAGTTTTACTTAAATCAGTCCCATTTTCGGATTATATCAACTACGAAATCGGGAATTAAAGTATTTTGCGATTGAAAATCCTTACTTGAATCAATCTTTTAGTACTTGATTCAAAAATACAGCATAAGTTTGATCAATTAACTGGTCACGCTTTTTTGGATATTTTCTTCAAATATTTGAACATACCTTCAGATGCATAACAGTTGTATTAAAATAATTCGACAAAATGTTCTGGAATCAATTAAAGGTTCTTGAAACTACTTATCTACTATTGCTTTTGGTTGTGAACTTTAAATACAGGCTAACTCATAAGTGTTTAGTTTAGTTTGAGTGGAGACATACATTTCGTGAACATTTTAATTTATTTCAATAAAGTTTGTTTAGTTGAATAAGTGTGTTTTTTAGCTTGATTTGCAATTTAAAGTACTTAAAGGTTTATTATAAAGGGAGGATACCGTAACGCATTTATAAAAGGAAAAACGTAACAATATTTATTAAATCATTAAATGTTTATAGAAATTTTCAAACAATAAATTTGATATTTAAATGTGGTTTGCTGATGGAGGTGGGTAGTTATAAATCGTTGCCAAATGTAACAGTCAGTCTTACTTGTTTACTTAACAAATTTATTTTTTTTTTTTTATTTCATCCAAACAAAAAGGCGTCTTGCATCATTTACAAACAAAAGAAACAAAATTATATTAAAAGCCATGTGGCTTAAACACAAAAATTTTTAAGAAATCACCAAACACTGTGTTAAAAATATAACCTTCCGTTTTCACAATACACTTCGTTAACAAGACTCCATTTACGCGTATCGTCCACTAAGGCAGCAACACAATACAATCAAGTAAAAATTATATTCGGCTAAGCCCGACCATAAGACACCCTTTGCAATGATCAATATACGATTAACTCAAACAAACACCACAAACTTCGTTGTGTTTGGTTTAGCACATTTATGTTCCATCACAATGCTCAGCGCCCTTTTAGCAAGTAAAGACAACAAAAATATTTTACAAAATCAAAATAAATATATGTATTTTTATCGAAACACATACACACAACAACAAGACGAGTAACAAGCATTGCTTAAATTGTTGTTCGCTCATTCTTTCATAAATGCGCAAAAAATACTACAGAGCCTTTAAATCAGTGTTCGAAAATAAGCAGTACATTATTTAACGTTCGGCTCACACACCCAGGAACGAAATCTATTATTTTAGTAATTGTGTAGATATACACAACCCTTAATACCGTTCGTAACTATTTTCAAGAAAGAACCGAACATTATATAATGTTTTGTTCTTCGTTAGAAAACAGAACAATTGTAGGGAAACTGTAGACAAACATTATATTTTAATGTTCTATGATTATTTTTCTTGTGTGTATTTTGTTTTTGTAAAAAATGTTTGGTTTTTTTACCAGCCAAAAGGGACGAACATTAACGAGCCGAACCGAACACATTGAAGTTTGTGGATTTTCAAAAAAAACCGAACGGAATTAAATGTTCACATCTTTTGTTGAGTTTGATAAAAACTGTAATATTTTTGTGTTTGAAAGATGACTAACAGGTAAACGTTATTTTTTTAATGATTTTCTACACAAACACTATTAGCGTTTGTGTTTTCCTCAAATCTACCATACCGAACATTAATAAACGATATTTAGTGTTTATTTTCGAACACTGCTTTAAATACAATATATGTCTACAAATCCACTACAGTTATACTGCTGTATAACGGAAAACAGAGCACTACATAATGTTTGCTTCTTTCGTGAAAATAGCTATGAACGGTATTAAGGGTTATGTTAAAACCAGTATTCGAAAACAAAAAGTACATTATTTAGCGTTCGGCTCACACATCCAAGAACGATATCTTTTTTGAGTTGGATAAGAACGGTATTATTTTTGTGTTTGAAAGATGAAAGACAGCGAAACGTTATTTTTTTATGATTTTCTACACAAACACTATTAGCGTTTGTGTTTTCCACAAATCTACCGAACCAAACACTAAGGAGCGATATTTACTGCCTGTTCATGTATTTGCGAACGAAGATTCGATCGCGTAACTTACATTTAAAACAAAAACAGATAATAAAATATTGTTTTTGTTTAACATGTAAGTTAAGCGCACGAAGTCTTCGTTCGCAAATAGATGACAAAAAGCCCGGTATCGTTGAATTTCACAAAAAGTGATTTAAAGCCGATCGTTATTTACAAAAATATGCAAACATCATCACGTACGCATTACACCCTTCCCACCTATGGGTAGCGTAAAGTATAATGACCATGGATTAATGAGGAAGTGTGAGTTTGACTGTATTGTTATGGATGAATGTGGCGTAGAACAATCGACAATTGCTTGTTGGCTGGTGGTGTGAGAGGCAGGATGTTTGTGAGAGTGCTGGCTGGCGTGGGTATGGCTAATATTTTGAACACAAAGCAAGTGATGACTGACCATAAATGCTGTGATAGAGTGTTGAAAATAGTTTGTTCAAGAAACAATTTTTAATGTTAGTATAGCATGTCCTTTCTGTCTAGATCTTGGTGTTTTAAAAAAATTTGATTTATGCGAGGGAAGCCGCATAAAGAAAGATGAAGAAAATAAAAGACAATGGTCCATATTCATAGTCAAAAATAAAGTCGACTTTAAGTTAAAACCGGCTTTAAATGGATGTCAACAACATTGTTTTAAAGTATACTTTAGAAAAAGTCGATTTTATTTTTGACTATGAATATGGCCCAATATTTTAAATAGTATATCTAAAATAAAATATGAATTTTATTAAAATCTTATTAAGTCAGCTTTGAATTAAGAATATCCTTATACTCCCTAAATTAATCTGCCATGAATTATTTTTCTTCTCAAATAATTAAGTTCACCCTTGTATATATTTGTTGGCTGCTTTTCTTTATATAAATTTTTTTTTCGGTTGTGTGTTCTTCTGATTTACTTTTCATTCATGTTGAGCAGCAAAGTTTCTGTGTTTGTAAGAGTTTCCTTTTATTCTTTCCACAACAATCGTTAGCAATTGCTGCAATGTCAAGTTAACAGGATGCTTAACAAATTGTTATTGCAAGTGTTTTGTGTGTGCACACAACATTTTTGTTTTCTTAAGTTTGACATGTTAGAAACATCAAGTCGTCCAAATCTAACAAACTCACTTAATAATTGTGTGTGGTTTTTGTGTTATAAAGTTCGTAGTTTTATTGACGAATTATTTGGGGAGGTCTTCTTAAAAAAATCTTCAGGTAAATAGTTTGTTAATGATTATAAATCAGGATAACTTATTACAATTAGATTTACTTTTAAACTTGTTAAATATTGTGCTCAAGATAATAAAAAGTAAAGGAACTAACAATATTTTTGAGGCTCTCTGCTATTTTTTTCAACTTTAATACTGAAAAGGAGTCCCCAAACAACTAGACTCTTGTTAAAAATAAATCAGTAGTTTGTTTTAAATAATATGACTTGCCAAATAACTTAAATGGTTTTTATTAAGCGCCTTTAAGACTGTCATACTTGGTATGTAATCATACTCGTGTAAAAGCGAACCTACAATCTTAACCGTATGACAATGGGATGTGACATTGTTATAATTAAAAAAAAACAGTGTAGCAATAAATCTGTGGCTTGGTGCTAAAAGGGCCAATGTCAATACTTTGCGGTTTTGAGTTAATCGTTTCATTATGTGTATTATTTAACTCTCATTTATTTTTCTGTATCAGCCAATGTCTAAGTTAACCCAGAGCAGTTTAATGAGGTTTATTAGACATTGGCTGATACAGAAAAATAAAAGAGAGTAAAATAATACATATAATGAAACAATTAACTCAAAACAGCAAAGTATTGACATTGGCCCTTTTAGCACCAAGCCATAGAAATAAGGGCCAATTTTTGTTACAAGCGGCAATTTTCCAACGATTCCGAGTGGCATTTTGACAAAGCGTCTTAAGTCGAGATAAGATAGCAAAAATTAAAAAAAAACTTTGTGAAAAAATCATTTTTATCAAACAAAAAAAAAAAAAAAAAAAAATTATCAGTCAGGCCCACGATGTCACACATTAACGTTCGCATAGAAAATAACATTTAAAACAAAAAAAAAATTTAGAAATTGTTTTGTTCTTGACAGAAAGAATACGAAAAAACAGAAGAGAAGGAGGCAACATGTAAATAAATTGAAAAATTATAATTACAGCAAATATCGAACCACCAGTACCACTGGTTAAAGATTGATGTTTGAATGTTGGCTGGCAGACACCGCAGTAGTGCAGAGGTTAGAACTCAAAGAATTCTGATGAAAGAATAAGGTGATTCTTGAAACATGTAAATTCAATCCAGGATCGAGTCCCGGCTCAGCCAAGAAAAATTATCAAAAAATTTTAATAAAATTTCATGTTGTAAAAATTACTTCCGTCTGTAAAAAATATTTTTATGAAAATTAAATTTTAAAGAACTTAAGCATTCGTTTACCCCAAAATTTGTACTGGATTTTACTGAAATGCGTTCGCGAACACATAAATTTGTAAAATTTTCATATTACTTACCTACTGCATTTTACTGGGATTTTACTGGAAAAGTAAACGAACGCATATAATATCAAAAATTAACAGTTCAACTAAAAATCACAATTGTTTATAAGACAAAATTTTAAAAACGTAAACAAAAATGTTGCGTGAATGGAAATTCGTATCATGAATAAGATTGTTTCAACTTTTTAAATTTTTGTCAAAATTCCATAGATATAGAGATATACAAGGGGTGTTTTTTTAGACGTATTGAACTTCCGATAAGGATAACTGTTAAACTAGCTGTCACTCAAATGAAATTTAATAAAAGATCTTTGCCTTCATCCATATCAGATCCAACTGCTGAAAGAATTAAAGCAACCGGATCATTATTGCGTCGTGTATGTGTGGGTATGTGAACAAGGAGTCTTGTCATTTTTGGGTAGAGCACAATCCTAAAAAGACTACATCACATGCCGAAAACGTCACTGTTTTGGTGCGGCTTACATGCCGAAGGCATCATCGGACAATTTGTCTTTAAATGCGATAGCAGTGCTAATATTATTCTATATGGCGTTAGAAATCTTTTGTTGCAAGAATGGTTTCAATAAGACCCCGCAGCATCCCACACAGCGCGTGAAACCATCTGTTGAGCTAAATATTTTGCGGTTGCCCAATCAAAAATGGACCTTTAAACGAAGCATGTCTAGAGGCTTGGCTTACCATCTATTCAAGGCTTAATACAATGACTATTTAGTTGTTACAGTTTATCTTTAATATTCTGACTTAAGACTTTTTAACAGTTTGTCAAATCGCGACCTTAGGACAACAAGTTTCTTTATGCACCTTAACTATATTTAAGATAGAACCTTGTTGTCCTTAGGTCGCGAAATATTAAAAAATACATAACAAAATTTAAATCTCATTTTTTTACTATTTCTGTCCGCCATGCTGGCTAATTACACGGGTCAACACAAAATTTGTCTTTGACATTAAATCATAAAAGTTCGATATATTAGGTCTTAATTAGGCGAAAGAAAAATATATGACATGAAAAAGTTTTCTTTTGTATTTAGGAGACCGATTATGCGATATTTTTCAAAATCTGTAGTTTTAATTTTTAACCGAAGATGAAACCATTTAAATAAATATGTTTATGATAAGTTTTATTATAAAAAAAAAAAGTTACAAAAAAGTGGAAAATAATTAAAAGTGCACGCTTTTACTTTTTCTTTTATGTTCATAAGTACTCTCTCTCTCAATAAACCCCAAATATAGTCTCCCATCATATTTTCATTATATTGGCCTTGATAACGTTGTTCGAAGCTCATAATTTCCTGATGAAAACGTTCTCCTTGCTCTTCTGAATACGCTCCCAAGTTATTTTTAAACCTATCTAAATGAACATGCAGCATATGTACTTTTAATGACATCCTGCAGCCGATGGCCTTAAAATTTTTTAGCATATCCGCAACTAACTTTTCGTAGTTTTCAGCCTTGTTATTTCCTAAAAATCCAGAAACTACTGCTCCAACTCGCTTTTAGAGTACGATTTAGCAATGTTGGAAATTTTAAATCAGCGAAAATCTGCCTAATTTGTGGACCAACAAAAACCCCAGCTTTAAAGGTGGAAGTACATAACACGCGTTAGTTCGTCGACGAGTATCGTGCGTTTAAAAACTTTAGCGCGTAAAAAATTGCAAGATATACAACACGCGTTACAAAAGCCATCCCTGTCTGCTGTTTTTTATTTGTTTACTTGTTTGTTCATTAAAAACGAGTTCGAAAGTATATCAAGATTTTGTTATTTTATTGAATTTATTCTTTTTATAGAAATGTTGTATGTTTTTTAAGCTCTTCAATAAGTTTTTCTTTCATGATTCACAAATTTGTTAAATTATTCTTTTTATTGTCAGCTGATTACTTTTCAAAAATACACAACGGCTTACAAAGTTCAAAGCTAACCAACTTTCTGGCGCAAACGCGTCAAAATATTTTGCATGTAGCTTGTTCTGTGAAAATACACTAGTTTAACTTTTTTTGACAGAAGACGACAGAGCACGCGCGCACTAACGCGTGTTATGTACTTCTACCTTAACGTTTGCTTCAGATAACTTTGGGAAAAACTTTTTCAAGTATCCAACAGCTTCTCAAGTTTTATCCAGCTTTTTAAAGAATTGTTTCATCAACCCTAACTTAATGTGCAGAGGTGGCATTAACACTTTTTCCGCTTCAACAATATGTTCAAATGTTACGTTTTGTTTTCCGACACAAAGTTCTGTTCTTACAGGCCACGACCGTTGAATATAGTGCTTAGCATCCGTTCTGCTGTCCCACAAGCACAGATAACAAGGATACTTTGTATATCCGCTCTGTAGTCCCATCTAGCGGTATTATGTGAACGTAAAAACACCACTCTTACACAGCGTTTACATTTGCCAGTACTGGCAAGACAGTAAGCATATACATATTAGTTGGCAAAACAATGCAAAAACAAAATAGCTGTAAAAGTGTTTATGTATTAGTGAAAAAGTTTGAATGAATTGCTACTGTCTTGCCAGTACTGGCAAATGTAAACGCTATGTAAATTAAGATTTTTTAAAAAATTCAAAAATGCGTATTATTACTACAACTATCACAAAAGCAAACTTTATACAACAAAAATGTATTTTCTTTTAGTTTTTGTGTATAATTAACTAAAAAATCACAAAATAAACTTTATGACAAAGAACAAATATTTTTTTGTAGAGTCGTGTGTTAGCTTTTTTAGAAAAATGTGAAAAGATTTTTCACATACTTTTCAATTGTAATACAATTGATGGTAACAATCGGTCCATCATTTCATTCAGCCCCTTTGAAAAGCTTATTTTCGAAATAAGCCCGATTATAAGAGTATGCATTATATGGTCGAGCTTGACCGACCATTGACCAGAATGATTTTGAAAGGATACCCGGATAATAAAAATGGCGTTCAATTAAAACATATTTTGATTAAACAACTTTAAACTTGTTGAGAATTTAAATTTATTAATTTTATTGTTAAGGCATATTTTTCTTTAAAGTTTTTATGTTTTCTGATAGACTTTTTCGAATATTGTGATTAAAGAGGAATCATTATTTTTTATTTTGTATGGGATCTTGATAAATACCACCCCTCAAAATGAACTTGCGGCAGGAACATCGAGTTCTAAAATAAACAATAGGAAATTTATTGAGGGCGTTAATACATTCACAGACATATTAATCTTGCTGAAGTCGATTTTTTTTATTTATTTTTCCCTCAGGCAGCCATTTATTCTTGTAATTTTGTTTATGCATCAAACTCTACAATAAAAAATAAAATTAATATATTTTTGATGGTATTTTGGTTTTTTTCTATTGTTGAAATATTTGTTAATTTTATTATAATTTATATTTCGTTTTTTAACGACTTGTGTTAGTGTTTGTTAGTTAATATTTGTTTTCATATGTACATAAGCACATAAGAGCTGCATGGAATAAAGCTGATTAGGTATGTGTGCTGGTGTACTATAAACATATGTATGTATGTTTTTAAATTGTTAGATGCCTTGAGGATGCCTCCTTTATATTATTATTATTATTTATGGGCGCATCGTTAATCATCGGCATCGACGCATAATAAGGAAATTCATAAAAAATTTATGTGGAAATGAGTTAATTTCCTAGTTTTCATAGACAAGAAATTTGTAGCCATATTTTCTAACAGCAACAATATATTTGTTCTTCTTAAGTGTATTAGAAGATGTGCTTATGTGTTTTTCTTTCTGTAACATTATTTGTAGTATTCCAAAGTATTGTAATAAATTTAATGTTTTGCACTTCCGTCTAATAGTGTTTTGCATACTAAATTGTTTTGGAAGAATTTAAATTTTTTTAAGGAAATTTGGTACTTGCAAGATTTATTAATATGTGTAGTTTTTTTATAAACTATTTTATTATAAGTTTTATCAACTTTTATAACTTTAGTGTGAGAAAAATATAAATAAACAACTAACGCCAAATATACACAGAGAAAACAGATTCGTGATCACAACCGAATTTGGCGCCAATCGAATTTCGTCGGTTGCATGTACTATCACACAATTCGGTTCCAATTACTGAAAATTTCGTTGCTTAGCATAATATTTTTGATAGCAACATTTGAATTTTAGTACACAATCAGTCATAACAACAGAAATTGTTAGTTGTAAGTATGATTATTAGAAACAAAATTGTGCTTATACCCGAATAAATGATAGGTGCAACTGAATTAACCCATAATTGGTGTTCATAACAAGAGATTTGATTGTCGTTATCAATATATTTTTTTTAACCGGTCAAATGTAGCCCATAAGGGGCAAGGACTTGTCCAAAGGTAATCTCAATGAATGGAACAAATTGGTTATTTTACAGTACGATGTCCTAGGGCAGTACCATATTACCCAGCTTGCATTACAAAGGGGAAGTCTTAAAACTACTCCATTGTATACTCCAGAGGATTAGCTTTGAATTCGTTCCAAAACGAAAACATGTCGTTAAAAAACAAAGACATGTCGTTTCACTGCAAAATCTTTTTAATAATGACATGGTCCATACTTGCACTACATTGGACCAGTCCAGGATCAAAATGGATCAAGAAGCCCAATATAATTTGCAGGGTATAAAAAATAATACATACATTCATACATAAATATGTATACACGTGTATATGGTCATACCTATAAGAATACGTAAATTACTTACCCATATTTATTAAGTTTTTCACATTTTCCATTTTTGACCGCAAATATATTTTTTAAATATAATATTAAAATTTCATTTTATCTATCAAATGTTTTGACAGAAAATTTAGTATGCAATTGGGGCTTTTAACTATTTTTTGGTTGTGAATTCCGAATAATTATATTTTCATTTGTTCTACTCGAATTGAATCTATTCCAACAATCAATAATTAGCTGCAATAAATGAATAATCATTTATATTACAAAATTTATTGACGAAAGCAAATTATTGATTGCAATGACCAATATTCAGTATTGCCCTATATTAAATTCGGTTGTGATTCTAACCATTTGTACTTATTTTTAGAACTTAATTTAATTAGTTATCATAACTAATAAAAGAATTGAAGGAATCATATTTCAGTTGGAACATCATTTTTATAATCAAGAGAATTAAAAATCAGTTAGAACTATTCATTTTTAATAGTTGCAATAACAAATCATGCTACTTGATCAATATTTTATTACTGCAATCGTTTCCCAACCAATTTGTTTTCTGTGTGTAAGTATCAATAGGCGGTAGTTTTGCTCCAAATATTAAGGCAGGATACATTTGAACAAGTAAGAATTTCATTCAATCATTGGACGTATGTGCGTGCAATCATGAACCCGGCAGTACAATATAATGTTCTGATGGGTAGATTCGTTAACGACTTCTTTCCGACGAATTTATTATTATCCCTTTGGCAACACTGATTTAAACAGCTGACGCACGTTTCGTGTTTTGTTTCACTGTCAAACATCTTCAGTTTGGTCTATAATTTAACCATGAATCGTCTTTCAAACGAACAACGCTTGCAAATTATTGAATTAATTAGTATTGTGGTTATTTTGTTGAACTATTTATGGTTTTTAATCCAAATTTTTTATATTTTTAATTAGGCTTAAGTTCATCAAATTTAATTTTCATTAAATTATTTTTATGAAGAAAGGAATTTACAGATAATTTTTCATTCTTGACTCAATCTGGGATCGAACCCAGGCGTTTTTACGGACAGGTTACCCTGACATGTTTCGATTGCAACCACTCAATCTCCTCAGAGGGCTTGCCGTTTAACACTCGCAGCCATCGACGACTGCTGACGTCATTAGTCAAACATCAATCCTTAAACCAAATTGTATTTAACCTTTGGTAGATCGAAATTTGCTTTGAATGATTATCTATTTTAATTTATTTTACATGTTCCTCCTTTACTTCTGTTTTTTCGTATTTTTGTCAAGAATTCTTCTTGAAGTTCAAAGTACATATTTTGTTTTGTTTTTTCATTTTTTTGTCTTTCTTTTTCTTGCTGACCTTTTCAGCACAACTTGAAGGACAAATGCAAACATAGAGCTCGTGCCTTAGCTTTAACAATAATTAGTATTGTGGTTATTTTGTTGAACTATTTATGGTTTTTAATCCAAATTTTTAATATTTTTAATTAGGCTTAAGTTCATCAAATTTAATTTTCATTAAATTATTTTTATGAAGAAAGGAATTTACAGATAATTTTTCATTCTTGACTCAATCTGGGATCGAACCCAGGCGTTTTTACGGACAGGTTACCCTGACATGTTTCGATTGCAACCACTCAATCTCCTCAGAGGGCTTGCCGTTTAACACTCGCAGCCATCGACGACTGCTGACGTCATTAGTCAAACATCAATCCTTAAACCAAATTGTATTTAACCTTTGGTAGATCGAAATTTGCTTTGAATGATTATCTATTTTAATTTATTTTACATGTTCCTCCTTTACTTCTGTTTTTTCGTATTTTTGTCAAGAATTCTTCTTGAAGTTCAAAGTACATATTTTGTTTTGTTTTTTCATTTTTTTGTCTTTCTTTTTCTTGCTGACCTTTTCAGCACAACTTGAAGGACAAATGCAAACATAGAGCTCGTGCCTTAGCTTTAACAATAATTAGTATTGTGGTTATTTTGTTGAACTATTTATGGTTTTTAATCCAAATTTTTAATATTTTTAATTAGGCTTTAGTTCATCAAATTTAATTTTCATTAAATTATTTTTATGAAGAAAGGAATTTACAGATAATTTTTCATTCTTGACTCAATCTGGGATCGAACCCAGGCGTTTTTACGGACAGGTTACCCTGACATGTTTCGATTGCAACCACTCAATATCCTCAGAGGGCTTGCCGTTTAACACTCGCAGCCATCGACGAGTGCTTGAATTTTATTATCAAAATGCGTGCTCTGTTAAGAAAGTTCATCGCGCGCTTCTTGTGTTCAGCGACGAAGCTCATTTTTGGCTCAATGGGTACGTTAATAAGCAGAATTGTCGATTTTGGAGTGAAGATCAGCCAGAAGCATTGCAAGAGCTACCAATGCATCGAGAAAAAGTCACAGTTTGGTGCGGTTTATGGGCTGGTGGCATCATTGGACCGTTATTCTTCAAAGATGATGCGAATCGTAACGTAACTGTGAATGGTGAGCGCTACCGTGAGATAATATCCAACTTTTTTTTTGCCCAAAATGCAGGAGCTTCACTTGCATGAAATGTGGTTTCAACAAGACGGTGCCACATGCCACACAGCCGCTTAACAATGGACTTATTGAGAGCCGAGTTCGGTGAACATTTTATTTCAAGTTCGGGACCGGTCAATTGGCCGCCTAGATCGTGCGATATAACGCCTTTAGACTATTTTTTGTGGGGCTATGTTAAAGCTCATGTCAACTGATGCATTGGAAGACAACATTTAAGCATTTATTCATGAGATACCGGCCGAAATGTTGGAAAGAGTATGCCAAAATTGGAATAAGTGGATGGACCATTTGATCAACATTTGCATGAAATAATCTTCAAACGTTAAATCATATGGACCGTACTATCAAATAAAGATTTCATGCATTTTTCTGAATTTTATGTGTTTTTTTTTTAACTTTCCTATAGCTCTTAAAAAATCACCCGATAGATATCCACACGCAAATAAGATTTTACGCCTTAAAGGAATTTTAGATAGGGAGTTTATGGGACTTGTAGTCAATTCTGGACCTACCAGCACAAAGGGTCAAAGCAGTTATTACGAAACTTATTTTCGTCAAATTTTATACCAGCATCAACATTAAAAAGGAAAAGTTATAGCTTTTTATTCTTTTTTCGAAAGTGGTATTTGTATGGGAACTATGGTCAATTATTGACCAATCTAAAAGAAATTTGGTCAGATCATTAAGGTTTGACTAATATGTTTTGGACCAAATATTTTCTAAATACCAAAAGATAAGGTTTAAGGGAACAAATACCCTATCCTGCAGAGAACTTTGTGTGGGGGCTTTATGGACCGGTCCGGACCATTTTCAAACGGACTCGTCCTTGACACAGGAATGAGCTGTGAACCAAATTTTATTTTATTACTTTATTTATTACCAGCTGACCCGACGGACGTTGTCCTGTCCAAATTGGGAAAAATGTTTGCGTTCGATTTTAAACTCCCTTAAAAAGATACGAACATTTGAAAGAAAAATTAGTCAAATCGATGGAGCCGTTTTCTGATTTTAGGTAAATCGAAAAAAGTTGGCGGGGCAAAATTTTCTTTCCGTAAAAACCTAAGTAAGACCATGACGATGATGTTAAAGCAAAAATCGTCCAAATCGGTCAAGCCGTTCTCAAGTTATGCGCTTAATAGAAAAAATGGGCGTAAAAGTAGGCGTGGTACATTTTTCTTTCGATGAAAACGTAAAATGGATTAATACGAATATTTAAAAGAAAAATTAGTCAAATCGATGTAGCCGTTTTTTGATTTTAGGTAAATCGAAAAAAGTGGGCGGGTCAAAATTTTCTTTCCGTTAAAACCTAAGCTGGACCATGGCAATCATTTAAAAAAAAATGATCCAAATCGGTCAAGCCGTTCTCAAGTTATGCGCTTAGTAAAAAAAGTGGGCGTAAAAGTAGGACTGGTAAAGTTTTCTTTCGATCAAAACTTAAAATAGATTAATACAAACATTTGAAAGAAAAATTTTTCAAATCGATGGAGCCGTTTTCTGATTTTAGGTAATTCGAAAAAAGTGGGCGTTAAAGTGCGCGGGGCTAAATTGTCTTTTCGTATAAATCTAAGTTGGACCATGGCGATCATTTTAAAGAGAAAATCGTCACAATTATATAGATGTCATTTGTGGTGCAATATGAAAATTGGATTTTGCCACGCCCCTCCTCCCGCAGACCGAAAATCAAAAATCAGACTTCACAGTGTAAACCGCCTGAATATTCTGAAAATTTCATCAAAATCGGCCTAGCCGTTTTGGAGTCCATACGTTACATACATACATACATACATACATACATACATACATACATACATACATACATACATACATACATACATACATACATACATACATACATACATACATACATACATACATACATACATACATACATACATACATACATACATACGGATAAGGATATGCTTTCTGTATTTAGGAGAAGCAGTCTAAGAGTATGTAGTGCCTTCCGGACAGTGTCAGGAGAAGCAGCAAACGTGGTGTCGGGAATCGCCCCATAGATATAACTGCGAAGGAGCTATCAAATACAGTTAGAGCGACAACGGAAAATCCAGTGACCTGCAGGAAACAAATCCGGAAAATGGAAAAAGAGAAAAGTATACAAAATTGGCAGAGGCGATAGAAAAACTCCCTTTAAGGCCGGTGGAAGTTTAGACTTATCCCTTCAATAAGCACATGGATAAATCGTAAGCATGGAGAGGTGAACTATAACCTAACACAATTTCTCACTGGGCACGGAGGTTATAGGAGTTATTTGCACCGATTCGGTCACGACGGTTCTCCAAGGTGTCCAGAGTGCAACGGAGAAGACGAAACAGCTGAACATGCCATTTTTACATGCCCACGATTTTCCGGGGCCAGACACAGGCTGGAAAGAATTCTTGGGGACCCTATAATGGTCAGCAGCATCATTGGCATAATGTTGAGGTCGGAGGATAATTGGAACGCAGTGAACTCATTCATCACAAATGTCAACAAATCCTTACGGGTCGCGGAAGCGGCACGCAGAGCAGCAGAAACTAGTTCGCTATCCAGGCGATAAACAGAGGATAGGCCCAGAAGGGGCAAACCTACCCCGTGAAGTAATACCAATTGGGGGGGGTGTGGTTTAGTACGTAGGCGCACAGGCGAATCGTGAATGTTTTTCAACACGGGTTGAATACATCTTTTGAAGATTCCACACCTCCAACGCAAAAAAAAAACATACATATATACATACATACATACATACATACATACATACATACATACATACATACATACATACATACATACATACATACATACATACATACATACATACATACATACATACATACATACATACATACATACATACATACATACATACATACATACATACATACATACATACATACATACATACATACATACATACATACATACACACATCCTGTTTTATATATATAGATAGATGGAAGAGAGTATACTTTTCTGAAAGTTTGAAATCCGATTCTGTGTTTCCGATATCTTTGCTTAAAGTTTAAAAAACCCTTCTTTTTTGCCATATTCGAGAAGATTAAGCTGCTCAAATTTATTCTTATTTACAGATTCGGATTCAGCACAACTTAAAGCTTAAGAAAAGTATATGACAGTTCGTCAAGGCTTAGATTTTTTGCAAATTTTTCAGGCCTGTGTTATCTTAGCCAACTGTATGATTGAACATTGTTAGCTCGATTTTGGAATTAATTCTGAGTCGATCGGTTTATTAAATGGTGGGTCTGGAACCAATATTTTTATACGCTACAAACGTCATCCAACACTCATAGAACCCTCTCAACTCATATTATGGTGCGAGTATAATGAAAATATTAAGGTGGAGCCAAAAAATTTAGAACATGTTTACCAAACCCACAATAGTAGAGAGGGTATTATGCGTTTTAGCTGATATGTGCAACGCTAAGAAAATTGGCCATGGAAACCACTTTTAAGTATACCAATCGACTCAGAATAACTATCTGAGTCGATCTAAGCCTGTCTGTTCATGATAACTTGTGCGCAAAGTACAGATCGCAATTTTTAATTTTTAACATGATGAGAATCCGCCCATAATTTCATATGGCCCCCATTCAAACTTCTATCCAGAATAATCTTTGTAGCTGCAAACTATCTTTTTATGTTGGTATTTAGATTAGATTTGCAAGACAAATCTTCCTGCCAACATCGAATCGGTTAATAATTCACCAAAGCTCCCACATGAATACTACACCCAAAAATAGCTTTTCATGTCATAGTTTCCTTGTTGGTATTGATCCAAATTGCGGTGTAGTGTAATGCATTATACTATCTTACTTGTTTTACGAAGTCTTGATTCCGTACATTTTTAATATACAACAAATTTGTTCATTCTGTTAAATATGAAAACCCATATAAAAATATGTTTTAAACAAGACAAATATGTCTTTTTATCTTAATTTCCTGTCGTTCTTGGAAAATACCCATCGTATCCCGTTCAATATTGGAAATTATGATTTTGTGATTTAAGTAAATGACAAAAATAATAATAAATTTTTGTCAACTACTTCAATAATTTGCCATCATAACGACATCACGTGTCAGAGTTTATTTTACTGGTACCAGTGGTATCAGAGAAAGATTTTACACATTTTCTTTCCAGATTTAAATATAGAAATAAGATATTTTTATAGACATAAATAAATAAAAGGTTTTTGTCGTCCATTTCTGCTTTTTTTTGCATTTAGCATCACTACAATTTTTTCAGTGATATTAAAATAATTGAGTGTCATCATCATAAAAAAAGTACAGCATGATAAATATATCGAACAGAAGCAATAAACTTTAAAAAGGAGTCTTAAATGTCTGTTAACTAAAATAGAAGAGATAGACATATTGGAAATATTTGTAATGTTTTCATTACACAAAAGAAAAATCACATCTTTAAAGAAAATTTGGTTGCTTTACACAGGTCACATACAGTACTCTAAGAGGTAAAAATATTAGAGATATTTAAAAAGGAAACCGTAAAATTACAACATAGCGTAATTATTTTAAAATATAAAAATGTTTTATAATACAACAAATTAACTGAAATATTAATTTTGATCTAATATTTTCACTTTATTCAAACATTTTGTTGATTATAATTAATATACATTGTGGCGCAAAAGTTATTACCATATCGGGAGATGATAAAAGTAGCGGTAAATGTTAGTGCTTCGTTGTGAAGTAAACTGATACAAAATACATTTCAATAAGAAATGCAGGGCTATAGTGTTTAGAAATGCAAATAGTTGTGTCGATTTTCTGCGCGCTGCATTTCCGTTTGGTTCGTTTTTTTGTGTGGTTTCTTGAAGTCACGTTTCTATGTCAACATGCTTCAGACTCTTGAAATCCTCAAACATAATATCTTTTGGGCATGCGGGCAGCTATCGCCGGAAGGTCTGGCAAGAGTTTTGGAATATGAAATAAATCGGTGATCAATTCTGGCAACGGGGGAATAACAAACACGGGCTTCGCTAACTTAAGCTTCTAAATTCTGGATTTAACCCATAAGAGGTCAAACAAAAACTGGCCATAAATTTTTAAGTTCAACTTTTTTTATTGATTAAAAGTATCTAAAAAAAAAAAAACTTAAAATGGTGAAAATGAAAATAAACAATTTTTATAACTGATTTTTTGGGGTGTACTCAACTGAGTACACTGACCTCTTATGTATAAAAATTTTTAGAACATTGTTTTTCAATGCAGTGTTTTTTAACACTTCTTATACTGACAACGAGCTCTCATATGCCAAAAAATACACTACAGATGATTTTGTAGTTTAGTAGGATAATGTCCAGCCCCATATTGAGATTCATCACAAACATTGACCCAGACGTTACTCTAAATTTCTAAGATCAAGTTAAAGATTGTTTCTAGTAAATAGTTGGAAAATAAGACAATTTCCTGGAGTACAATTCGGCTACCCCTACAAATAGTTAAAAACACGTGAACCAAATGGATCAGTGGATTCCAAATGATAGCCACAATCCAATTTTTGAGGCCGAATCGAATTGGTTTTCCACCAATGAATTGCTTAGCGGTATAGAAGCCAAAATATTTTAAAATTGACTCATCTTTAGGAATATTTTGGCCACCGCTAAGCATTTCATGCGAAGAAAACCAGTTTGATACGACTTCAAGAATTGGAGGCTATAAGATCAAAGACGTTGTGATCAAAGATTTTTCAAGTTTTTTCGAGTTTTCTTTGATGCCAACGGTTCATCATCACCATGGTCACTGACGTCGTGCTCAATGATTTCAAGATTAACAAAAGCTTCAATAGGACCAGGTTTGTCTTTTGGTGGGCTTGAAACCGTTATATGTTCTTAAACACCTCTTTATCACATGATATGCTATCAACAGCTTATTGAAGGCTTTTGTATCACTTTTGGGCCGTAAAATGTTCTCCGCTCACAAAAAAACTTATTTTTTTACCTACGCATGTTACACTACGTGACAAATTTTTGACCAAATGAATTTGACGCCTAATTGTCAAAAGTAGAACAGTTTTTGAGATATTCCAAAATAACCGTTATATTCTGTGACTGAAATGCAAATATCCAAAAAATAAAATTTTAGCCTATTTCAATACGAACACTTTGTACCCAATAGGATCCTGAACGGTGCCAAAATGACAAAGTTACAGAATATTAATTGGATTAACCCACAACAAATAAATATAAAAAGCTAAATTTTTAGTAAAAATAAATATTAAAAATTGCTTAAAACTATTGCATTTCTATGTGGGTTAATTTACTAAATCTTCTGTAGCTTTGTCATTTTTGTACCCATCTACGTCTTGTTGGGCGCAAAATGTTCATATTAAAATAATCTAATGTCGCATTTAATAAAACATTAAGATTTTTAAATCATTGGTTTAAAAAAAATAACTTGAAAAGAGCAAAATTGAAAAATATCATAAAATTTTCAATGAAGCTTGAACTTTTGTCCCCTGTAACTCTGTCATTTCTTTACCAATCTTCACTAGCAATTGATGGTTATCTTAGAAATTTTATTACCTTTCAGTAGAAAGAAAGAATTACATAATCCGTTTAAAATTTTTGAAGATATTTAAATTTCAGTCACATCATCTTTTATAAGAAACACAAATAACGGTTATTTTGGAATATCTCAAAAACTGTTCTACTTTTGATTTTTCTGACTTCATATTCGGATTCAGCGGAAAATTTTACATAATTCATTTGGTCACGACTTTGTTGAAATTTTGTCACATAGTGTTATCAGTGTACTCAAACAAGTATGTAAGTAATTTTTTGTTATAATAATTGAAAATTAAAAAAATATATATATATATATATATATATATTTATATTATTAAAACAGTGTTCATACCTTCAGACTGTTTTCGAGACACAAATCTGCCTTATCCTTTTGTACACAAGAATAACAAAGAAAAACCAAATTTTTTTTTAGCTGTTGTTGGTTTTTTTTTTGTCCTAAATTCCCTTAGCTAATTCCGCGAAGTTTTACGCTTGTCTGCAGGAAAGACACCAGAGTCTCAGGCGGGAATCGAACCCACAGCCCCGGCGCTAATAGAGTAGATAGCTACTTGCTAGCCTTGTTATTTTTATGAACATAAATAACGGTACAACGAATAAAAATTCTTTTTCTCATTTGAGCACAGTGACTTCTAATGGGTTAATATCGGGCTTCTGAAATTTAAGATTTAAAAATTCAGGATTAAAAAAGTTCGGGATTTTGAGATGCAGAATTCGGAAATTCATGATTTAAAAAATTCCGGATTGCGACATTTAGGGATTTAAATACAAATTATTAACTTGCTATTTTGTTAAATCCTACATCTTAGAGCTTGACAATAATGGAACAAGCCACTAATGGATTTGAGCACATCAAAATTTGTGATAGTGTCCATGGACCTTATGACAATTCGTATGTGGACTTTATGACACTTTTTAAAGTGTCATTAAGACATGTTTTGGTGTATCATAGTGTCCATTAACATTATGACATGCCGTCGAAACAAACATGTGTAACGGGAAAGTAAATATTAATATTCTCTCTCTCTCTCTCTCGTTCTCTTAAGGTAAGTGTTGAGATTAGAATCAATCTCAATTTCGCATTATTTAAAGTGCGAATTAAATATTAAACCCAATTTGAAATTCTTGAACCAAGCACAGTTTGAGATTAATTTTCTTTCGTTTTTACTTAAGTCAATCACGTTTTCGGATAACGGGAACTTTAATAATCCTAATTTAAATCAAGCATTTTGTACTTCTTTTAAAGAAATCCGTACTTACCGAACACCGCTTTGGCTTGATTAAAGCAGGGATGGACTGATTTTCGTCAGTGTAATGAAGATATATTTCGCTTTTTATTTAGTAAAGTTACAATATATTTTTGTCTGACTGATTTGTAGTTTTACTTCAATGCTCTGTTCCTAATATTATGTACTCATACTGTAAAAATTCAACCAAATCTTTAACTATATGTTAAGATGACAGCAAACAATTTATCTGACTTAAGTTTTCTTGTAAATAGTTTTCGTTTAATATTGTATTTTATACGCATATTCCTAATGTTTGTAGTTGCCATTCTTATTTTTTTCCAATTTTGGCAAATGACAAAATACAAAGCGATCAATTGTGCAGCTGTCATTTTGTACATTTACTGCCACTTTATTTATCAACAACAAACGTGTACAAACACATGCAGATACACACAAATATATTCACTCACATAACACTTAATAGGAAAATATTTCACCATAATGTCCATACTTTCAATATGTACATGTGTATGTTTGTATGAGTAAATTAGTATGTTACTGTCAAAATAATAGCCTTAGACCTAAATTAAAGTATCAGTTTCAGTTGCTCTCCCCTTTTGTTATTTTTCGTTTATGTGCCAGGTTGTCAACGTCAGTCACACTATAAACATCATAATCACTGTCATCCGTATCATGGTCCGAGTCATCATTTATTGTATACTTCGCCAAAATAAAAAGAGACTAGAGTTTACTTGACAGTTTACTAATTTTGTCATCGATTGTTTAAATATTTACGCAGTGTAACAACAAGTGGCATTAATGCCTTCAAAAATGTTTTAAAAAGAAATCAATGAAATGGCAACGACAACGACAACGACAACTAACAACGAAAGTTTGTTTTATAACAACTTCTGCTATAATTTAGCCAGCAAGGAGCCATAAAATAATGTTTTTATTTAAGTTCGTCGTTAAACATTATAATTGAACTAAAGTCAGGTATTGACAGTCAATTCAACACGTTTTTGTTACAAAATATTCATAGTTAATTTTAAGGGGCGATATAGTGAAATAAATTTGTTTTAGTAATAAAATTAGGGTGAGTTTATAATTTTTTTATAATTTGATGAAAGCCACGATTATTTACGAAAAACTTAGTTTCTGATAAAAACTCGTTTTCTACAGAGAACTCGATTGTCTGGATTTAGGCGAATAATATGAATTTCTTTGCTCGATATTTTATTAAAAATTATATCGCACACCCAGTTCAAAAGTGACTTAACTCAAAATTTAATTTTCGAGTTTATACTAGGCACTTGATATTTGCAAAATTTCCCTTTTATTATTTTTGCAAAATAACTAAAAGCAATTTCGCTATAAGATTCTGTACTTTCAGAAAAAAAAGACAAGCCAGAAAACTTTGTTCAGATCTAAGTAATAGGGTTCGTGTCTTTTCTATACTTAGTCCTGTGCCCATGTTCTGTAACTCTCGCGTCGAGAAAGTTTTCGATTGAAATGTGTGAAATGAAACAAAAATGCCATAAATTGAAACAAACAGCTGTTTTTCTCACTTAACTGTGTCTGTAACTTTTTTTGGCGAGTACAAGCTGTCACGTAAGGAAATTACTCGCCAATTTACAGAAAAAGTGTGTCTGTAACGTTTTGGTGAGAAAAGTTCCCGCTTTGAACTGTCAAATAAACTCACGATTAAAAATGGGGCGAGAAAAAAGTTTAACACTAAAAACCATTAAAAATGCAAAGAATAATAATAATATTTTGTTTTTGGCACATTTTTCATTGTTTTATTATTTTGCTTTTAACATTTTAATAAAATATACGAATGTCTTCAAAGCTCGTTTGCAAACAACAAACATTAAAGTCGCTCTTTACACAATTTGATATAGCCGACGGTTGTATTTTGCCGCCGTCGTTGAACAATTTTCAATTTTAGTAAATTTTGGTCGCCGTCAACGATATGTGTTACTGGCGTTCTGAGCGTCTGCAATGTCACATCGGCTTCGAGTGCAATATTATGACATTTATAACGTAACGACGTAATCTCTTTTCATAGTTTTCGACATGAGTTACAGACACACATTTTTCTCACTTTTCGAGAAACGACGGAATATTTTGTTTCACATCTTTTCGATGCTAGAAGTTCTCACTAAAGTTACAGAACATGGGTACTGGTTCACATAAAAACAATTTATTAAAGTCTCCCTAGTTTAAGAAATGGAACAACTCTAAAATTAACGAAGCTAATACAAATAAAAACTAGGACCAGAACTTTGGTTATAATTGGTAAGAAAAGCAAGATCAAAGAATTGATTATACCTATGTACGATTCCTGTTGTTATTTGGAATCCCGTGCCTCCCTACCCATCCAGTCCATGATCCTGCTGGCACCTCAAATGTTTTAGCAATATCCCAAGGAAAACTTAGTTCAATCTTACTTATTGCACTCTGAAAGAAAACAGTTTGAAACTTAACAATTCATTAGGAATAAATTCACTCTTTATTTATCCCATTAATACTTTTTAACGTTTGCTTTTAGAAAAATATATTATAACTAATTCAGTTTTAGGAACAAAAAGGCTATTACTCGAAAGATAAAGTAGTTCAATTCAAAGTTTGAGGTTGATGCATAACAAATATTGAATAAAGAAAACCAATGAAATATTAATTAAAATATGTAATACCTTAACTAAAATATTAATTTAAGTATACAATGTATATTAGGGCTATAACCAAATAGTACCACGGGGTGGCCAAGAATGTTTTAGCAATGAAAACACCTGTCTCCCATCGTTTTGCGAAAGAAAAACTCATGCAGGGAATCAAATTTCTAATACCTTCCAAGAAGTTTTGAACCGCGATGAATTTTAAACCGTACACTCATAAAATTATTACAGTAACTGATTGTGGGTTATTAAGTCCGTTTTCCGTAGTGTTAAAATTGAATAAAAATATAGTTATTTTACGAATAATTTTATTTTTTAACATTTATGTTTGTTATTCAAAAAATAAACTACCAAAAAAAAATGTTTTTCCGTATTTATTTTGTTATGTAGTTTGATTTTTGTCGGTTAAATTATATATTTTTAAAGTAAAAACTATTCAACTTTAATGAATATGCTGTTTAATAAATAAAAAATTTAAAAATTAATGAGCAAATCATTTGTTTTAAATGAAATGTAAATGATCCGTTTTTTAAATGAATTTTAAGTTGTTTAAAATGAATTTTCGTTTGAATTTAACTACATAATATTTTGAGTGTAGGACAATTTTAAATCTAAAGCAGTGGATAAATTCCAAAATAGCACTAAAGTGATACGTATAGGAATATATACAAATATCAGGTGTATATTTTTTAAAATTTCTGTGAGATAAAAATGCTTGTTTTCAAACTTCAACCCGATCCCTGCGTGTACATTTTTAACAATCCGAAAAAATATCATTTTTTTTTTAATAACTTTGAATGTTCTACACGGCTATACGACTTTACGATGTTTTTATTATTTGCAAAAAGTGTCAAAAAGTTATATCCTTAATGTATAGAGAAATGACGCTCTATTTAAATATGCTGTGGTAAAAAGATTTCTTAATAAAGCAATATGAATATTAATAAAATAAAGGCAAATTGAATCGAAAATTACTTAAGTTAAGTTAAGTTAAGTTTATTTGAGACTTTAAAACAATCACATAAGAAAAAAATTATGAGTAAAATTACAAAGAAAACTTAAAACTATAATGTTTTGTTTTAATAAATATTATGGTTTAACAGTATCAAACTTATCAGGTTTTGTGAAAGATCACTAACATTAAGGTTTAAAGTGCTTGCTCCCGGTACAACATTTTGGGGTAGTAAAAATGAAATGTACTTAAAAACTAAACTTAAAGCTAAAAATAATAAAAGAAACAAAAAAAAAAAAAAAAATTAACCCCTGTGGGCACCTGCAATTTTTGAAACGTAAAATTTCGGTAGTTAGCTATTTACACATACAATTTCATGTTCCACATAGTAGTAGTCGGTATTAACCCAATTTAAAGCTACTTGATCATTTAAGACATTTTGAATCAAAACATTATCGAGATTATGTAAAGAGTCAATAAAGCGTTTCATTAAATCAAAACCATACGAGGCTAAGGGTTTAACCTTTGTTAAATCATATATATATTCATTAGAAAACTTCCTATGAACCCGCTCAAAGTGTTTGTTAACGCAAAGTCTAAGAACTTTACGTTCAAAAATTTCAAATTCCTTCATTACCGAAGGTGAAAATGAAAACCATATCGAGAATGTCTTCTCTGGTAAATATCTGCTATTAAATAATTTTCCAAAAGAAATTTTAATTCCGCGGGCTTTGTTAAGACAAATTCTAGCATGACGGTTAAACTTAAAAAGCTTATTAAATTTTTTTTTTTTTTTTTTTTTTTTCATTATTTATTTATTGAATCTTCATATATTAAATATTAACTAACAATAATTAATCAAATCTTAGCCTAATATTATTTTTTGTCCTGCCAGTGCCAGACAAAAATTTTGTTCATCGCGGGTTCTGTTCACTTTTATAGGTGTTTATCGCTCATCTAATTGGACAAGTGCCGCAGTGTCTCTTCTTCTTAAGCGAGTGTGGCCGCTATCATTTAAAATATTTCGTGCTAGTGGGTTCGGGTGCAATTCGAGCCTTTTTAAGTATTTTACTGCATATTTCGTAATCATGGTTTTAACTAATGGAACATTGAGATCCTTGTGAATATTTGAGTTTTTAACATACCAAGGGGCAGCTGTGATTATTCGAAGTAGTTTATTTTGGCGCCTTTGAATTTTTTCGATATTAGAGGCCGAGGCAGTGCCCCATAACTGAATACCATAGCACCAGATTGGCTTTAAGATGGAGTTGTAAAGAAGAAGTTTGCAGTCGAGACTAAGGACAGAGTTTCTTCCAATAAGCCAATGAATTTGGATGGCTTTTAGTTTCATTTGAGTTAATTTTGCCTCTATATGGCTTTTCCACGTTAAACGGCGATCTAGATGAATACCGAGGTATTTTACATGCGAATTTTGAGGTATTATTTGATTATTGATTTTAATAGGGGGGCATGATTCCCGACGCAAGGTGAATGTTATATGTACGCATTTTTGCTCATTGACCTCTATCCTCCATTGCTTTAACCAAAGTTCGAGTTGAAATATATGATCCTGTAGGTATCGAGATGCTTCTTGACGGTTTTCGTGCACGCTCAAAAAAGCTGTATCATCAGCAAATGTTGAAGTTTGTGTGTAGTTGTTTGTTGGCATATCCGAGGTATATATTAAGTATAAAAGTGGGCCCAGGATGCTTCCCTGAGGGACTCCAGCGTCAATTTGCTGAGGAGAGCTTAAATAATCACCTTCTTTAATAATAAACTTTCGACCGACTAAGTAGCTTTCTAACAGCTTGTGTGTGTTTACTGGTAAGTTAAGCTTCAATTTATGTAATAAGCCTTCATGCCAGACTTTATCGAAAGCTTGAGAAACATCGATGAAGAGAGCGGAACAATATTTTTTTTCTTCAAAGGCTTCTCTTATTGCGTTAACTATACGATGGGTTTGCTCAATTGTGCTGTGTTCTCTTCTAAAGCCGAATTGGTGGTTAGGAATACATCTATTATCATTTAAAATTGGGGTTAATTTTGACGCTAACAGCTTCTCAAACAGCTTTGATATATTAGAAAGTAAGCTTATAGGCCTATATGACTCAACTTTTGTGTGATCCTTTCCAGGTTTAGGTATCATGGTGACTAAGGAGACCTTCCACTTTTGAGGATAGTATTCAAGGCGTAAAATAGCATTAAAAATTAAAAGAATAATTTTCTTTGCTATGCTGGGTAGCTCCAAAAGCATTTTGTTGCTGATCTTGTCAAAACCAGGAGCCTTCTTGGGGTTTAAATCCAAAATAGCCTTTTCGATTTCTCTTATCTCAAATTTTAGCGGAACAGCTGCTCTAGCAGCAACAGGTGGTAACTCGACCGCAATATCGTGAGATATATTTGGGGTAAATACGTTTTTTAAATGATTGACAAACAGATTTCCTTTTTCAACATCATTTCTTGCCCAACTTCCATTCAAGTTTCTTAATGGTGGTTTAGAGACAACTGGCCTTTTGAGATTTCTAGCTGCACGCCATAATGAGTAGTCTGATTGTGGGGTTGCATTAAGTTCCTTAAGATATTTTTCCAGAGAAGCCGTTTTCTTAGTCTGCAGTAACTTTCTTAGTCTTTTTGTACACTCTTTAAGTAAGCTCTTCAGTTGAGGGGATCTGTGCAATTGCCACTCTCTTCGAGCCCTCCTTTTTTCAGACAAAAGATGCTCGACATCTGTGGAATATATTTTAATAGTTTTTGTTTTTTTGGGGGCAATATTGGAATGTTGAACAGCTAGTTTCAGAAAACTGTCAAAATTGTCAACAGAGCGATCTACATAATCCGGTGTACTGAGCGGAATATTTTCTGTGCAATGCGTACTGAGATATTTTTTATATTTCAACCAATTAATTTGCGTAGCTGTCGTCGGAGGTACAATTCTATTGGGGTTCATTATAGTAACAATTGTAGGTGTGTGGTCGGAAGATAAATCTAGGGAGGCTTCAACTTGAATCGTTTCTATGGGAATGTTTTTAACCACGCCGAAATCTATGACATCTGGAATTTTTTGATGATCAGTGGGCCAATATGTTGGTTGTGCGCTCGCTACCACATTTAAATCCATTTTAGAAATTATGTTAAATAAAACACGACCCTTTGGTGTTATAAGTCGCGACCCCCAGAGGGTATGTTTAGCGTTATAATCACCAGCGGCTAGGAAACACGGTCCTAATGATTTAAAATATTTACAATATTGGTCCTCCGAAATTGAAAATCTAGGCGGGGAATATAACGATGAAATTATTAGGGTTCTACTTAATTCCTCAACGCAAATGTTCGTTGCCTGGAGATAATCTTCACGATGATCACACATTAGGTAGTGTTTGACTCGGGCCTTTATTAAAATGGCAGAACCTCCACAAGCTCTATCTCGAGGGTCCTTGGTATCATATAGTATATAACCATTTATATTAAACGTATTTCTTGAGGTCAAATGAGTTTCAGAAATCATCATGACATCAATTTGTTTATTTTTAAGAAAGTATTCTAATTCATTTATGTGTTGGCGGATGCCGTTTGCGTTCCAAAAACAAATTTTTAAACAGTTCATGGTTTGTTAAGTACAGCTTGCAATAACATCGATTGCATTCTAAGCATTTCCTGCATCATATTACCCATTGTGTTGGTAAAATTATTTACTGTTTGCACTAATGTTTCCATGGTTTTTTCTAAACGACTTAAATTAGAAAATTGAGTTTCATCATTACTTGACGAGGCACCTTGCATAGGCTCATGGTTTGATTTTAGGACGTTAGCGTAAGAGGTTCTGTTATTACTAGGCTTGGGGGCTTGAATTGCATTTGTGTTAACCTGATTTGTTACCAGCATTTAAGGGGGATTAGTTTTCGGTCCGACCGACTGCTTGACGATAGTATATACAGGGCATCCTCTATAATTGGCAGTGTGATTACCGCCACAGTTGCTACATTTTTTTACGTTGGGGTCGGTTTTAGACTTGTCGCAATGAACTGTTCCATGTAATTCACCACATACTACGCAAACAGGGGGTAAGTAGCAGTATGCCTTAATATGGCCAAATTCCTGGCAGTTTAGACATTGAACAGGACCATTTCTTTTGTGCGGCTCCTCAATAGCTACCCTTCTGTACAGAATATATTTCAAATTATAAATTGGATGCGTTTCATTTTTTTTGAGCTTAACGTCGACGGGTTCAAGCTCCACTCGAAATAGTGGTTGGGGATTTTTTTCCCTATTTTTGATATTTGTTACGTTTTTGATTTTAAAGCCCTTCTCTTCCAAAAAAGCTTTAATTTCCCCTGGGTCTACGCATGCGTCTATGCCCTTGATTACTACCTGAAGACCTTTACTGCTCTTCAGTTGATACGTATAAAAGTTTTTATTCAGAGTCTCAAATCTTGTAATTACCTTTCGAAAATCATCCTCGTGATTCACCTGTATTATTTAATACCTAAATATTTAATATTGTCTACGAAAGGAATTTCCTGTCCATCAAGGGACAAACAAAGCTGCTTGCTTTCAGGTACAACAAAATATTTGCACTTTCCAGAAGCATTCCTTAAACAAATGGCTTCACTTTTAGACGCATTTATCTTTATTTCCCATAATTTATAAAAACTATTAACCTCATTTAAATATGACGAAATAGAATTCAATGTGTTCTTCGGTGAAGTTCCATGAGCATAAATCAGAGAATCATCAGCGTAAAGAATACCAGTTGAACAACCAAATTGGTGTGGAAAATCAGAGATGAAAATGTTGTACAAATGAGGAGCCAAAATAGAACCCTGCGGTACACCACAGCAAATATTTCCAAACATAGAATTTTCGTTTTGCAATTGGATGCAAAACTTTCTATTTTTTAAAAAATTTGTAACTAACTTAATTATGTGAGGTTTGAAACCAATATTAATCATTTTCAAAATTATGCCATCGTGGTAAGCATGGTCAAAAGCCTTTTCAATATCAAGGGAAACTGCTATAGTACAGCATTTATTTCTCAAATTATTCACTACATCATTTTGAAATTTTAGTAGGGCATGACTAGTAGAGTGAAATTTTTTAAACCCAAACTGATAATTTGGAATATATGAAGTATCTAAATTTATATCCATCTTAACTCGAATAACCTTTTCAAAGAGTTTTCCTATGTTGGATAAAAGTGATATTGGTCTTATATTGTCTAATTCAAAATTGTTATGTTTATCTTCCAAGAACTGGGAAAGTATCCATTGCTAATGCAATTATTAAAAATAATCGCTAAATAATCAAAAGCCTTGTCTGGAAGTTTTCTGATGATGAAGTTTGAAATACCGTCTAAGCCGAAGGATTTTTTATTATTTAACTATTTAGAAATTGCCAAAAGCTGATCAGTGTTAGTTAATGAACTATCATTTTGAATATTCGTTGATGGAAATTGATTATTGAAATTTAAAAAAATGTTTGGTATCCGAGATAAATTTCGTCTTATTGTATTTTCAACATCGGAAACATCCCAATTAGGCACTAAACCAGAAAAAATAGAAGAAAAATGGTTATGAAGATGAAATAATTTTTGATTATTTTCAGTTATCTCCGTGCCGTTTACTACTAGTTTCGTAAATGCAGATTTCTTAGAAACTCCTAAGATATTGTGAATTTTTTTGTATACAGTAGGACCTGGTTTAATACTTGCAAGACGGTTTTTGAAAATTTCGGCTTGTTCAATTTGAACTTGTTCCTTAATAATAATTTTAATAAGATGAATCTGCTTTGATAACAGAATATAACTCGGCTGTGTCCTATCTAAAGTTCTTCTAAAAAGGCGCCTTAACTCCTTTTGCCAAGCAAACTTTAACTTATATAAACTCTTAATTCTATCTGAAATAAAAATACGCTTACTTTTGATTTCGATTTTCTCACAGTGATTATCAGTTACTTCGTTTAGTGCAGAAGAAAACTCTTCAACAAAATTGTCAATTTCTAAATTTGATAAGTTAACGTTCGAAGGTGGAAAATTTGAATTTATTTTGGATGATGTTTCCCTTTTGAAGAAGTCCCAATTAGTATTTCTGAAAGATGTAAATATACGTGGTTGTCTTAAAACAAATTCAAAGCTCAAGCATTTTAATTGAAAATGTAAAGAAAAATGATCCGAAAATGAAGGTAGAGATTTAACTGAATTAGGATTAAAGGTATCAACCAAATTTGTACTAATTAAAAAATGATCTAGGAATGAGTTCCCATTAGGAAAAGAAGGCTTAGAGTCAGAAAATCTAACAAAATCTGAACAAAAATCTGTCAACCAGTCGAATAAAGCTATACCATTACAATTATTCAATATATCACCCCAAGAAATATGCTTTGCATTGAAATCACCGCCTAAAACGACACCATCATAGTTAGATGAAATTGCCCTGATAGCAGATAAGCCATTATTAATTATATTATAATTTAAATTACAAGGAAAATAAAAGGAACCACATAAAAGTTTTTTAGGCAAACCGTCAATTACCGAAAAAACTTCAATAAAAAGGTTTGGGAATAAAACAGAATCTAAAGTAATACGACGAAAAGAATTATTTTCCCTCAAGGCGATAGCAACGCCTACGGAACTATTATCTTTTGAAAATGAGTAATTTTCTAAAACAACTCTATGAGTCGGACTAAGATGTGTCTCCTGTATAAAGGCAACATCAATCTTATTGCATTTCAAAGTATTAACTAAATCAATTCTTCTACTGGAACTTACTAGGGAACGAACGTTAAAAGTTAAAATATCCATATATCTAATTACCATAAATAGATTCAATCTCCTTAAGGAGCTTTACACAATCAGATTTTGCCTGTGGCTTAGAGCAATTTTTAAAATTTAAAATAAAACTTTTTATTTTATCCTCTAACGACATTGTTTCCTCTTTACATAACTCTTTAGCAATTTTCAAAAATTCTTCAACCAAGGTCGGTTTCTTTAATATTTTAATAGGTTTTTGAGAAAAATTAAAACAATTAGCAAATGTTTTACTAGAAGATATAAAACTAGAATTAATATTAGCATTTTGAACATTCCGTGATGCTAATACATTTCTTTCCTTGATAACATCAGCCAATTCCCTTTTACGTTCACTGTATTGCAAAAAAAAATGGACGACCTCTCCAGTTTGCTGGATGTCCTAAATTTTTACAATTAACGCAAAAGGGTTTGGAATTATCATTAACTTCCAACTTACACTCACCCGTGCCATGTTTTTCAGCACACTTAACACAAGCTTGAGGCCTGTTACAGTTACTGGAATAATGTCCCCATTGTTGGCAACGCCAACACTGAACCTCTAGAGTTTGCCTTAGGCCTCTAGAGTAAAATCATTTGCGGTTTTGCCGGGCAGCAATGTCACTAGAAATAAGCTGGTGTCAACATCAAATTTTCTTGAAAACTCAGTATGAAATTTTGCAACCATATCTACAGTATTTGGTAGGATCAAATCAAGTTCTTTCTTAATGTCACCAATATCTGTTTTGAAATAAAGGCCACGGAGAATAATATTTCTCTTCTTGAAAGCTTTTGGAGTGAATGAGTAAGATTCAATGCATTTTTCTTTGAGCAACGCCATCATTTCTTGGTGGACACGAGGATCTCGCACATAAAGTTTACTTTTGAATCTTGATTTATTGGTGATTTTAAAATCAACATTTTTGGCTTTTAATTGATCTGCCAGACTTTTGATATTTAAATTGTAAATAAAAATAGGAGGACAATAACTTCCGGCCGAAGGTTTCACCGATTTCTTTTCTTTGTGGGCGTTTTTACACTCGTTATTAGTTTTGTCCACTTCAATTTCACCCAAAATTTGAAAACGGTTGTTATTATTAACACTTTGAGTTTCAAATGTGGTGAGATCCAATTGAATTGGGTCATTGCATCTTCGTTTTTTACCTTTCACTTTGACAAAATCTTTAAGCTCATTTCCCAAAGTATCCTCCTCCATAGAAGATAAAGAAAAAGATCTTGGAAGCGAGACATCTAGAACATTTTTAATTGCTGTATCCTGAGGATGTATGCTTGAAGCCGATTGGGAAATCAATGGTCAACAACTACTGTTCCCACCAGATATATGGTTTTTATCTGGAGGCAGTTTTAAAGTAAGCGAGCCGCTTTCCAATTGATTGAATTGCAAACTCATTATTTAAGTTTTATGTATGTAGCAGAGAATAGCTTTTTGCAATTGAAAAAAAAATCGCATTTAATTAACGACAACAAATACACACGCTTACGGTCATACAGTCAAACACGCGCAACCGCAAATATTCGCTGCTGGTTTGCAGTCATTCAAATAACGCACATCGTGCTTTGTTATTTATACAACCGTTACCTTCGTTTTTTTTTTATAAAGATTCTAAGTGTTCTGAGCGCAAATGATTGTTTGGTAAAGAAACAAAAAATACAAGCGAAAGAGCCAGAAATCAAACAATCATTGCTCATGTATTTATTCAGCATTAACTATGTAGTACAAGAAAAAAAAAATTGAAATGAAACTAAACACACATACTTATGTAGGTACACACAATTTCCATAGAAACAAAAAGTACGGTAGTAGTAGTAGTAGGTACAATGTATTTTTGTTATTGTTGTTAATTTTGAAAAAGCGTCTCATCGTTGTTTATTGTTGTTGTTGTTAATGTAAACAAAAGTATAGAGAATGTGCTCTTTTGAATTTACTCAGTTGTGTTATATTGCGTGAGCAACAAAAATGCAAATAAAGCACTTTCAATAAAAAACGAATAAATGAAAATATCAAATGTGTACGAAAGGAAAAAAAATTACCAACGTTGAACTTTGTTTTGCAAGCTTAGAATAAATGTAAATTTTAGGGTATGAATAATCAACAGAAATTGTTGATTTTGCAATTCTCTGGTATGTAGTATGTATTTTTCAAAAATTCTCAATCAGAAAACATCGAAAATTACTTATGAATATAAGTAATCGAAAATTACTTATATTCAGGATCTCTTAAATTTTACAATATTAATGTTCCTTTTGCTTAATCATTTATTCTAAACTTCTTTGTATACTTAAAGTTATCATAAAAAACTTGATTAATTCCGAGTGTTTTTCTTTCTGTGAATATTTTCAATTTAGAAAACGTTTGCAAATTTTGCCCACAACAAAATTTACGTATATATTATTATTTTTTAAAAAATTTTGCTAACATTTTCATTCAAAACTTAATAAAATTGTTATTAAAATCATATATACAATTTCAGACAAATGTTGTTTCATTTTATACGAAAAATTAAAGAAACATATGTACATGAAATACTTTGCGCGTAGCCTCAACAATCCAATAATGGAAAAAACAACGCGCATTTTGTGTGTGTAAAAAATGATAAAGATGTCAAGAACAACGACTCTAATCAACAACTTTTTCTAAAGTCTGATATTGATAAATTTTCCCAATATTAAAAAATGTAAACATATGACATTCTACAGAACTAACAAATTACATTCCCGATACTATGTTAAGGGAATAGTACTTGAAAAAGTGGGCAGCATAAGTGATCTGGGCTTTTTGTTGGATCATAGGCTAAATTTCCGTAATCGTATTGCGTTAACTGTGCCCATGTTCTGTAACTCTCGCGTCGAGAAACTTTTCGATTGAAATGTGTGAAATGAAATGAAAAATGCCATATATTGAAACAAACAGCTGTTTTTCTCACTAAACTGTGTCTGTAACTTTTTTGGCGAGTATTAGCTGTCACGTAAGGAACTTACTCGCCAATTTACAGAAAAAGTGTATCTGTAACATTTTAGTGAGAAAAGTTCCCGCTTTGAACTGTCAAAAAAACTTACGAATAAAAATGGGGCGAGAAAAAATTTTAACATTAAAAAACAATTAAAAAAGCAAAATGCAAAGAAAAATAATAATAACATTTTGTTTTGGGTACATTTTTTCATTGTTTAATTATTTTGCTTTTTACATTTTTATAAAATATACGAATTTTTTCAAAGCTCGTTTGCAAACAACAAACATTGAAGTCGCACTTCACATTATTTGGTATAGCTGCGACTGTTGTATTTTCGCCGCCTTCGTTGAAAATTTTTCAATTTTGTAAATTTTGGTCGCCGTCAATATATGTGTTACTGGCGTTCTCAACGTCTGCAATGTCACATCGGCTTCGGGTGCAATGTTATCATATTTATGACTTAACGACGTAATCTCTTTTGATATTTTTCGATATGAGTTACAGACACGATTTTTTCTCACTTTTCGAGAAACGATGGAATATTTTGTTTCACATCTTTTCGATGCGAGAAGTTCTCACTAAAGTTACAGAACATGGGTACTGTTAACACTTAAACAATTCCAGGAAATATTTATTTTCTTAAAAAAATTTATTTTGGAATCCTGGCCAGTACAGAGGGTTCTAACCACGGTTTTATTACTATTCTTAAATATATGTATTCTAAAAATTATTATATTTGTAGATCTTACTCTATAATAAGATTCAGAATGTCATTATTTATTCTTAACTTTCTTATACAGTAATAATTTTTAATAAACTATTATTTTCAAAACAGTTTTTTTTAAGTTTATCACTGCATCTGAATAAATCTAACTTTTCGCTGCTGTAAATTAATGATCACGATAAAAATAACAATATATTTCTATAGTTTTAATAAAACAACTTTTTGTTTAAAATAAGCCACAAATAAGTGAACTGTTTTTTTTTTTTGACTTCATATAAACTGTATCATTTCAGTAGGTACTCGTAATTTAAAAATACTTTAATGTTACATGCACAGACAAGAACATAAATTTCATAAAACGAGTATGTGTACAAGTATTTCACAGAACACTGTTGCAGTTGCATTCTGGTTGCAGTTACAAAACATTGTTTTAGAAAAGGAATCTACATAAAATTACTCAAGTGCAAATTAGTTTGAGTTTTAACTACCCAATTGGCAAGAAAGAAAAAGTTGGGAAATATTTAGGATGGAAAAGAAGAACAAGAAATGAATTGAAATTGTTAAAATTTTATAACATAAGAGCAAACCGAACATACGGCATGGTTAAGTAAATTCTTTAAAGTTTTTATCTATTTCTAGAGAAAAAAACCTATTGGGTTAAGGTTTATAATAAATATCACAAATACTTACGCAAATACCTACACACTTACAAACACTTTCGTTAAAGTTTTCTCGATTTTACTTATTAAAAAAAAATTAAGAGAACAACAACAAAATTCGAGAATTTCATTGACACAAAATAAACTGCTTCAACCAAAAACTAAATAAACCGACAATTCAAACCCTTAAATGCACTACCACGAACTCATTACAGTTTATATATGTACAGTAAAAGAAATTGTGTGTTGTAAACAATATTTAAATAGATTCTGAAACAGAGATAAGTTTATGTATCTTTTTGTGGTTTCAAAGTCGCCGGTCTGGCAAGAGTGTCAGTTGTTAAATATATGTCATCTAAGGTGTCCTCAATTCAGTGAAATGTTGGCCATTTACGAATATCGATCGTTTTACAACCGAAGAATGCGTAAAAATGGTTAAAACTTATTAGCAAAAGTGGTGGTTTAAACATGCCCACTTTTCGAGCAGAACGGGGTGTTTATGTACGTCAATTTGAAGAGACTGGAATTCTTTCAGATTAAAGACCTGCACGAGTGTATCAGTAAGTATTGCTGAAACAGATACACCAGATATTTATCTGTTACTACTGATATAAATGAGAGAATGAGTGTAACTGATATTGTATGGTTTTGCTTTTGCCCACTCACCATATCTTAAAAACAAAAACAAATGCTTATGGTTTTGGATTGAGTATGTCATAAATTTTTTTTTGCTTACAAATATCTGTTGTCACCATAAGTATTTCTACAATATCTGTGGTTATCACAAATCGGAAATTAAATTATGAAAAAACGGCAAATTAAAATTACTGTTTTAAACACAATAAAACATATTTTTAATGACAAAAACAACAGAGCTAAACAACTAACCTATGTATATATTTATATTTATTCCCGTCGTTCCAAATTGGAGCATAGGGCCATAAAACCTATGTAACCATTACATAATGCTTTAAAAAAATAAATAAAAATAAATGTTTTATAAATAAATTTATGTAATTAAAAAAATACGGGGTATCTGATAGCAGATTTATATTTTCAAACATAAATAAAAAATGTAATTATTGACACAAAGTTTTATTTAAAGCATTGAACGGTAGAATGGAAATGCGTATTTTATTTTTTAAAGAGTATGTCATCAACATGTCTTTTGTCGACTTGAACACACGTTCAAAACGGAGCCTTGTTTTTCGAGAATTTAAAAAAAATTACCCAATTTTCTCATGCGTGGATAAGGCAAACCAAACATTTACCCTGGGGCAATGTAAAGGTATTTGATGTTTCAATCGAGGGTTGGAGGTTCTTGGAGACCAGTAACGGAAGTTTTGTTTGTTGACGTGGCAATTACGTAAGAATCATTAAGAACCTATGGTGATCTAGAATAAACGATCTTAACTCCACAGTTAAAAATCATTTTTCAACGAAAAAATAAAAGTAGGTATGGATGAACTCTTAAAAAGAGAGTTTTATTTCGCAGTCATAAAATAGTCGGCCTAAAATTCTTCTTCTTCTTCTTTTTAATGACAATTAGTTTAATTGCAGTGCAAGCTGATTAGATAACACTGCTTTACAAATTGTAGTGATCTGACCAGCTAATGGTAGTTAAAATCATACTCCTGAAATGAGTTTTAATTTATGACGGCTTAATACAACTTTTTTTTAAGAGTTAAATTCGACCTTTTATGTGTACGTTAAAAAATAGCTGTTTCATATGGACTTTATATGGACTCAGGGACTGAAAATAATTACTTTTATTATTTTTTGCAAAGGCTACGAGAAAAATTCCTTTATTTTCAATTGGGAATATTTAACAATTATCGTTATTTATATTTTATTTTGGTTGTGGTTACCAATTTAAGTAAAATTTATTTATTTTTGGTTATTGATAACCTAAGTTATTTTTTGGTTACAAATATCTATTGGAAAAAATTATTTATTTTTCTGGTTGCAAATATCCATTTTAAATATAAAAATTTAGTTTTTTGGTAACAAATATCCAAATTAAACAAAAAAAAGTCAATCCCGACCCTATGATACTCCACAACACAACATTTACACACCTTTCTAAGAGTGTACCTTATTTGGGACCCTTGCGCAATCATGGACCCAGGAAAACAAGTTATGATTCAGGTCAATGTTCTCACTATTTGACATAGGCTTGATTCTTAGGTCAAGTAAAACATATGTACCGTATTTCCTTTAAGCTTCTCATCCGAAGTTGTATATTTTTCAAAATGTGTCTAACCGAACAAACACTGCATATATAAAATAAATATGTATAACCATTTTTTTCCTTAAGTTTAAGCGCTAAATTAATAACAGTTGTCTCTTTGTGTAACAAGTTACCCAAAATTAATAATTTTTATACCCTTCACCGAAGGTAAGAGGGTATATATAACTTTGTCATTCCGTTTGTATGTTCCACAATATTGATCCTACACCCTATAAAGTATATATATTCTGGGTCCTTATGAAAAGCGAAATTCAAATCTGGTTGTCCGTCTGTCCGTCTGACCATATGTCCGTGTGTATGTTGAAATGGGTTTTCCGAAAACCCCAGAAATTATGTGGACTAGGTTGATGTATATTTATGTCAAATATACTCCGTTTAAGTTTGCTATTGAAATTCAGCCAGATCGGTCCAAAAATGACGGAGATATGAGGAAAAAACCACGACTACCTCTAAATTTTTCCAAAAATCCCTTGTTGTTGTTTTTTTATTTCTGTATATCTTGAGAACGGCAAGAGCCAAAGTTTCCAAATTAGGTACACACATTTAGGTTACCAATACACACCATCCTACAAAATGTGGGCGGGATTGGAGAAGTGGGCGTGGTACCTCCCGTACAAAAAAAATTAAAAATTTTATAAAAACCTAAATTTTAGGGCTGCCATATGTCCTATGGATATGACTTATATATCAAAATATCGGAAATAGAACATATTTTATAAAAAACTCGGAAAAATCGGTTCAGATACAAAAAAGTTATGACCAAAATTAATTTTTTTTTTAAATACCCACTTTCGGGAACCATAGATCTCCCCGAGTCCAAGCTTTATAACTAAAGCAAATGGTAAATTTCTTCTTCAACACGTAAGTATATAAATCAGCCAAATCGGTTAAAAAATGGCTGAGTTATAACCGAAATACTGAATCCCCAAAAATTACTCTTTTTATAATTAACTTTGTTAAAATATATATTTACAAGTTTATATAAATGTTTATATATAAATATAACTTAAGTAAATGGTAAAATTCTTCCTTAACACGTCGATATATAAAACTATCAAATCGGTTAGACAATGGGTAATTTATGAGCAAAATACTCCAAAAATGGGATAAAAAACATCAAAATTTTTATAAAAACCTAAATTTTAGGGCTGCCATATGTCCTATGGATATGACTTATATACCAAAATGTCGGAAATTTGTATGAGTTATAACCGAAATACTGGGGTCTAATCACCGCATACGATATCGAGCAAAATTCATCGAAATTATTTATTTTGGTATCTTGAAACATTGACATCGAATGAAATGTATTGAATTTGAAATAATAGCATTCGACATCGAGTAACTCGACATTACATTTATCGAGTTTTCATTCGAAACGCCAGTGTCTATCGTATGCAAAAAAATTCAATAGTTTATTCGATACGATAGTATCGAATGCAGTGATTAGACCCCTGAATTCCCGAAAATTACTCTTTTTATACCCTTCACCGAAGGTAAAAAGGTATATACAATATTGCTCCTACACCCTATAAAGTATATATATTCTGGGCCCTTATGAAAAGCGAAGTTCAAAACCGGTTGTCTCTTATTTAAAAAAAAAATATATTTACCAGTTTTATTTAGTTTTTGTCTAGTTGCTCTGTATTCTGCTCGCACAATGGTGAAGGGTATATAAGATTCGGCACAGCCGAATATAGCATTCTTACTTGTTATAAAACAAACCAAAAATTACCGTGTTGTAAGTGTTTATCAAAAAATAGGCACTTTGATAATTTAGAGGAAAAAAATCGTCAAAATGCAGATTTATTGGTAAATATGGTAGGCCTGATCACAACGCTTCCTGCTAGTTTTTATTTTTTACAAACACAAAGTATGTACACGTGTTCAGTTCTTTCAGAATTTTTTTTTTTCAATAATTTTTGTCTACTTGGCACTTGAACGAAGAAACCGCACCCTTTTAATTTCATCAAAGAATTTTTTACACAAACAAAATACCTACATATCGTTACCGACAATTTCATAAATTTATGACTTCCAAAAAATAAAAAAAACAAGCAAGCACATTTTGTTCTTGTAAAGTTTTTTTGTTTGTTTTTTTTCTGTGCTCGAAACACATCAAGCAAAAATTATTGAAAAAATAACTGTTCATGTGTACATATTTTGTTTTTGTTAAAAATTATTTTCTTACCAGCCAAAGGGTCGGCTCTTTTGCGTAGAAAAATAATTGAAAATGGGGGTTTCGTACAATAAGTAACTTATTAGCAGATATGATACTCTCTTTTCCTTTTTTATCAACTTACATCCACTCTTTTACAAATCATATCAATATTAACTTATATCAGAAACACAAGAGCACTCATCCATACGCATCCACTTTAGAAAAAACACAGAAACAGATATAAACAGATATATCTGTGCAGCAGCCGTATTCTGTAATTCGCTTAGCTAAAGCTAAATCTCGATCGCTAAAATTCCTTAGAGAACACAAAATTTAAAAATTTTAGCGATGACATTTAAAGCTAAAATTGCGGCGAATTAAATTTGTATGGCATTGCCAAATTTAGCAATGCACGTTACAGAATTGCATTCGTACCCAAAAACCTCTAAATCAAGTTTTTAGATTTTTAGCGATAGAGATTTAGCTTAAGCGAATTACGGAATACGGCTGCAGGTCTTTATTTCACATATGGTTAGGCCTGTGTTTCATCGCAATGTGCGCACTGCCAGAAATATTGTAAAACCGTTACCGTCAATTCAGAGTGCTATGTTCGTATGATAACCGACCTTTTTTAGCTTTCAATTGAAGATTATGAGCTAAACGATATATAGTTTCAACAAGACGGTGCCAAAAGCCACACAACACGACCGGTTTTGCCTTTAATGCATGGAAAGTTTCCAAAACGCGTAATTTCACGTTTTGGCGATGTCGATTAGACACCAAACATGAGATTGGACGACGCACAGTAGCGCCCGTAGAGCAAACGAGGTTGCAAAAATCAAAATTTTCATGAGCACCGACGAAGTTTTGAATAAACTCATGTTATAGGAAACTTTTCAACGATTTCAAATCTGCCACTCTTAATAATATCACATTTTTAGTTTAGAAGATATAGCCGTTCAAAGTTGACCGACTTTCGGTTTTCAAAAAAACACACAATTTTTAGTAAATTTGTTGCGATTTCAGGTGTAATATCACGAAAAATAGGTAACGAATCGCCTTATTTTTTGTTTGTATTGATTGATGCATTTATTAAATGTGTAATGATAAAAAAAAAATGAACTGTTTGCTTTGTGTTTCTCCTGGTAAATCACTATTTAAAAACTATCCGTTTTTTCACTATTTTTCAACTTTGACGGAAAATAACAAAAATCTATATTTTTCTATATTTGCCATATTTGCAAAATCTGTTCTTTGATTATTTCTTTACATAATTCAAAAATTTTATCTGCCCGTACGTGCCCGTTTGGCTTCTAGAGGTAAAAAAGGTTAAAAAGACATGGTTGCAGAAATTGTATGACAGTAGTTTGATCTAAAATCTAAAAAAACTACTCATTGAAATTAGCAGGTACGTACCTCACTTAAACAATACTTTGGCGTACAAATGGTCAAGAACAATATTGACTACAGGTAGGCACAAATCTTATTTGGACACGTGCATAATATCAAAATTGCATTATTCAGCCTAATTCCATTTGTATGCAGGGAACAGGTAAATTTTTCGGCATGGTAGCATAAGCCTATATATTGCAAATGGTCAAGAACAATATTGACTACAGGTAGGCACAAATCTTATTTGGACACGTGCATAATATAAAAATGCATTATTCAGCCTAAATCCATATGTATGTAGGGAACAGGTACATTTTTCGGCATGGTAGCATAAGCCTATATATTGCAAAATAAGCATAATGCCTGGATTAGTCTACGACTGAAAGTTGGCGCAACAATTACTGAAACCATTAAACAATTTAAGTACTGAAAACATGGCGTTGAACAATTTTAAATTATTTGAACTGTTTAGAAAGTCAACCACACCAAATTTTTTCACGGAAGCTGCTTTAGAAGAACTTGATAGCTTATACGGAAATATTGAGAGAAGCGAAATTATAAAAAATAATTTTTATCTGATATATGCAAATATTAAGGCAAAATGGGTGAAATCTAATCGAACCATTCAGAACTTCAACTCCAAATACGAGGACTGGCTTAATGAAGATACCATCCTGGATATATTGGCAGTAGATAAACCCACCACATCAACCAGAGGAGCAAAAGGAAGGCCAAAAAAAAGTATTGAGGAGTGTTCAATTTTCACAAGAAAGAGGAAACTTGCCGATGCCACCAATGACTTGACCACGAAGCAATTATCGGAAGCGCTGTCTATTAAATTTACAAAGGATAGTGAAAGAGTTAGGTCGCACATAACCAAATCTGTTGCTGATGCAAGCCCACTGCGACTAAAAAGGATTAAGGAAAGCATTCCCACGCCCACAAACGCACACATTAAAAAGTATGGTTCCGAAGAAGCCTTGGCCTTGTTTATGGACTTAGAACTTTCCAAAGAGAAATATGAGAAACTACGGGCATCTTTAACGCGACACGGCGCTGACGTTTTACCCGGATACAAGCATATTACGCAAGCCAAAATAAATTCACGACCACTGCATACGGAATTTACGGAAGTCTCTGCGAAAGCCAATCTGCAGGATCTCATGGGCCATACAGCAAAACGGTTGTTGGAGAGTCTTCCTGAAAATGAGGTGAAAATTCTTCCTGAGAAGTTGACATTGATCAGCAAATGGGGCTGCGATGGATCATCCGGACAAAGCGTTTATAAGCAAAGGATATCTTCCGATGACGCTACAATATCGGACGGAAATATGTTTATGGCATCTGTTGTTCCTTTGCGGCTTAAATCGGATGTTTCCCTTCACTGGAAAAATCCACGTCCGTCATCAGTGCATTATTGCCGACCAATAATGTTTCAGTTTGCAAGGGAATCGGCAGAACTCATAAGGACCACGGTGAAGGACATTGAAGAACAAATAAGCAAGATTAAGCCTACAAAGCTGCAAATTGGAGAAGGAAAATATATTGAATGCAATTACGAGTTCCATCTGACCATGGTTGACGGAAAAGTCGTAAACGAACTGACAGGAACAACCTCAACAATGTCATGCCCGATTTGCAAAAAGAGTCAGAAGAACTTTGGTAATTTAAACGATTCTACAAATGAGGAGAATTACGAATATGGAATGTCACCATTGCACGCAAGGATAAGGTGTATGGAATTCTTGCTAAAACTGGCGTATACCCTACCACAAGAGGAGGAAAACTTCGATGAAAATACATCAATAAAGGATAAGGAAAAGATCAGAAAGAAGCAAATACAGGATGCTTTTTTTAAACAAGTTGGACTAAAAGTAGACTGTCCCAAGCACGGATACGGTAACTCAAACGATGGAAACACTTCTAGGAGATTTTTTGAAAATGATGAGGCAGTAACTAGAATCACTGGAATTGACAATCAAATCGTGAAAAGATTGGGAACGATCTTGGATGTTTTAAACTGCAAAGAAAATGTCAATTCTACAAAATATGGAGAATATGCGTCGAAAACTGCATCTCTTTTAGCAGAAATGTATCCACAGAAGAAGTTGACCCCGACCGTCCATAAAATATTGGCGCATGGCAAAGATATAATTGAGTACCAGTCTTTGCCAATTGGAGAGCTTTCTGAAGAAGCACAGGAGTCTCTTAACAAATTTTATAAAAAATATAGATTGCAGAACACATTCAAAGCATCAAGGGTAAGGCAAAATGAGGACCTCTTCAACATGTTGGCAGCATCTTCCGATCCACTTATATCTTCCCTGCGGCATGTGAAGTCACGAATAGAGTTAGAAAATAATTATAGTTTAGAAATGGTTAGTCTTTTAGATATACCTTCTCTTACGAACTGTGATGAATATTTTACAGAAAATTGAAAAAATAAATTTAAAAAAAAATAATTTTTTTTTTAATTTGTTGGGTAATAATTTAAAACATAAAAACCTAAAGAAAAAAAATAAAAACAATCTAAAAATGTAAAAATAATTTTTTTTAGTTACCATAAAATTGATTTTTCTACTAATTTTAACTTTGATAACCCATAATTAGGCCCCTACAGAGCGTAGCACCCTTTCCAAACGCTCATTTCATAGGCTGAACAGTTATCTATCATATGCTGTTTAAACTGTTCAATTATCTTATTCGGTTCAAAAGATATGATTTTTGCAACGAAAAAACTCAAATGGCGCCACTGTGCGACGTCAGACTTTTTTGTGGGGCTTCGGCAAAACCGTGCCTTAACGGATAAACCTTTAACGTTGAACGTTTGTCAATTTATCGCCCAGATACCGCATGTAATATGCAAAAAAGGGTTCGAAAATGACCTCAAAAGGAGCGACTGCTGCAAGCAATTTAGAGGTTGTCATTCAAATGTCATTGTATTTTGTACGTTTGACCTCGCCATGTCAAAGCGTTATAATGAAATAAAGGTTCCATCTAAATCATAGCTTTATGTGTGTTTTATTTAACTTTACTTTTCAAACCCAAAAATAAATAACCCGCTATATTCTATTATTTTGGTAGAAGATTTTTTTGCGGGTTTGTGAATTAATAGAACATTTCTGATCATGTTCCATAACGAACAAATTGTGTATATACCCAGTGGTATAAAATGACAAGCTACATTTACTCAATTTGTTCTAGGGACTTTTACTCAATTTGTACTAGGGACTACTGATGTGGCATTCTAATCATACCAGGGTTTAAAAAACTGCAGTTGAAACCAAAAACTGTCGAACAAAAAACGAAAATTTGTGCGCAACTTTTCGCTTTATGAGTTGGATTGACAGTGACTGTTTCAGATACATTTAATGCATCAGAAGTAAAAGCAAAAGTTTTTTTTGCCAACGACAAATGTAGAAGTGGGAGAAATTACAGTTTTGCTTCTTTGCCTGCAGTTTTCTAAACGCTAAATCACTCAAGTTAAAATATATAAATTTTAAGGGCCGATGTTGAATGATTTGACATTTCTCAATTTCAGACTTACTCAATTTGAACCATGGAAGGATACACAAACGAGTAACGCGTTAAAGTTATTCAGGCTTATTATGAAAATGGGCGTTCCAATCAAAATGCATATCGTGTACTTCGTGATTTTAACGCTCAATTTAATCGTCCAAATGTGCGTACAATCGGAAAAATCGTGGAAAAATTGAGCAAACCGGGTTTGTAGGAGATGTGAAAACACCAGTGTATGCTCGTGCAGCTCGTACTGCAAAAAATATGCTGCTGTCGTCGTCGTGGCCAACAATTGCACCTTTTACGCTCGTCGTTGATGAACATTATGCATACAGACTTGCATTTACACGCTTACAAGGTGCAATTGACTGAAGAACTAAAGCCTCTTGACCATTTCAAACATCGTCAATGGTCAGAATGGTGACAAGAAATAACAACAGTGGATGATCAATTTTCGAAGAAAATCATCTTCAGTGATGATTGTCGAAAAACCAATGCACCCACAAAGAGTGACTGTTTGCTGCGGTTTATGGGCTGGTGGCATCATCGGGCCGTATGTTTTTCAAAATGAGGCCGGTCAGGCAGTTAATGTGAATGGTGTTCGCTAGCGTGAGATGACAACGAACCTTTTTTGGCCCGAATTGGAAGATATGGAGGATATGGAGGTTTGAACAGGACGGTGCCATTTGCCACACATTTGCTGTGTTAAATTCGGCACATTAAAGGCATAGAACCTCAATTATCCTTAGCGTCATCGAAAATTTGGACAATCGGATGAAGGTGTACCGCCGAGTTCACGGCGGCCATTTGTCCGACATTTTGTTCCATACATAATTGAACCATATTACCAATATTATCATAATAAAAATAAATGACAAAAATGTCCTAAATAATTTTTTTTTTTATTCGAAATCAACATCGGCGCTTAAAATTAAACCACCTTTTATATATATTTTTCTACACTGATAGAAAAACCGTCATAACGCTGATGTATTTTTACATCAGTACTATGACAATTGTCTTCGTTTTTAACCCAATGACACTTTTCATCGTTGTAATTTTAGCCTTAACATCACTTATCCAAATTGTCATCAGGGTCAAAAACTTTAATTCTGTCATCAATGGGATGATACATTTGCATCACAGAAATGACGAATTGGAGTCAGTTTCATAAAAAAATGTCATCAGTGCGACGACTCAGTGTCATCGGAGAAAGGATCTATTGTGCTCAATTTAATGACAAACTGTCATCAATGCAATGATAAATTAACATTAAAGAAATTACTATTTGGCATAAATTTTACAAGGAAACACCAAAAATTCAATGACACACTAATATCAGAGGATTGATTGATTGGAATCTATTTATTGACAACATGTCATCAATGCAATGACAAAATAACATACGTTTTAAAACAAAATGTCATCAATGTAATAACCAATCTTGATAACTTAATGGTATGTTGTCATCAATATGATTAAGTTTTATATTGATTTGATGCCAAAATGTCATTAAATAAGTAAAAACTGTTATTAATACTATGATAAAATAAAAACCATATTATTATATTTAATTTTTTTTAAAAAGATTTTTTATTTACATAAGAAAGATATAAAAAACACTAAAAATTATTATTACTGTTAGGAAAGTGTAATTAAAATCAATTAGCACTTTGTTTTTTTTTTCTTCAGGGGCTTGTTACTGGGTTCTTCTCACGCTCGTGAGCACTGTTGCCAGAAAATGTATCCAAAAAGTCTTCAAAATTGGGTCAAAAAATCTCGAAAATCTGCAAAAAAAAATGTAAAAATCTGCAAAAAATCTGGGAAATTAAAATACTTTATTTTGGGATTGATTTTTCTTATTTTCGAATTCATACAACAAACTAAAAGGTGTATTTAACATTTTGGTACGTTAAAATAAAAATTTACCATATACAAAAGAAAAACATTATTTAAGTATATAAACGATCAGGTATTTGATGGAAAACTATTTTTAAAATAAAACGATTTAAATCCGATAACATCGTTTTCTGTATCTTTTAAAAATTATTTATAATAAATTTTTCTCTTACTTTCTTTGTATATTCTTGTTAGATAAATTTTTGAACAAAAAATAAAGACTTATTCAGAAATGAAATTAAAAATTGGTCGCAATTCATCACAACTTTTAAAAACCATCGTTTTGAAATCGATCAATTTTAATCACATACCTGAATATTTATAATTTTTTACATAAAACATAAAAATGTATATCCAAATACATTGTTCATATATCGTATTTAAAATAATTTATGCATTTATTTATTGTAAATTTCAGAAGTCATTTGCCGTAAAATTTTATTTTGTATCGGAGTATTAAAACAATTTGATTTATTTAATTTAAGAAAGTCTTTTGTGTACAAAATTCCTTCAAGCGATTCTTTATCTAAACGATTTCTTTGCTTTGTTTTATTAATATTTACTTGGCTAAATATTCGTTCCACATTAGCTGATGAATATGACAAAACAAATATTTTTTGAATAAAAAGGCAAATTTTTGGGAATAAAAGTCTTGAGTCAAAACTTTTAATTTCACATATATATTTCCAAAAGTGTATGTATGTACATATATATATACATATGTATGAATAAACGAAAAGGAAAATAAAGAAAAGTGATGTCTACACAATTAATTTAAAAAACCTGCAATTTGACAGCAAAAATCTGCAAATCTCACTTTGCTATTTTGGCAACGAAAAAATCTGCAAAATGCAGAGAAATCTGCACTTCTGGCAACAGTGCTCGTGAGCCTTAAATTTGGATGAGTTTTAATATTGTATTACATATTATTATTATATCTTAAGAAAATGAAAGGACTTTAAATGTTCAAAATACTTTTCATAAATAATGCACTTCATTATTTTCTTAAGGCCTTTCCAAAACGGTAATTTTCTAAAAACAAAAATTTCACACTACCGCACCGCACTACTCAATGAGTTTTAAATAAATACTGATCTAGAACAAACAAAACACATTTCGTTTTAAAGAATTTAAATGAAATCTGTGCAATTACATATGTATCAGGGATGGTAAATGAGAAAGCCAAAATCGTACCAACGAGCATTTGAAATTGTACTTTTTCGGTCCCAATAGTACTAAATCTTTTCATTTTTATTTTTAAAAACAAATATTAAATACAACAAAAGGTACTTAAAATTTATTTTTTCATTAATTATACATAATAATAAGGTGGGTAAAATTTTTTCGCGTCAAAAGCACATCGCGATTCTTGCTCTATAAGTCGTTCCAAGAAACTTTGCCAAAGAAACCATAGGTCAAAAATAAATTTCGAGCCCCGACTTTTTAAAATAGTTAGATTTTCCAAAATATTCCAGAAAAGAGGCAAACAAGTTGTATTTGATCTAGCCAGACCTGTATCATGCGGTTTTTAGAGTCGAGAAATCCATTAATTTTTATTTTTGATTGCCGCCAGAGAACGTTTTCATACACTTTTTAGAATTTATCGTCTTTTATTGTGGAAAATTGACGAATATTTCTCAAAATGCAATCTCGAATTTTAAACGAAAGCGTTTTAAGCGTTCTAAAAATGTGTTCATACGAATTGCATTTCCAAATTTATTGTGTTTACAATTTTCAATTTGTACTGCAGAAACAGAAAAGGAGTAGAAAGTCCGAATATAATAAAATTTTATTTAGCGCTTGTAAAATCTCCTTAAAAATAATTCGGAGTAAAATAATGGAGTGGGCTCCCACTATTCAAAAATTCTGTTGATTTCTTCTTGACGTGACAACCAACTTGTTGAAGAATATTTGAAAATATAATTGAGAGGAATTCGTCTCTTCTACTATGTAGAACTTTTGCAGAAGTGGTTTCCTATATCTTTTAAAAACTTGTCAATATCATTGGAAAACGGTTATATGCTGCCACTGATACTAAACTTAGAATGTGGCATAAGCTATCGTTCAATAAACAAGTGCAAAACTCTATTCACAGTAGCGGAGTTAAGTGTCTGGTGCAAATGGTCTTGTAAAAGCGCAAATGCGAAATATCATAGCTGTTTTGTTAAATCCAACCATAAATTCATTTGAAAGTAAATGCGAATTGCTATTTTATATCAATTATAAATATGTAGGTTTGAAAAATTTGGAAATAGTACCAAATGAGTCACGGGAGTACCAGCGTACTTTTTAGTTTTGAATTGTACCAAAAAAAGTACAATTGTACCAAATTTATCAACCCTGATATGTATAGTGGACTATTTTTTTTATTTCTTTGTTAACAGGAATACTTTACTTCGTTTGTTGTTGTTTATTTGACTTTTAACTCTCTTTGCTCTCATTTATTTTGATGCTAACGCAGCATATGTGTCAAGTGTCATCAATTAGCAGACAAGTTACAAGTTTTATAGTTAAATATCATAAATATGATGACATTTAATAATCACTTTATGCTTTATTTAGCAATTTACCCCTCTCGTTCTTATTCTTTTTGATGTTGATGTCAAATATAATAGGTCTGTCTGCGTACACCAGGGTTACCGTTGGAAATTTTCGAAAAGGGTCACAAAAAGGGGATTTTCCAGAAAAAGGGGTCAAAAAAAGGGTATTTCAATAAAAAAAGGGTCAAGTTTTTTATAAGCAGTATTTCCCATTTTAATGAACATAATACGACCAAGTTTTTTTTATAAGCAAACAAAAAAAAATAATATTTCAGGTAGGAAGAGCTCAAAAAACTTAATTTTTTATGGAATGCTCTGTCCTGTTTTAAACACCTGACAAAAAGTTTATTCTTTATCATTATAGCTAATTTGTTCATACTTTTTATGTAATTTTCCGATTTAGCGATGTCAAATAAATTTTAGTGTTTGTTTTAAATTTTGCTATCGTTCGCGAATTGTAACCATTTTCTCGATTAAAGCGATTTTTTCCTGTGTCAGATTTTTTAAAGCTTTTACGATTTTTAATAAATATAAGACTTTACTATCATACCGCTTTTACCAAATATTTGGGAATTTCCGCTAATTGAGCAATTTTTACCTCTTGTTTTCATTCCTGTTAGGGCACTGTCGATTCAAAAGGGGGCGAAAAGTTCAATACATTTTGCCATTATTAAGGGCGAATTTTTTTTAATAAGACATGATACTGTTTAAGAGAGCAAAACACCAAATTGCATTTTTTGAATAAAATGTCAAATTTTTGTTTTAAAAAGAAACCACCGTAAAAAATAACAAATATGAGTTGTTTTCTTTAAGGGAAATTGTACTTTACTATCAAAAATCAGGGAGAAGAAAGCATGGAATTGTAAGTTTATACTTTGAGTCTGTTCCATATCAAGCAATGCTTATTTCGAAAACATTTGTTTAGCACTTCTGTTCCGCAGTGATGACAAAAAACAAAATATGTGAGCTATTTCCAAAAAAGGGTCAAAAAGTTTCACAAAATAGGTGAAAATGATACAAAAGTATAATTTAAAAAAAGGGTCATAAAAGGTATCAACACCGTCGAAAAAGGGTCAAATTGATTCTTTAGTATCACAACGGTAACGCTGGCGTACACATATTTTGCAAAAAATTTTGCAAAATCTTGCAAAATGTTGTCTGCGTACTCCAAATCTCTTGCAGCGAGAGAGCCAAAAAGAGAATTTTTTGACAGTTGGAAGTTAGAGAACTTGCAAAATGTTACTGGAGAAATTTCCGCTTGCAAGATTTTGCAAATAGTTTGAACAGCTGTTTGAATGAAATAGTTTTTGTGAAATGAAAATAAATATTGAAATTTAACAATGGCAGAGGTAAGTAGTTAGAATTGTGTTGATTTTTAACGTTTATAATAAATTATAATAAACAAAACATTTTATTTCATGCTAAAAACGTCCAAATATACAGTGCGACCGTGGCGTAAGTGGAGTCAAGATGGCAGAACCGATAGAACCAGCAGAACTTTGTGGGACAAACTTTGCAATTGAAGAGGCGAGTATTTGAAATTGTGTTCCTGGCGAGCACTTCACATCCAAATTATTTTTCTCCGTTGTCAAGCTGTTGGAGGGCACGATATTGGGCATTTCATTCTTTTTTTCCATTGTAAGCCGGCACTATGTTGGGCAATGTAAGCAAAAGAAGTTTTATAAAAAAACCCGACAAATAAAACTAAAAACTAAGAAGAAATTGAATTTACCGAATAAATAACAGTGTGGTAATCAAGTTTTTTTAATTTACAACACTTTTTAAGCTTCACTTTAATTAATAATTTTTTAATTTACCTCGAGAATTCAATTTTGCTTACACATATGCTAAAATTCTTTTGCTTTGTTATTTCAATTGTTTACACACCGATCAGCTGTTTTCTTGCAAAATTTCACTGGATACTGTCTGCGTACTTTTTGAGATTTTTTCAGCCGATAGAGTAATATTGGTATTACTCTCCCAAAAAAATTTACTGAGTATTTGCTACTGGAAAAGTACCCAGACAGACCTAATGATTACATGCCATCAATATGAATGTCATATGTTGTATAAATTGCTTATGCAAGTTTAAAAAATGCGTCTACAAACAAAAAATAATTTATAAAACATTAACAATTTTAATAAAACGCAGTTTACAAACATTTTAACATTATTTAGTTTTTTTATCTTTATTTATACTTAACCTGTTAATAGTGCACAAAATGTGGCATCGAATTGATGACACTATAGTAATAGCATGGATGACGCGTAAAATATGACAAGATAATATGATGACGTTCGTCATTAGATTGATGTAATTTTTTGCACCATTGATGCCATTTGTCATAACATTGATGTCACAATTCTGATTTTAGGGCATCATCAATATGAATATGCATTTTTCTATCAGTGAAGTACGCTTTGTAAAAATAATTAGCTAACCCTTATGATAGATAGCTAAAGATTATGCAGACAGGCGCCAATCGCCACCACGTAGGACATTCTCGTGTTAAATTCGCCGTTCAAAAGCATGTGAGTTATATTGTAGTCGGACAAGCGGTAGTTCTTAAAGAGCTAGCGAATATATACGTACAGAGATATTACGACATACCACTTGGTATTAATGTCGAATGTGATTAACCAGGTCGTTACGTGTGCCCTTCTTTCGGGGCGACAGTTTGGACGCTTTAGCATCAACAACTTTTAACCGAGAAATAATTTTTGAGGGCTTTTAGAATTATTGAACTGATTTAGATTATTTTCCAGTGTTGACACTTTGTGATTAATCATCCAAATTTCGTGTAATATTTGCTGTTGTGGTAACTAAAATATTAAAATATTAAAAACGAACCAAAATTCTTAATTTCAGTCCGATTTAAAAACTGGACTAAAGCATTTCAATGATAAGAAAATTTAAACTGGCCATAACTACTTTTCTAAACATAATTTTCATATTCAGTTGGTCAAAAAGCATGAAAAAGGCACAATAGCTACAATTTACCACATACGATACATACTAATTTTAAATCGATATATCTCGATTCCTAAACTAGACGACATAATTTTTCCATGTTGGCAAAACCGCCTTCGATCACTGAACTGTAACATTCTTCGCACTTTGTAATCATTAGTGATGAGATTTTCATGCACTAAAAATTCGTAAATATGCGCTCAAAAATCCAAAATATGCGCTAAAAAAAGAAAAAAATTCATAAAAAATCAGTTTTTAATTTTACTAAAAACAATGATATAAAATATTCAGTCTATTAATATTCAAATATTTTTAAATAACTTTATTTACTAAATTAAATTGTTGTTTGTTTAAATAAATATGTACTGTTTTATTAAATGTAAAATTTATTTTCAGATCCCACTTTGATACCAGATAAAATCAAAAATATTTGAAATGTATTTTATTTTTTGAAATCCTTAATTTTTTTTTTTTTTTTTTGCAAAACGTTTTGGATTTTTTTTTTATTTGTCGCGTTTTTCGAATTGGCTTATAATTTCCTCTGCAACGCGCTGTAACCCATTTTGCAAACAAGTAACTTGAAACTGTTTTGGATAAAAAATGTTAAGCCCATTGGAAGCCTTAACTATGAAAGGTTTTGCATCGGTTTAACATAAAAGGATATTTTTCAAAATCTTGAAAATCTTGTATTTAAAGCAAAGCCCCCAAAAGAATTTATCTATTGATTTTAAAATTGTTTTAGAAAGTTTTTTTTGTGCATTTAAAAATTTATTCAAAAATGTCGAAATATGCAAAAATATGCATGTAAAACCTTTATATGCAAAAATATGCATTTTCACCAAAAATACGCGAAAACAAATCAATGCCATTTTAACTCATATATAATAATTCGGAACTATAATTCGACATCATTGCTAGACTATCGACAAAATACATGTATTTGCATGGAAATCGCATCTCTATTAATCATGTTCTTACGTTTTATCATTTTAAGTTCAGTGTATGTAAAAAGAATCTTTTATTATAATTGTGAATATGTGAGTACATGGCGGTTATGTGTGTGATACTGCATGTTTCAGTAATAAGAGGACAAGGTTATTCTTTTCTCTTGAAACTTATAAGGATATATGAATGGATGTGCATGCGTGACTATGTTCATGTATAAATAAAACTTTATATATTATTGTTTGAATGTTTACAAAAGTGTGGGGTTTTGCTAGCGAAATTTACTCGTTATATACCCATCACTGTCGTCGCCGTCATATAAATTATACAATTTATTAACTAGAGGCAAAATCTTAAAAATTTTCAAATACAGAATTGTAAGGGATAACAAGTTAAGTTTTAAATTTTATTTTGAGGAGTATTTCTATTTTCGCGACTTTCCTTTTTTAGTAGCATGTTTGAAATTAATTATTGTTTAAAAAAATTTTAAACAAAAAGAGAATTTTACTACAAAATATTGAAAATGTAAATTAAAGGGGATAATGACTAAATGAAAAAGGTAGGAGTGATATTTTCGGCTGTGTCGAATCTTTGATATCCGCCGCACAGTGTGGCAAATTAAAAAATATGCGGAATTTTGTAATACGTTTTTTGTTTGAAAGGTGTCTTATTTACCTTTATTTTGGTATATTAGTTTATATATAGAGTGCGGCAGAATGTAGTTATGATGTCTAGATAATTGATAGTTATTTTCTTAAGAATAATCAGCCTTAACTTATTTGGAAGATGTATATTAAATGTATATCAAAAAATGAAGTAGTTTTTGTACTGTATAACATAAATGCCCTTTCTGAGTCCATCTTTAAAAATTAAAAATGTTTGTCTATTTGTATGTTTGTTTGTTGGCTTATAGACTCCTAAACTAATGAACCGATTTTCACAGTAGCATCACCTGAGGCTACTTGTTTTTTCGATAGGGGCAGGGGAAGTGGTACCCTCCATAGGATATTAAGTATCGCCTACCTTAAGAGTCGCTGCACCCATTTTCTTTAACTTTTTTCGGTAAGCAAGGAAATTTAAATAAAATATCAACAGGGGAAGCGTTACGCCTATAGGACGCCTATATTAAATATCGCGTATCTTAAGAAATGTTATATTAATAATGTTCTAACTTAGCAGGAGTCAATCTTATAGTAAACTGCACCTTTGCAAATAAAATTTAAGGGGGTAGGCGCAGGTGGCGCGATACCCCCGCTAGGATGCCTATATTAAATATCGATTAACTGTAGAACCAATTAGCATGTAATCCAATCCAATTCCGTTTTTTAATCTTGGACTTTATGTCCGTCTGGCTGTTCGTCCGTCTGTTCTAGAGTCGGTTTTCGAGAAAATTTAATTTTTCGTGGGGAGACCATATGAAGGGTTGGAGATAGAGGATAAGTTTGTTCTAGAGAAATAATGGGGATGCAAAAAAAATTAATGGGAGTCGCTCATACATTTTACATCTCTAGGGGTGCGGCACGGCAATTTTCAACCGATCGATCTCATATTTTTACCAAGTTTTTCTTTACCCTAACCTAACACAAAACTGGTCTACTTTTTTGAAACAGATACGTTTTTAAATTTTCCCTTCATTGATGTTCCACTCTAGTCTGCACTACACTACATTTGCCACTACATTTGGCTTTAATATGAAAAATTGTTTATTAATAACAACTGTGAAGTATAATTCCTAATAAAGTTTAAGCAATTATAAAGAAATTGTTATGTATTTCAACCAAAAATGTAGACTTGATTAACTAAAATGTACTACTAGTGATTCCCTCTACACACAGAAAAAAATATTTTTCCAATTCAAACAAAAAATTTGTAGAACCAAACAATTTTTTGTCTGAAATCGGTCCTATAAACAAATTTGCATATTCAAACAATTTATTTGCATTTTGTTTATTGAAAAAAGCACTGATTTTTTCAAACAAATAATTTAACTGAATCAAACAAAACGTTTACTGAAACTCATATATAAAATTTCAAAATCAAAAAAAAAAAGTTTTTGCACAAGCAATGACGCGCACACAAGTAAGCACTGTATGAGAAGATGACGGCAGAGCAGAGCCGCCGGAACGAGGTCTTATTTATACACACAATTTTTTTTGTTTATCACTCACTCACTTTTGCTGCATCCTTTCCTTTACTAATGAAGAAGAAATGTTACCAAAAACGGCGGCAGACCGACTCGATATGTTTTTCGTCATCATTCTATTTTTGTATTTGATGTATGTATTTACGTAAACAGTTTGAAAAAATTGAATACGGGATTTTGTTTCTTATAATGTTGTTTCTGCTATTGTTTTTCTTATAGTTGCACTTTTTTAAAGCGTCCAAAAATAGACTGTGTGTGTTTTTTGTTGTTGCTCTTATATTTCACATAAAGAAGTGCTGCTTACGATCAAATAAAAAAATGCAAAAAGACGACAACATTAAGGAGCATTAAATATTTCATACAAAATTATGAAAACTTGAAACCAATAACGCGTTTATTATATTTTTGAAGAGTTGACCACATTTTTGTTGGTTAAAAAAAATCAAACAAATAGGTATATTGATTGAATCAGTAAAAAAATTTATAGAAATTAAAAAAATTTTCAAACAAGCATTTGTTTGAAAATAATTCGGCAATAATTTTTTCTGTGCATATGTTCCCAAAATACCTACATAGTCAATAGTAGATTTCCAATGACACGCACATGTTAAAAGTCTATAGTAAATAACATTGCCTGGGATATAATAAGTCACTAGTACTTGTGACTGTGTCAATTATGAATCAGTACAGATAAACTAGTGACATTTCCTGCAGGGATGCCGCACCGATCAATTTAGATAAAAGTTGCATTCTTTTAAACAATTAATATGTTATTGAATTTTTTAAAAATGGATTTTTGTCAAATCGCTTATTTAAATGTCAAAATGAACATTTTTGTTCACTATGAACAAAACTAAAATATCTCTCATCATTATTTATATAAATAAAAAAACTCACATCAAACAATACTCCCTAATTATTGAATAAGTGGAACCAAAATTTAAGCTGTTAACTTAACTGCAAAATGTACGAGAATAAAAAAAAAATAAGCAACAAATTACAATTCTCAAATTGTTGAAACTTTAACTTGATTTAGCAGCTTTGTTCATCTCTGTACGTCAACAACAATATTTTATGATTTTACGTTTAAATAAAAAACAGTACTTAGCTTAGATTTTTCAAATATCTGAGATAATGGTACAATATTTGAAATCTCCCTGCTCTCTGTGTTGCTAAATCATAAAGATGGATGATTTTAGGGATAAATTGTGCTCCCCTTGGAATTACAATGACAAAATCTACAATATCTATTAACTGAGTGTTCAAACAAATCTTTTATACTTGCATAGTTGTCTAATCTATCGCATAAATTTTCAGATTTATAGCACACAACAATAACATAAAAGAAAAAAAGGGAATTAGAAAATCAATTGATTTCGTAAACTTTTAGGGAGTTTTTGCAGCAAAGGATAAGCAAGACATAAAAGATAAAGGATTTTTTATCAAAGTTTTTTTGGGACTACAAAATTAATTATTAATAAGATTTTTCTATAACGAGAAAAATTCCCAATTTTAATTTTTTATAAATACACTAAAATATATTGTTGAGGGAGAGCTAGTTTCTATGTGCATTTCACTGGTTGCTTAGGACAGATCATCAGGAAACCTTTTTCCAAAGAATTTGAAAAATCGAAAGATATTTAACAATTGAAACTGTTAAACGAATGAGAATTACAAACGTTTAAAGTCTTACTTCCAAACGATATCAAAGCTTAGACAAAGTAACAACAAAAAATAGTGAGTTTATCTTTTCTGAACTGGCAAGTTGCTTAGTTTTGTTATTTTTTTACTTATTATGGCTGCTAAGATGGGACTTAATGTAATAGCGAGTAGACAACGCTCCTTCTGGCTTACTAATTAGCAGAAAATTCTAGATGTCATCGATTTTTGCGTGGTTAAATTAGATTAACTTTTTATTACACACCCATTATAGTTACTATAACTAATCCTAATAAAACTGCTTATTTATCTTATACTTGCTCACGGATAAATTGTCTAAATTAAATAAAAAATATGTCAGCACATTATATATGGAATATATACAACGGGGAGCAAAGGTAAGTTCCTACATGTTTGTAATTCTTGCACTTCTAGGGGTACAAGAAAAACAATAATAAAGCTATTTCAATTCTATTTAATTCTTAGCAAAACGCAATTTAAAACAAAATAAAAATAACACAACAAATTCATAGCTAAATATAAATAAGAACAGCCTTTAGATGAAAAAAAGTTGTTTTCCAGAAAAACTATCGTGTTGTTATTGGAAAAATGTATCGAATTTTCGGAAAATTTTAAAGTCGGATCGAATTTCTCAAACTTTTGCGATTATTGAAGCAAATAAAATTAATTATTAAAATTTCCAATGTTTTACTACTGAAATGTCAACAAGTTACATGTCAAAAGTATCGTGTTTTTATAATATGCCCCTGTTCAAAAAAATACCCTTCAACTATAATTGTTTATATTTAAAATCTACTTCATAAAATATAAAAAGAGATTTGCCAAATGTCCTTTGACTATCGAGTACAAATCCTCTCGTAGTGGTAAAAGTAGTTTTTAAGTATAAAACTATAAAATACCGTTAGCTGCTTCAATACTACAATGGTAGTAGTACTGTAATGGTAGTAGTGTGGCTTTGTGTCCCAACAAACACGAAGTCAAACCTTTGATATGAAATGACTTTGTCATTTGACATCAAACACAATTCTCAAACGTTTTTCAATTGTTTGATTTAACATTTAAATTGAAATTGATAATGATTTGAAAATAAACATTTGATATCAAATGTTTTATCAATTTGATGTCAAATGTTAAATCAAATCAAAAATAAACTTGGCAATACTAAAGCGAAAAATAAATGTAATTATTAAAAATGGCGATTAAAGTTAAATTTTTTACTTTGCGGTTACATGTGTTTTACTATTAAAAATAAATTTTAATATAAAGTGAACAGCTTATTTCTTGTGAAAAATAAAAATTATTTGTGAGTAATTTCAATGATTAAAAATACGAAAAAAAGGAAAATAAAACGGGAAAGTGAAGAAAGTTTGTTGAACGATCGCGGTGCTACAATCCTCAAAATAAAAGGGAGCCAAGTAGTTTGTCTTTCCAAGAATTAGAGGACATTATTTAATCTTTAAGCTATAGTGCCGAACGTTTATCTCACAGTTTATTTAAATAAATAATAAATTTATATTAAAAAAAATAAAATATTTTTATTTATGTTCCACATTGTATTATAATCCACATTTGAAAAACATTTTGAAAATAATTTCCCCTTTTTGTTGAGAACGCTATGATTTTCAAATGATTTTCAAATCATTATCAAACGTTTGTCGTTTGAGAAAACGTTTGATTTCAAATCATCTTCAATTTGAAATCAAACCTTCGTGTTTGTTGGGGTGCAAAGAAATACTATTCTCTTCTCCCAGCATCTCTTTCTCTTTCTAATTTTTTTTTTTTATTTATTTTTTTTTTCAATATGTGTGTGTTATTTTAGAGTCCATTGGAAATCTATTGTCTGTTATATTGAGTTTATCGAGTGTATTAAATCTGGCAGCAAAACATACAACAATAAAGTAAACAAAATACTAAAGACGACAACAACAGAAACAACTTCTATGGTAATAATAAAAAATACAGTAACAAGAGCAAAATAATAAAAAAAAAAAAAACAAAAACAATTGTTAAACATTTACAATTTTCTACTCATATTGAGGGTGAAAATGGCAAATCAATAAAAACAAATTGTACTTAAACGCAATAAAATCCACTCTATTCCATCCACAATTCTAACTGATATACAGCAACAACAATTTAAGGACAAACAAAGGAATATTAAAACTGGACACTTTGACTGTAGATTTTATATCCGGAAATAGATTCGTAACACAACGACTCCCAATATCAAACTGTTAGTGTTGGTGTTAGTTTTGTTAAGTACCGCACTAAGACTTCAAAATTGGGGAAGTCTTCTACGAAAAATAGTTAAATATCAAAGACTGTAACGACGGAAGAAGAAAAAACCGAACAGAACTATCATATTTTATTGCAAAAATATTATAAGATTATGGCTGTTGAAAAACACATTTAAAGAAAATTACAATATTAATGAGAAATTCAGCAATTTTTTTTTTTCTTTTTTTGCTTATAGGAAATATTTCGAAATTTAAATTTGTATAGGTTATTTTCCAAATTTCATAAGTTTAAGAAAAGTTTACATATATTTACAGTTTTATGATGTTAAGGGTGCCCTGGTAGCCTAGTTGGTAGTGAGCTGTCTATCATTGCAGTGGTTGGGGACTGTTTTTCGCCAGAGACTCTGGTCTATTTCACTTAAACGGGCTGAAGGTCTAAGTTACTATGGCTCGGTTAATTAAGTTAGAATATAGTCTGTAATTTTATTTTTAAATCTTATTTACTATTTATCAAAATTTGTATAGCATATTTTGCTATATTTAGGAAATTTGGCAAAATTCACTTTTTATAGAGACATTTGGCAACATTCACTTTTTTTAGAGAAATTTGGCAAAATTCACTTTTTATAAAATTCTTTATAATCGAAATTTCACTTTTTATAGGAAATTTTCCAAAAATTTAAATTTTTATAGGATATTTTTCAAAATTTCACTTTTTATAGGAAATTTTCCAATATTTCACTTTTTATAGCAAATTTTCCCAAAATGCTCTATACATAGAAAATTTTTAAAATTTCCCTATTTGTAGGACTTTTTGCAATATTTCACTATTTATGGGTTATTTGCAAAACTTCAATATTTATAGTTAATATTACATAATTTTAAAATTTATAGGCAATTTTGCATAATTTTAATATTTATAGGGAATTTTGCATAATTTCAATATTTATAGGAAATGTTTCATAATATCAAGATTTATAGGAAATTTTGCTTAGTTAAAATATTTGTAGGATAACTAGCTGGAAGAGAACATGCTTTTTTCTCTCCTCTCTCACCCATAAACTTAGACTTTCTGAAAGAAAACTTTCATAGTGTGATCCCAGACTAAGAAAAGTAAAAAGGAAGAAAAAATACTTGAATATCGATTTTCAGCTTTAATACTTCCTCAAAAAAAGTATTTAAATCAATGTTTCCTCTTTATGTGAAATAGGCGATTAATTACCTAAAGCAGAAAACAAATCAACAACATGTTATAAAGAACGTGCTAAAATAACTTAATTTCATTCTATTCCAATATTTAGTAGCCTGATTGGGTAAACAAAGCTTTGGATACTTTCCTTATTTTTATGGCCATTTAAATGGTTTTATTTTCAATACTTCACACAAATATTCACAAGCAGACACACAGCTTTATAACAGAAGGGTGCGTAACACTTTTCTTTTATGTTGTAAAAAGGATATACAAACAGGTAAAAAAGGATTATAGCAATTGAAAAAATCTATTATTAAGGAAAACAAGCTTATGAAGTATCTAAAAATCACTAATCAGATAGAACAGTTTTAAGTTCAATACATAAATATTTAAGGTAAAAGAAGGGTTAAGGTTTCACAGATAGTTGGTACAGAGTTTAAGGGTTTAGAAAGTTTTTTATTTAATACAATAAATTGGAATCAAATCTTGTTTAAAATTAATTATTATGTAAAAAACATATGGGTTTCAAATTCTTACTTTTTTATGGCTTAAGTTTTGAAATTTGTGTAACAACAAAACAATTATTTTTATCGATTTTATCTTTGAGACATTTTTATACACAGGAAATGGTTAGAAAGATTTGATCATGGGCTAAAAGTTTACGGAGGAATTTTAATGCGCCAAGAAATGCGTCTCAAATCACAGTTTTTTTTTTTTTTTTGTAAAAGCTTATGAACAGCGTTGCCGTATTGGTTACTTTTAACTGAAGGGCGAGTTTTGCTAGGTTAAGCTGCTGTTCGGGGTTTTCTCGTTATTTTTTTTACAACTAAATAATTAATCAAAAATAAAATCAATTTTAATTAAATATTAAATCAAGTGAATTAAACGTTAACTTTTATTAAAAAAAAATTACTACAGAAAACATTTTAACAAAAAAGCAAACAAAAATTAGTTGATACTATAAATTTGTTAACTGGTGCAAATTTAATTAACTTTTTAAAAAATATCACAAATTATTTAATTGAAATCGATTATAATAACAACTTGTTTGAGTTGACATGATATAGCAATGCATAAAATTTTTGAGATAGATGTTTTACAGAAAATGTTGAAGTGTGCAGGACTCTACTTTTAACCTAATTAGTGTTTCTAGTGTGTTTTTTTTTAAACTTTTAAATTAAATGGGCTTGAAGGATGTTTTTTTTTAATAACACTTGTTGTTGTTCTTGTGTTTGTATTCGATAAATTTTATGAGAAGTAGATTTTATACGCACAAATTTAAAAAATTAATTTATTTATTGTTTGCAGACAATATCCTTGTTGTGGATATAAATAATTTATTATGCTTATCAGTTTTAAATTATCATAAATCTTAAAATTTAATGGAATTTTGTCATTTAACCAGGTATTAATTTTTAAACATTTTGAGAAGATAAAAAAGAATAGATTAAGACCTAATTTTAAATAAAAATTAATAAATTTACATTTCGAAAATATAAGAAAGCTCATTTTAGACATCATTTTATCCATCAGTATTGATTAAATAAACGAAACCAAAAATTAATTAAAGATTATTTGAAAAATTTGTAAACCACATTTATTTATTAAAATGATTATATAGACAAATTCAATTTAAGAATTATTAGTAGCAATGTTTAAATATTGCATACAGAATCTTATGACCGGTGTTCTCAAATAAACTGTTTTTACTTAAATAAAGTATAAGTGTCTTAGGCCCGTTTTCAACACTTACCGATAGCTAAAGGTAGCATTTTATCGGACGTATAAAACCTGTTCCATTATTGCAACTTTACTTTTACCTACCAGGTAGAATGGACCTTAATTTACTTTATCGCTAACTTTTGGTTAAAGTAAAGTTTTAATAATGGAACAGTTTTTATAAGGCCGTTTAAAGTCTACTTTAAGCTATCGGTAAGTTGTGAAAACGGGCCTTAGTATAAAATCTTACATATCTATTCTATTTGTGATTGCATCGGAAAAAATTGTGCATGTTTGCCAGTTCACGCTCCAGATGTGTCATATCCGCAAAAACAGTTATGGCGAGGATATTGATGACCGTTTAAAAAGAAGCCGTCAAATATCTGCTCATCTAGCAGCAGTTTATGAACATTACGACATTCAATACGAGTATAAAATTTACAATTTTCTACGGTAGCAAAACTTGGAATACTGCCATTCGTATGCTATCTCTCTCTCTCTCTCTGGAATAGTAATATGCGACCTAGGAGCCGAATATGAACCATATGTAGAGCAGATTTAACGTTTAAAGTTTGCAATAATTGAACAATATTTTACTTTTTATATATGTCGCATTAAATCTCTATTTCTGGGAAACATTTGAAACTAAACTAAAAGAATAAACAGATTCGTGCAATTTTACATAGCAAACAAAATTTTTATATAGAAAATATTAGTCTATAGAATTTACACGTTTCATCTTTTGATGCTCAACTTCTCTTCAATTCCCTTTTAAAAATGCCAATATACTTACACGAGGAAATCGGTTTCAACTTTCTTCGGTTCAAAACAACAACAATTTTATTAACAGTGAATAAAAGAGAAAAAGAAAAGAAAAAAATTACATGCAGCCATCGTTGTGCCACCGAGTACAGGCATCTCCGTACTAACCCCCTTTCTTCTTTATTCTCTCTCCTAAAATCATAAGAGTTGAGCATCAAAAGATGAAACGTGTAAAAGCAGACTTAAAGTCAAATCGTATGAGAGGTGGGTAACATAATAGTGAAAGAATACTGTAATCTAGAAAAACTTTTTTCTCTGGGTTTTCTTTAACTTGATATTTTTTTTATTTTTAATAGACAGATGGACGAACATCACTACACTGTGATCGGTTCATTGCAATATAATGCGTTATTATACTCCCTTCTGAGAAGTGTATCATACCAAGACACACACACAGTATAAGCACACATTTGAAAATTCTCAGTAATTAAAATTTCTAGAAGTTTTGGGAATTCCCAATTTTTATTGATAAAAAAAACTGAAAAATATTGTTGAATGGATAAGCTATATCTATGCGTATTTCACTGGCTGCTTAGGCCAGATCGTCAGGAAACTTCATCCAAAGATTTTAGAAAAGCTAAATATATTAAACAAGTAAAACTATAAAGCGAACAAGAATAGAATAGAATAGTAACCATATCAAAGTTTAACCAAAAAAAAAACGACAATAAATAACAAAATCTTGTAAACTTCAAAAAAATTTTTTCTGTGAACTGTCCAAACATATTTGAAGTAAAAAAACTGTCAGGCATGATCTGAAAATCACAAGATTTCAAATCACTTGTGATTTTAAAATCACAATTTGAAGACAAAAAATATGAAAGTAATTTAAAATCGTCGGCTACTTAGCCAACCGGCTTTAAATCACAATTATGAAAAACGTTTTTTGTCTTGTGATTTAAAAACACTTTCACTTTCATAGGTGATTTTCAGAACATGCCTGTATATTTTTATGTTTTGTTATCGTAATTGAATAAAAACAAAAAAAAAAAAAATTATTACGGTCCGGTAAACTTTTTTTTATAAAAAATTGTCCATAAATCAGACAACTACAGTTTGCGAAAAAGGTTACAAGTGCCAACCAACATCTTTATAAATTTATTGTCTTTGCTCTTACATGTACATACACACAAACACACATGTTTTTGTTATCAAAAAGAAAGTAAGCGTCGCGTGCAAAAAAAAACCATCAACAAGTAAAAAATGAACTGAGATTTGTTATAGACAAATTACAATTATGACCACCACCAATGTCAATAATGAGCCTACATATTTATGCATATTATGCGTAAAATAAAAAATCGCCTTGTGGCTGACCACATTGTTGACGGTGGTTATGGTCGCAATCGAAATTTGGTGTTTATTTCTCTTTGTTTGTTAATTCTTGAATTATTTTTGGCGTCATTTCATGATGTGCGTTTAAAGTGAATTGGTGAAAAAAGTACAGCCAAATTACACAATAAAAATAGTTTTTTGTTTTCAATCTTGAATACCCTGAAGAATCAGAGTTATTCTACAATTTTATACAAAGTTGTATGTATGAAATTCCTTTATCAAAAAAATCTTCCAAAATTTGTACAATTAAGCATGAACTATTACAATTAAACAAATAAAACAAGTTATTTTTAAACCATATTTAAATAAAACATATATTTTAAATATTATTATTTTGCTTCATTTAACCATCAACTGAATTGATTTAACAAACTTATTCAATTAACAATTTGTTTGATTAAATTATTTGCGTTATTGAATTTAGATTGTTCAAATACACTGTTTAATTTATTCAATTAAAAATTTAATCGATTTAATGCAAAAATTCAATCACTGTTTTAATCAATACAATTATTAAAATAATTAATTTTCTGTATTGTATTCAATTACGTTAGTAATTCATTCAATTAAAATATTGATTTTTTTTTTAAATTAATTTGTTAATTCATTCAATTAAGATATTGTTTAATATTAATAATTTTTTCAATTATTTTTGTAATTAAAATGTAAAAACTTTTTAATTGGAAAAAAATCCTTGTTTTGCAATTTTTGCAAATTTGAGGAATTGGAAAAATCATTTCGGTGATAGGTGCAAAATTAAAAAATTTTTTGCTTGTTTCAATTATTTTGGTGATCAAAACCTTTTTTTACTTTTTTCTGTGTACGGAAAATCAACGGGCTTTAAAACGATTTTATTTCCTAGCGACTACTGTACGTATGAAAAATATTAATTTAATAGTTTAATGTTGCCTATATGCTCATTTATTTATATTTATTAATATTTTAATGTTTACATAATTAATTATACTCCCGATCACAGGTCGAAATACTGACTTGACTATCTATAAAGTACTTACACTAATAAATTTCGTGATGGTCGGTCCATAATTTACTGTAGGCCCCATATAAAGCCAACTATGGTAAATTAATTAAATACGCCTAATTCCGGAGCAGATATATTTGTTGTGGTAAAATTTCTTCCAACTTATTTTCATATGACCAGAAAAACTTTTCTGAATTTTGTGATATACGTCCATAATTTACCTTAAATCCCATATTTAGCAGCCTTCTAAAATTCACTGTAAACGCTTAAACTAATTTCACAGCATCGAAATATATTGAAATTAATGTTTTTAATACCAGTAATCACGCTGCAGAATTCAAAGATGATTGGTTCATAGCTTACCATGGCTCCAATATAAATTCCCCTCCTGAAAGTCATTTAAGTTCGGCTTAAACTGTACGAATTATGATATTTTACTCAAGCTATTTAAAATTGCTAAAAACAAAAAGCATAAAACTTTCTGATTGTCGGTCAATTATTTCATATATGTCTAAACCGCAACCAATTTTAATGGTGATGTCTGTTTTTATAAAAAACATTAATAATAAATAGATATCACTTCTGAAATAATTGAGCTAACGGTTGAGGGTATCAAAGATTCGGCGCAGCCGAATATAACACTCTAATTGTTAAAATACAATTCGTCTGGAGCTATTAAACCACAATCGAATCGCTAAGCGCAGAAACGGATCTACTTCAAAACACTCCTTTTGATAAAACCGATTAAACCAAAATAATTGACGCAGTTATTTATCACTTATCAGATTATGTATAAAATTAAAATTTTATTTAAAACGATTTCAGTTCATTGTTTAATAAAGTTGTATTTCATTTTCTTTTCAATTCTTTACAATAACCTTCTTTAATAAACTTTTATACCATAATCTAAAGCAAACAAAAAAATACATTTTGAAATAATGAATATGTTTGTCCTTTAAAATCCTTTTTTCCTTTTGAATACCCTAATTTGAAACATTCATCTGGTAAAAAGAAATTTTAACTTTAGTAAAAAACAAATTAAATTTTGCTAGTATATAGTAACAATTCTTTAACAATAATTGTTATACAATGTTTCAAAGAAAAAAAAAAAATACAAAAATATTATTAGCCAAAAGGCAAAACTGTTACAATTAGTGTACTTTATTATCTTTCGACAAAGTTTTAACCGTTTTTAACCCAAACAATATACAAAATACAATCGAAATGGAAAAACTAATAAAACCACAACTGTTCTTTTCCTCTATTTTGTATAGAATTCCGAATTCTTGTTGTTTTTATTTTAAGCTACCGCCAGTGTTAAAAAGGACCTTTTTGCTAGAAGCATCAAATCTATCAAACTCTCATTACTGGAAACAAAAACACACTAAAATCTGATAAAAAAAAAAGTTTCCCTTTTTTATTTTGGGTCTCAAAGGATGCGTGTAAATTGCTGGATATGCAGAGGTTTGGGTATATTAAATTGTATTTATAAATATGTTTTTGTACCTCTACTAGTAAAATAAAATTAAGTACATAAAGGCAAACAAATGTTTAAAATGAATTTGAAAGTAGCGGTAAAAAATTATCTTTTGGAAATTTGTTACACGAGGCGTATAAGTTATATAAATAATGTACTGTAACTAGTTAGCTACGCTATTGAAACTTAGCCAAAAGTGTTCTTATGTCATGCAAAGTTGATTTGATTTTAGAAAAGTTCGTTACCAACATTAAAAAAAATATCAGTTCTTCTTTTGGGTTACATTTGAACAAAACACCTTTTAAATTTTCAAAGTTTCTCCAGCTTTTTATCCCTTTAAAAAATTGTTTAGGTCATTAGATTCAAATCTGTTACCGCAATCCATTTATTAAAAGTCACTCCGGGCTAAATCCGAGCACATGAGAAAGCAATAACGCTAAACGAGCACACAATTTTTTTGCTGTCAGTGGCTGTCAAACATAAAATTAATATCGCGAGTCATTAAAATTTTGGCAGGATCACGGACTTAATGACCGGCCCTTGTTTTTTATACTTATACACTTTTTATTTTCTATAGCATAATAGGAGGAGAGAGACTTAAGCCTTTGGGGGGTTGTATTTTATTGGTTCTCGTCTCACATTTTAGTATACCGATCGATTCAGAAAGTGCTTCTAACGATGGCCGACATGGTTGGCTGGCTGGCCATGTCTGTCCAAGTAAGCCTTGTGGGCATTTATACTTTTTTACAAGAAAATAAATGTATAACTAACTGTCAACAAACACATGTGAAAAATAATAAAATAACGGAAAATGGAACTAAATAATGCTAACACAGAAGAAACCAGGGTTTAAAAAACTGCAGTCAAAACCAAAAACTATCTAACCCTGCTTTTTGAGTTGGTTTGACAGCGACTGCTTACATTTAATGAATCAGAAGTAAAGGCTTGTTGCCAATGACAAATGAAGAATTGGAAGAAATGGCAGTTTTTGAACTTTGACTGCAGAAACGCTGGAAGAAACCACTTAAAACCAGTCTTCGAAAATAACGATTAAATATCGCTCCATAGTGTTCGATTCGGAAAATTTGTGGAAACACAAACGCTTAAGGTGTTTGTGTAAAACATCTTTAAAAAAATAACGTTTCCTTGTCTGTCATCTTCAAGCACAAAAATAAAACTGTTCTTATCCAACTCCACAAAAAAATTACGACATTAAATTCCATTCGGCTTTTTTTTAAACACCACAAGCTTCATTACATTCGTTTCAGCTCATTAGTGTTCGTACGTTTAAGTTGTGCTTAGCGCACTTTTGGCTGGTGAAAAAACCAAAGATTTTTTTACAAAAACAAAATACCTATACAAAAAGAAACAAAAAGCCAGCAAAAAATTTTACACAATACACCCACAAGCTATTCGTGCTTAGGCTATTCATAAAGTTTTTTGTTTGTTTATTTCTTCATCAATGTAAAAAAGTAACATTATAGAACATTAAAATATAATGTTTGTCTACAATACCAGTACAATTTTCCTGTTTTTTTAAAGCAGAACAGAACACTTTAGAATGTTCGGCTCTTTCTTGAAAATAGTTAGGAACGGTATTAAGGGTTGCGTCCGTCTACACAAACACTAAAAAATAGATATTGTTCCTGGGCGTGTGACACGAACGCTAAATAATGTTCTGTTTATTTTCGAACACTGCTCAAAACATTGCGTATCATACATTCTTTAACATTTTTGTTGTTGTATTATTGGCTCTTATTGCTATTGTATTACACACATACCTATAAACACCAAGGACTTTGTGTTAGAGCAAAGTACAACAAAAGCAAAATGAAAATCAAAACATTATTCAGACACTGGCTGCCTTTAGGGATTTCAATGTTCAACGCACAAAAACACACCCAGATTTTAATTTCGTATGCAGACATTCATACATTTATTTTTTAATTTTGCCCTTTTGTTATCTGCCCTCAAGGTATAGAATTTGCGAGCGTCCCCAATGTAAACAGAGTGTTACAAAATAGTTCGTTCAATTTTGTTCAGGAAATTTGCTTAAAGTTTCTCCTAGACATAGTGATAGTTTTAATTTTTTCTTTTTATTTCATATACTAAACAGGGTTTTCTGATGTTCGGGTCATATTTTTAAATTTAAATTTAAAGTCCGGAATGTAAGCAAATAGAATATAATGTGATAGTAAAAGTACCCGCGTGTCTTTTCGTACGTGCTGGTGTTGAATGAAAGTTGATTTCAAAGCTCTTAAAATTACTCAACTATCAAAAGTTAGGAGGTCTTAAGAAGTTTTAATTAGCACGGTTTTCAAATTCTACAAAAAAAAAAAAAAAACAATTTCAAAACGTAGAAGGTACCCAGGTAAACTGTCAGTCACTTTAAGGGTTAAATATGAAATAACTTTCAATACGCTGGAATACAATTATATAATGGGTGATTTTTTAAAATTCAGAAAAAATCATAAAATCTTTATTTGAATCGATAGTACGGTTCATATAATTTAATGTTTGAAGATTATTTCATGCAAATGTTGACCGTGACTGTGCCTCAAATCGTCCATCCGCGTAGTCCAATTTTTGCATACTTTTTCCAACATTTCGGCCGGTATCTCATGAATAAATGCTTCAATGTTGTCTTCCAATGCGTTAATTGAAGCGGGCATATGTGTATGGACATGAGCTTTAACATAGCCCCACAAAAAATAGTCTAAAGGCGTTAAACCGCACGATCTGTGTGGCATGTGGCACCGTCTTGTTGAAACCACATGTCATGCATGTCAAGCTCTTGCATTTTGGTCAAAAAAAAGTTGGATATCATCTCATGGTTGTGCTCACCAATCACAGTTACGTTACGATTCGCATCATATTTGAACCGCACCAAACTGTGACTTTTCTGGATGCAATGGTAGCTCTTGCAATGCTTCTGGCTGATCTTCACTCCAAAATCGACAATTTTGCTTATTAACGTACCCATTGAGCCAAAAATGAGCTTCGTCGCTGAACACAAGGCGCGCGCGATGAACTTTCTTAACAGAGCACGCATTTTGCTCTCGAAGATCATGGAAGAGCATGATCAATCACCACTTGGTAAATTATTTGGAATCCAATTCACTTTTGTGTGATAGACAGTATGGCTTTCGTAGAAGTCGTTCTACGGGAGACCTGTTAGCGTTTCTTTTGGAACGTTGGAGTCGTTGTATTCACCAATTCGGAGAAAGCAAAGTGGTTGCTCTGGATATTTCCAAAGCGTTTGATCGTGTGTGGCACGGTGCACTCGTTCTAAAGCTTATTGCGTTTGGTGTTGGTAGTGATTTCTCTCGATTTATATCCAGCTTTCTCAAGGACCGCTCTATACGTGTTGTTATAGATGGGTTCTCATCGGAGGAGTTTCATTTGAATTCAGGTGTACCGCAGGGCTCCGTTCTTTCTCCTACACTTTTTCTTATTTTTCTTAACGACCTCCTTTGTCTAACTTCCAATCCTATCTATTCTTTCGCAGATGACAGCAGCATTTGTCATTCATTTTCCTTTGATCATAGACCAAGCCTTACTGAGATGGAAGCTATGAGACGGAACATGAATGTCACACTCAATCTTGACCTTACGACCATCTCCGAGTGGGGTCTTGCGAATAGGGTCGATTTTAATGCTCGTAAGACTCAATGTTGCATGTTGACCCACAGATGTCTTATGGAGTCAGCGTCATCTGTATCCATGGGAGGTATAGCTATTAATGAATCAGACACTTTTGATGTTCTGGGCATGAAAATTCAATGTGATGTTCGTTGGAACCATCATGTCTTTCAAGTGTCGAAAGAAGCATTCAAGTGTCTTGGTTTCTTAAAACGGTGCAAGAACAACTTCACTCCGTCTGATCTCTTCACTATTTATACCGCCTATATCCGACCGAAAATGGAATACAACTCCCATATCTGGGCAGGTGCTTCAAGGTCTACCTTGAAGCTTCTGGATCGGCTGCAAAGGAGTGCGTTGAAGCTCATCAATGAGAGTAGGGTATTCAGCTCTATTGACTCTTTGGAGCATCGTCGGAATGTGAGTTGTGTGGCATTGTTCTATCGATATTACCTCAGAAGATGTTCAGCTGAGATAGAGGAACTTATCCCTGAGACCCGGGTGCATGCCCGTAGTACTCGCCTTTCCAGCAGATCACATCCGATTGTTGTAGAGTGTCCAATGCATCGCACAACGCATTACAGAGAAAATTCGTTTCTTGGCCCAACTAGCCGTATGTGGAAAAGACTCCCGGCAGAAGTCTTCCCAGTCGGCTACAATTTAGAAAAAAAATTAAAATTAAATGTCTACAAACACTACTCCCTCTTTTCTTCTCCCCATAACCTATTTTCCTAATTCAAACACAATGCATTGCATTAGTAGGGGGCATCCCCTGAGTGTTGGATCATTGTTAAAAAAAAAATTCAATAATTTGCAAGAGTTGTTCGTTTGTAAGACGATTCATGGTTAAATTATAGACCAAACTAAAGATGTTTGACAATAAAACAAAACACGAAACGTGCGTCAGCTGTTTAAACCCATGTTGCCAAAAAGATAATAGCTAAAAAATTACTCGATAGTTAGGAGTTTTTTGATCAAAAAACAAGTTTAAAATTAATTTAATCGCAAATATTTTTGAATAAGCTTTATTTTTTCTAATAATGATTCATATAATTAAAACAATTGGAAGTTATTTTATCTAAGTTATACAGTATTGATTGGATTTTACATAAATTTACATTTCTTTAAGTTTAAAATTTTAGTAACAATAACAATACTGAAGTAATAGTATTGTGGAAAGATTTTTAAACTAATTAATCCGGTCATCTAACTAAGCAAAGGGATGAAGTTTTGTCTAACAAACATGGCTCCTTAAATTTGATCGCCAAGCGCTGGAGGGTTAATTGCTTTGTAAAGCGTAAATGGTTTCGGTCACTTTGTTACAAAATCTGGATACTGATAACCAAATTGGTCTTAATATTTAGATTTGCGAGTAGTAAAGTCGCAATTTAATGGAGTCCTTTGATTAAACTTAGGTCAAATCATAAACCATTTTCATCCGATTTCAGTAGATTTTGAATAATGGATTCAATAAGCGCATCTATTTAACTTTTATTAATTACCTTTATTTTTATTTTCTTCATAAAAATAATTTAATGAAAATTAAATTTGATGAACTTAAGCCTAATTAAAAATATTAAAAATTTGGATTAAAAACCATAAAAAGTTCAACAAAATAACCACAATACTAATTATTTTATGCCGATGTTTTATGCGAATGGTTTTGTTTTCTATTCTGCAAACTCTTTTGTTAAAAAAAATTTCTAAATTACAGACGTAAAGTTTTTGTTTCACTGTTCATATTACAACAACAAAAAAATACCACATTCCATCACAAACATGGATAAACTGTTCTAGAAATCGGTAATTTAATATACCAGGATTTAACTAAGCGTACCAGTGATTGTCATTTTGTAGGTCGTATGTACATATGCCAAATTAATATGAGAAGGTTTAAAACCATTTAAATACGAGTTTTTTTTTTCTGTAATTCCCTTACGTCATTGTGTGAGTGTCTGTAAACGAAGCATAAAATTGCGTGGCATTTAGGGAAAACGGGAAAAAGAAAATAAAACGTGGTATTTAAAATGCAAAATAACATGACAAAAGAAATATTTTTTAAGCGATTAATTTAAAACCGGGAAAGAGACAAAAAGATTCTAAAGAAAAACTTCTAGACACATGTGTTCATGCCACTCACACTTTTTTAAAGACATTATAACAATTACTATTAGAAACACACACACACACACACACACACACACAAAAACAAGGTTATTAATTTATCACCCAATTCTATTTGTTCCTTCTAAAAGACCATGTTATATGACAAATTAAATATCCTTTATTTTGTACGTTTTTTTTTTAGGTTGGGGTTTTGCAAATTTTCGTGGATAGTCGATATATAATAAAGTTGAGTTTAAAACTGTGGTTTTATTTAACTTTGTAAATAATAAATTTTAGATAAAAGGGAAATAATGTTATGAAAATTAGAGATAAGTAAACGAAGAAAGGACCAGCGTTACCAGACAACTTTTGAATTGTGTTCCAAATTTAAGTATTGTACACAAAAATCGCTAATCCCAAAATGGAAATTCCCAATTTTTTTCCTTATTTTTTTATTAAATACTAGCTGACCCGACATACGTTGTCCTGTCCAAATTAGGAAAAATGTTTGCGTTCGATTTTTAAAATCCCTTAAAAAGATACGAACATTTGAAAGAAAAATTAGTCAAATCGATGGAGCCGTTTTCTGATTTCAGGTAAATCAAAAATGTGGGCGTTACACTAGGCGGGGCAAAATTTTCTTTCCGTAAAAACCTACGTTGTACCATGACGATGATTTTAAAGATCGTCCAATCGGTCAAGCCGTTCTCAAGTTATGCACTAAATAGAAAAAGTGGGCGTAAAAGTAGGCGTGGTACATTTTTCTTTCGATGAAAACGTAAAATGGATTAATACGAACATTTAAAAGAAAAATTTGTCAAATCGATGGAGCCGTTTTCTGATTTTAGGTAATTCGAAAAAAGTGGGCGGGGTAAAATTATCTTTTCGTATAAATCTAAGTTGGACCATGGCGATAATTTTAAAGAAAAAATCGTCACAATTATAAAGATGTCATTGGTGGTGCAATATGAAAATTGGATTTTGCAACGCCCCTCCGCCCGCAGACCGAAAATCAAAAATCAGACTTCACAGTGTCACCCGCCTTTATTCTGAAGATTTCCTGAAAATTTCATCAAAATCGGCCCAGCCGTTTTAGAGTCCATACGTTACATACATAAGTACATACCTACATTCACACATACTATTTTATATATATAAATTAAAACATTTAGTTTTTGTTTTTTAAAAAAAGATTTTTTATTTCTACATCTGTCTTACACCACCAACTTAAAACTGACTTAATTTTATTCTATACTTAATTATTAATACCAGTAGCAAACATGATTTTTGTTTACGCGATAATAATCAATTATGTTGTTGAATTGCAAATCAGCAATTCTTTATTGCGCGTGATAAGTAATTTGATACTAAAATTGAAAACAATTTTTTTCTGCGGCAAGCGTCAGCAGAATTTATGAATTGTATTGATATTTGAAAAAAACGAAAAGAACTTTAAAATAAATTGTATTGATATGAAAAAAACGAAAATAACTTTAAAAGAATGCTGTCGCCTTAACTCCCCCTTCCGTTAGTGGGATCGTCCCGATACTTAATGGATAGGAAGATCATTGATACTGCGAAATTCGCATCTTTGTTCACGAGGGACAGGCATTTCTCTAGGATTTTCGGTTACCGGCGGATGGTTTTCTTCGATTATATTTGTGACCGTTAATTTGGTCCGAAGTTTGAAAGCCATCGCCAATATACAAACCGTTAACACAACTACAAGGCCCAAATTAAGTGAGAACATCACTTTTCCTTTGGCCGACATTGACGCTAACCTTTCAATATTACTTGTTTGTAGATCCTTCATCAATTCCAAAGAAAGCACCTCCTCTAAATTTCCACCATTTTTTGTTGGTTGCAACAAAGCAGGAAGCGGTTTCCAATCAGATATTTCTTTTGAAATATATGTTTTATTGGCAATTGTGATAGTATCATTGTGGAACTGAATTAGGTATGTTCCACGTAATTCACTTGTTTCATTATTCGATGTCCCGACAATACCTTCAAATTGGTTCAGCAAAATAGTTCCCGGATACAGTTCTTGTACCGTATTTATATGCTGATTATTAATTACAACGCAATCATGTTTCCTACTTGATAAAAGTAAGGGAATACAATTTGTTTTGCTTATATCTATTAATTTTTCTTCGCTACAAATACATAATTTATTATATTCTTTGCAGTTTTCTCTTTGTTCGTAAATTTCCTTATTACATCTTATTATATTTTCAGAGTTAATTTTTACAATTTTGTTTCCCTTTTTTATTGGTTTAATCAACATTTTTTCACAAATCTTACTATCTATTTTAATTGTCGCAAAACTTAATGCTTGTTCTAGATCAGCATAAGGGAACTTTTCCTGATCTAAAAATTGTTTAACCTCATTCATCTCCCTTTCGGATAAAATAAAAGAATTTATGATCCCTACCTTTGACCACTGCAACGCATACTCCACGTTAACAATCTCCTCTCTCAGTAACCTTAATTTATTGGTTATTGTTTCTTCTTGTAGTCTTCTAACTTCTTCTAAGGATTGGATGGTCTTAATAATGTGATTTGTGGTATTCGTCAATAAGTTAACTCTTTCTAAAACTTCTCTATTAATTATCCTCTGTCTTTCATTATTTTCCAACAGTCCCTCCATCTTTTGTACAACTATTTTATAGTCATCGTGATCTGGAGTACCAGCTACCCATTTCCAAGCGGTACCCAGGAAATTTATGGATCGTTTTTTCCGAGGCCTAATAATTTCGAGGTGTTTCTTCATTTGCCCGATATCGTAAAGAAAAAATGGCATTAAGGTGCTATTCCTAAGTATTTTGTTTTGGATTTCCGATTCGATTTCTTGAATTATTGACTCGTAATGTGTCAAATTTAAAACATGTATTAATTTGAAGTTTCCATTTTGCAACCGAGCTTGTCCTAAATGTATCGGAACAAGTTGGGAATTTGAATAATCCAATATCTGCACCTCAGAGCTGCAGACATCAAGAATGGTAAATAGTAATATAATTTTGAGTGACATTTCCTGCAGAGAAGAGAAACATTTATGATTTTATATTCTCCTTATGTATAATCCTACGTCTACTAAATATTTTTACTTTATTTCCTAAATCCTCGCTTATTTTTTGCTTCTTATACCTATCATCTAATTTATTTCTTTTGCCAATAAGTTTCTCATAGACCTCTTGATTTTGTTCGTACGTTTTTATTTTAGTAGGTTTATTTCTATTCATCAACTTCAATTGTGCTTGACGAAGTTTATCTCGTACATCGTCATGTTGGACTTTGTTATGAAATATATCGTATGGTTTTTTATTCGTTACTGAATGAATGGTTAAATTATACTGCTGAGCAGCTCGATAAAATGCTTCTTTAACATCAATTAAATGAAATTCTTCCTTAATGCAACGGGTGATTTCAACCAGAGTTGAGTGTACCCTTTCCACCTGACCATTTGTCGAACTATGGCGTGGATCACAGTAATACAATTCTACCTGTAACCTCTGCATTAATGATTTAAATTGTGGGGTTGTAAGCCCTGGTTCATTATCAAGAGTAATTTTTTTCGCGTTTGGAAAGCTTTGCAGAATTTCTTGGACTTTTTCCCCAAGATTCAGTTTATCTTCTATATGTTTTATTACCAAGAATTTTGAATAAGCATCTATACAGGTTATAAACTTATGACTTTGTGCATAAAAGATATCAATATGAAGGAACTCCCCCTCATTGTTGGGAATTGGAGCTTCTCCAATTGGAAGCTTAGCGGGTTTCCTATCATACTTGGCTTTATTGCATATATCGCAATGTCTGATATATTGTTTTATACTATTTAACATTTTTGGCCAATAGTATTGTTGAAATATCTGTTTATGATTTTCTTTACAGTTTCTATGAGCACGGGCATGAGTTTGCTCTATTATAGCTGTTTGATCATCAGGGCTAGTAATGTCAATTGCGAGTATCGTGGTATAAACGAATTTGTTTTTAAATATATTTTTTACGGTTTCTTTAAATTCGTATAGATCTTCTGCGGTGCAATGAATTGCAGTAACAAGATTAGGCTTAAGGAATTCCAACAATATACTTCTCAAATTTTCCCTCGTATCGAACTCTATTATGTGGCGAATTCTACCGAAAGTTATCAGGGATTCATGTTTTGAGAAATTAGTTTTGCAAAGTAAAATTTGTTGTTTAAATTCATTAATAGGTCTAGTGATTTCAGGGATATTAAAACTGTCGCTGCTTTCAACAGAATGTTGGGTACTTCGTAGTGACTCATCATCGGGAATATTATTCAGGACCTGTCTAGAAAGTGCGTCGGCTACGACGTTGGTAGCACCAGGCTTGTATACAAATTTAGGAGCATATTCCTCAATAAAAGACATCCATCTTTTAATTTTTGCGTTGGGATTTTTAGTTGGAATCGCAAATGTAAGAGGTTGGTGATCAGTGTGTATTTCCAGATTTGTAACACCATATAAATAATTTCGAAGGTTTTTTATTGCCCAGACTATGGCATATAATTCCTTTTCGTTCGTAGCGTAGTTACGTTCGGTGGAATTAAGGGTTTTGGATATGAATATAATAGGTTTTTTCTCTTGTGTCAATACAGCACCAATAGCTGCGTTTGACGCATCGGTCGTTAGTATAAATTTCTTTTGGTAATCGGGTTGGGTTAGTTCGACTTGACCAGCCAAGAGATCCTTTAATTTAATAAACGCTGAGACACCTTCAGTATCGAGTTCAATTTTAACTTTTTTTGATGCATTAGCAGACACTCTACCGTTTTCTCCCGCAAGAAATCTAGTCAAGGGTTTGGCAACATTGGCATAACTACTAATAAACTTACGGTAATAACCTGTAAGACCAAGGAAACTTCTTAGCTGCCTTAGAGTTTGTGGTTGTGGGTAATTTTTAATTGTTTCAATTTTATTTGGGTCTGTTTTTATTACCCCATGTGCTATTACATACCCCAGAAATTCTACTTCTTCCTCAAAAAATTTTGACTTCTCCAATGATATTTTCATATTTGCCTCTCTGAGAGTATTGACTACTATATCCAAATGTTGTATATGTTCCTCTAAATTTCGAGAGTATACTATTACGTCATCTATATAGACATGACAGAATCTACCAATGAATTTTCTCAAAATATCGTCCATGGCGTTTTGGAAGATGCTCGGTGCATTCCTCAATCCGAATGGCATTCGAACAAATTCGTACTTCCCATTATTGACGGAAAATGCGGTTTTTCCCACATCGTCCTCCTTCATAAGAATTTGGTGGAAACCAGATTCAAGATCAATTGTTGAAAAGAATTTTGCTTTACCTAAGTTGGATAATATAACATTACAGTCTGGTATGGGGTATTTATATGCTATCGTTTTCTCATTCAATTTCTTGTAATCGACAACCAAGCGAAGTTTTTGTGTCCCGTCGTCATTCATTCCCTTTTTTGGGACGACCCATACTGGTGAATTATAAGGGCCCCTACTTTCACGAATAATGCCTGCTTCTAATAACTTTTCTATCTCACTATTAACAAATGAGTTTGCAGATAGCGGATATGGATATTGTTTGCTCCATACCGGATCGTTATCTACCGTCTTAATTTCCGCCTTAATATCTGTTCTAAAAGGCAGATTTAAATTAATATTCGAATGCAATCTAGAAACTTTTTCTCGTACATTCCCGCGTAGTTTTCCCAAAGTTTGCGATTCATGATCAACATTTGTAGTTGAAACACTTTTATCGGTATCTTCAGGATATTCTTCATTAATAATTTTGTTCAAGACATTTTCTACAACGTTGTTGATACTATTCTCATTAGATTTTTTGTCTGGAATATTCTTACTAGCTTTGTATATTTCTTTTTTAAACCCTAAAAATTTTTCGCAATATCTTCCACAAGTTATTGTTCCTTGCTGGAAGTCTAAAATTGCATTCGTTTTTCTTAGAAAATTGTAACCTATAAGCACATCTGTATCCAAACCTTGGATTTCGTAGAACCTTTGGTTTATTTCAAACATGCTTGCTTCATAATAATGTTCGATGAGAGTATAACCGTTAATAGTTTTTACTCTTTTCTTAATGACTAAATCCCTTTTGTTCGCGAGAACTCCAGGTTTGCAGTAGCTGCACGTTGCGCCACTGTCGATTAAAATTGTGAGTTTTCTTCCGTCCTTTGCTGTCCTGACGATGCAGGGCAGTTCGGATCTTTTTCTAAAAAAGCATCTTCGCTTAAGTTATTTATTCTTTGTGCCTTTTGATTTGGCTGATATATTGTTTGAGAATGTGGACGTTTGCTATTTTGTTGGAAATTACTAGCTCGATTTTGCGATAAAAAATAATTTTGCCCATTGTTGTTATATCTATTTTGCGGATGCCTAACACTGGTCGAACTTCCCAATTCCATTGGTTCAGGTTTAGGTTCTGTTTGTCGTTGCTCGCGATAGTTAACTTGTGGATTATTTTGGTTACGTTGGGGAAAACGTAATGGATTTGTGGACCTAACGTGACTATTATTCTGATGTGTTGCTCTATTGAACTGAGAAGCGAAACTTGCGCGAATGTTGTTTGACTCGAGCTCCTGGGCTTTAGCTAATGCGTTTGGTAGGTCACTGGGTGATAATGAGAACAATATGTTGGCTAACGGAGCATTTAATCCAGTGATAAATACCCTTAAGGCATATTGCCTATTTCTAATATTAAGTTCCCTAGTCAAGTCCGATTCTGAACCATGAGTCATTATAGTTTTGTTAATAAGAGAGGTAAGTTTCTTATTTACTTCATTATAGTATTCAATAATGGACAGAGGACCTTGTCTCATGACACTCATTTCTTGTTCGATTATATGAAGGGGCCGTTTGTCGGCATAAGCGAAGTCTAATCTACTTATGATGGCGTCGAAGTTCAAGACTGTGCCGTGAGTGGTAAGAATGTCGTTTGCATCTTCGACTATTTTGTTTCTCAAAATAGTGAGTGCGGCGTAATATTTCCTACTACCCTTCTTATATAATTGCATGGAGTTATTTGCGGCTTCACGCCAACTGACATAGGAGATTTTTCCGTCGAAATGGGGTAAGGATTTTATAACATCCAGGACTTCATCGCAACGAATAGTGTCATCAATGGTTTGTGTTCTAAATTCTACTACTGTATTTACATTAACAATCTGTGACAATTGCTGAGTTAATCGATCTATTGTCTCCTGCAATGGAGCGGTCTGTAAACGAATCAATTCGGAAATTTGGGTAGATGTGGTCATGGTTGTATCTGAAGTACTAAGACCTTGAAAAGAACCTGTCAACTCCTCTAACGAATCAATTAAACTCTCTTCTCCTGGCAAATACCCTATTTCTTCTTCTAGTTCCCTGATGCGATCCAGCGTTTACACAATTTTGTATTTATTATTTTATTTTATTAAGACTTCAAACAAATATGCGAGCAATTACTAATAGTAAATCTTCACTTAAATAAATACACTTTTTCCTTACATTAATTCACATAAACAATTTTTAAATTAACTTACATAAAAATAATTAAACTGTAAGTAGAAACTGTTTTGATTGTCGGCTTTCGTTGGTTATCTTATAGCTGACCCAGATTCTCAATCGTTCTGGGGTGTTGCTGCCTTGGAATGGGCAGTTTTCCTCTCAATAATAATTGTTTTTATTTGAATTTCCCACAGGTTTTGCACAATTTGTTTAAAAATTTATATGTAATTTCAAGAGTTTATACAAATTTTTGCTGCCGCACTTTCAAATTTTCAAAGGAATTTGTGTTTTTTTGTAATTTTTGTTTTTATTGTATGTTATTAAGTCACTCTAGCACTAAAAAAAATCTTCCACTTGCACCAGGTTTTTTTAGATTTTTTTTTTCTCCTTTTTTTTTAAAAAAAAATTTTTCTTTTTTAAGGATAGTTTTTTATTTTTTCTCCTTTTTAAGGATACTTATTTTTATTTTTTCTCCTTTTTTTGTTTAAGGATACTTATTTTTTAATTTTTTGATCACTTAACCGAATCCTTACTTTTTTTTTCAGGATATTTGTACGGTGTGGGCGATCCCGGTTGAGCCCCCAATTAAAACATTTAGTTTTTGTTTTTTAAAAAAAGATTTTTTATTTCTACATCTGTCTTACACCACCAACTTAAAACTGACTTAATTTTATTCTATACTTAATTATTAATACCAGTAGCAAACATGATTTTTGTTTACGCGATAATAATCAATTATGTTGTTGAATTGCAAATCAGCAATTCTTTATTGCGCGTGATAAGTAATTTGATACTAAAATTGAAAACAATTTTTTTCTGCGGCAAGCGTCAGCAGAATTTATGAATTGTATTGATATTTGAAAAAAACGAAAAGAACTTTAAAATAAATTGTATTGATATGAAAAAAACGAAAAGAACTTTAAAAGAATGCTGTCGCCTTAACTTATATAGATAGATAGAAGAAGATAGAAGATTGGCATTGTTGATTAATGAAAGATTTTCAAAAATAAAATCGATTTTGCTGCAAGGAAATGGTGTACACAAAACGAGATCAGAATTTCCTTGCATTTTCTTTTTAAGGTCTGTAGTTTTTAAAATAGATCCGATTTAAAGGAGATAAAACATTAAGTAAATTTTATTTAAAAAAAATCGGTTTTCGATGTGGGGTTTCAATGCCATTTTAAATGATAAAAAGTCTTTAAAAGGAAGAAAGTTAATCAATTTGAATATTGAAAACTAAGCGCCTAAATATCTACAGACAACTTAAAGATACCCCAAAGGAAAGAAAGCAAGAAAAACAGAACCTCTTTCCTGCTTAATTTCTTAAACGTTTTTAAAATAACTTTTTATTAATATAAAATATTATATTTCAACCAGTTCGAAAATAAACACTAAATATCGGTCCTAAGTGATCGGTTCGATAGATTTGTGGTAATCACAAACGCTAATAGTGCTGTCATCTTCCGAACACAAAAGTAAAACTGTTTTCTCAACAAAACATGAGAACATTTAATTATGTTCGGTTTTTTTTAAACCACGGCTCATTAATGTTCGTCGCTTTTGGCTGTAAAAAAAAAAAACCAAAAATTGTTTACAAAAACAAAATACATATACGAAAAGAAACACAAAAAGCCAGAAAAATAATTTTACACAACACACACACACACCATAAGCTGTTTGTGCTGCGGTCGTTGCTAAAATTTGTTGTTTGTTCATTTCTTCATCAATGTAAAAAGAGAAACATTATAGAACATTAAAATATAATGTTTGTGTACAGTATCACTGCAATTGTTCTGTTTTTTAACGAAGAACAGAACATTATATAGTGTTCGGCTCTTTCTTGAAAAAAGTAACGATCGGTATTAAGGGTTGTGTTCATCTACACAATCACTAGAAAAATAGATTTCGTTCTTGGGTGTGTGAGCCGAACGCTAAATAATGTACTTTTTATTTTAAATAATAATAATATCGATATCGATATCGATATATTTCCTATCGGTATTTTCGATATTTTTAGACTATCGGTAGTGTCGATAGAACTATCGGCAGTTTCCCAGCACTTATTTAAACCGTAAAAATTAAATACAACATGATGGTGGCGACTTTAGTTGTAAGTTCCACTTCTCGCATCCTTAGAATTTATAATAGACACCCGGAATAGGAAGACTGCTACATTTGATTTAGTCGCTTAAATATTAAAGGTTTTGAGCAAAACTGTTTACCATATACACTCATACATGAACAACTCTGTATTAACCCATTAGAGCTCAAACAAAAACTGGCCACAATTTTTCAAGTTCAACTTTATTTATGGATTAAAATAGGTATAAAAAAAAACATAAATTCGAACAAATTGAAAAACAGTATTTTTTTAACTGAGTTTTTGGGGTGTACTCAACTGAGTACACTGACCTCTTATGTATGAAAATTTTCAGAACATTGTTTTTCAATGCAAAGTGTTTTAAGCACTTCTTATACTGCCAACGTGCTCTTATATGGCAAAAAATGAACCACAGATGGTTTTGCAGTTTAGTAGGATAGTGTCCGGTCCCGTCTTGAGATTATTCTGCAAACATTGACCCAGACGTTACACTAAATTTCTACGATCAACATACAAATTGTTTCTAAAAAAAACACATGATAATTTCGAGCAGTACAGTTCAACTACGACAACAGGTGAAACAAATGGATCAGAAGATCAACATGCGATTTTTTGGAGTACAAATCTAACAGGCAGCCACTACCCAGTTTTTGAAGCCGAATCGAACTGGTTTTCCTCGAATGAATTGCTGGGTGGGATGGTGGTCAAAATGTTTTACTATTGAATCTTGCTTAGGAATATTTTGGCCACCATCCCGCTTAGCATATCATTCAAAGAAAGCCAGGTCGATTCGATTTCAAGAACTGGAGGCTATAAGGTCAAAGATAATGTAATCAAATATTTTTCAAATATTTCTTCACGTAAACTATTTAATCTTTCGCAAACTTCAGAGTTCTGCTTAGGGGTTGAGCTTTGCGAGGGAAAGCATTTCCAAATAGTAGTTATTTGCTTTCCGAAGTCTTGCCGAGTTTTCTTTGTTGCCAGCGGTTCAATATCACTATCGTCACTGACGTCGTTGTCAATGATTTCAAGATTTACGGAAACTTCAATAGTACCAGGTTTGTCTCTTGGTAGGCTTGAAATCGTTAAATGTTCCTAAACACCTCCTTCTTCATCACATGATGTGCTATAAACAGCTTTTTGAAGGCTTTTGATCACTTTTGGGCCGTACAATGTTCTCCACTCATAGTTAAAATCTAAAAAAAAAAACTTAATTTTTACCTATGCACAGTGTTGCCAGTGGATAGTTGAAAAAATACCTACACATGCTAAAAAAATCCGATTTTTCCCTACACGTTGATAAAATTTCCCCTACAAAAATCCCTACGCATTATTGTCATTAATATAGAAAAAAAACAATAGTTATAAAAAATAAACTTTATTTTTATTATTTTAAAGCTTTGAGAAAAATAATACATATGGGCACTTCCAAGATTGTAAACGGGACATTCGCACACGTTTATATTGACATAAATGTAGAAAACAACCTGATTTTCATTTTTTAAATTAATGATTCTTTTAACTCTCAATTAGCTCTTTAATTTCCGCAAACGAAATTTTTCGCATACTGTCGTGGTTTCCGAGATAATTGCAAAAAACCAGTGATTGTAAACGGAACAAAAAACGGAAGTGGGTTTTAAGGGGTAACCGTTTAAACAGTGATTTCTGCGAAACCTGACACAATATTTTATTGGGATTAATTTTAAAATGTTGCGTACTAATGTGCCCTTAAATGGTTTCGATTTCAAAATAAAATATGAATTACATTTTGTTAAATAAATTGTTAAAGCAGTTGTAAACGGGACACTGTAAACGGGACAATTTTTCCACCATGATTTAAAATTTTTTCATGTTGCTATTAATAATCCTTTATATAACAAACTTAATAAAAAATGTTTTTCAGATCATAAATATGCCTTAGATTAGAGTATTGTTGTTCCAAATGCATATTTTCTAATATACACAAGTATGTGCTAAAAGTTGTAGTACTTCGTTTACCATTTATTTTTTTTTTTTTCGAATCAATTAATTTATACGCATATATTAAAAAAATATAAGCAATTCTCTAAATAAATCTTGAAAAGAAAATTATTTTTCCATTTTTTGTGGTTCACGTTTTTTTGGAAATAGCCATATGTGTGTTCTTTTAATAAACTCAATTAAATCTTTAAACATTGAATATTATCCCAGTGGTATAAGAAACAACCATTGCCATTAGTGACTAGTGAAATGGTTGGAATTTTCAAAGTATACACCAATGGCGCTAGTGATATTGTATACCACAGTGTACATATATATCGCTTTCTCCAGACACCTTAAGCTGTAACAATTGATATCCACTATTCGTTAGCTTCTTCGATAACCCTTAGGGCAATTATTACAACTTGAAGTTAGCTAAAATTAAGATTAAATTGACAGCTAATAATGTGTTATCTGTCAAAAAGCGTCTGTTAACCGTCGGATAACAGCTAACGCCAAGTTATAATAATGGCCCTTAGTAATGCAGGAAACATATTTTTTAATACAAATTCTTTTTTTGGGCACTAAGATATTGATGTGGATTTCAGCAAACAGTTGTTAAGAAGCCCCATCACTTTGTTTCTTAAGATATCTTAGAAAAAACGTATATATACATTTTAGTGTTGCCAACTTTTTAAACTACAAGCAACTCTGGAAATATTTTTTTAAGCGATTTTAGAGAAAAGAAAAATTGTCAACCATTTTGGATAAGAAAATATTACTAAAAATACGATTTTTTTCTGCACATATTTCACAAATAATGCGATATGATACAAAATCCCTGCATATTGGAGATTATTAAAAAATCCGTCCGATTTTCCCAAAGCTTCTATTTTAGTATCAAAAATACCTACATGTAGGGATTTTCCCCTACTTCTGGCGACACTGCCTATGCATGTTGTCAGTGTACTCAAACGAGTACAGTCACATTTATACTGTTATACTTTTATTATTCTTTTATGTAAGTAATTTGGTTTTGTCTGTGAGTTATTCTGATACGATTTTAATTATAAAATTAAAAAAAAAATCAATATTGTTTTCAATATAATCAAAATAGTGTTCATAGCTGCACACTGTTTTCCTGACACAAATCAGACTTATGGCCATTTTCTCATTAGGCGATTATCTTTTTTCCCAACGAAAAACTGCACATTAAAGAAATTTGGTTTTTTCAATGTCTCATTTGCTTCGTTTTAATCCCAAAGCCAACCGGCACTCATCTGCCAATTATTTATTTTCCTTTTATTTGCCGTACAGATCAATTCAATCAGCAGACTCCCAACTTTTACATGTATTTTGAGTGGCGTTGCCAGCTGAAAACTTAGTTTTTTGTCGGTATATTAAGAAACCCAAAATCGTTAACGGACAGTTTATCGGTCCAATAAATTTATGTTGACATTAAATAACAGACAGTTTGTCGATACATTGAGAAAATGGCCATTAAACTTGTACACCAAAAAGAAAAAGAAACATAAATTCTTTTTTAGCTACTGTTGGTATTGTTGTTGTTAACATAAAAACCGGTACAAAATGTAAAATTTAAAATGGTAGCTGTACTCATTTGAGTACAGTGACCTCTAATGGGTTAAAATGGACCAATTCAGTCCATTGTCTATCCTCCACTTAAATTTAACAATTTCTTTTTTTTTTAATATTTTAACAATAACAGTTCGACAATTAATAATGGTGGGTATCAAAGATTCCGCTTGGCAGAATAAAGACTTCTTACTTGGTATCACTGTTAAACTTGTAAAAATTAAAGACAATAAAAAGTTGTTTAAAAAATAATATGCATAAGCAAATAAAATTAAAAATCCCCACATTTTTAAAAACATCTAATTCTCAGCCACGAAAGTCTGTCCCCAAATAAATGTTTAAAATTTTATTTTCGGACATATTTGATTATCTGAAAACGCTGGTTTACCCTTTTTCACCAAATTTCATTGTACTTTTGTTATTAAAATATTCTCAAATCACAACTTCACGTATCATTCTTTATATTTACTAAATAAAAAAAAATAAAAACTGTATATTTAACACAATTATTTCCAATTGTGCTCTATGTTTATATAATTTTTTGACATAAAAGAGTAAACATTTTAATGAGTTTTGAGATATGTGAAAGTCGTAATGACCTTTCAGCCTTTGTCTAAAAAACCCTCAAATAACACCCTTTGTTTAAATGTATTTAATTTTATACTATTAAAAGGTTTTAAAATCTTAACTACCACTTTTTATGTTTTTCAAGTTTTCAGAAATTAACCAAAACCCGATTATTTCATACCATTCCCCCCCCACCTGCCATTGCGTTTTCCATTGTTTTTCAAACCAATTAATTTGCTTTATAAAACTTTCTATGTAAATTTGTTTTTCGTGTGGTTAGTATAAGTTTGTCTGCATGAGTTAAAATAGTAAAAAAGTTGGGTGCGTGTATTTATTGCGATATTTAGTAACATAATTTAGATACGTATACAAAAAGTTAATTCTATATATGTGACGCGCAAAATAGAAAGGGACCTAAGGGTTTTGTTCAGGAGAGCCATTTTATCTTTGTATCTTTGGTGTACCATCACTGAGCGTGTTGGTATTGGTCTCATTTGAAAGCGACACATCTCAACCTTGTTGGTCAACCTTGAAAATGCGCGTAGGTCGTCCCTACCTCTTGTTTTGTGTAGTTGGTTTTTACTGTTCCCTTTACCTTACTGGTCCCTTTCTCTATGCGCTGTCACATATGTAGATGTTTTGCATGTCGTTGCATGTGGTTGTAAATTTGTGAATAATTCAACACCGTTTTAATAGGTGTCATATATTTACATACATTTGTACGGGCAAATTTGAAAGAAAAATAGTAATTAGTAGATATTTGTTATAATCTTGATTAGCTAATAAACATATCAAATTGTTTGTTTATACAAGAAACAAAAGAACCACGAACGAAAAAGAGAGAACACTTTTTTAACTGAAACGGACAACCCAAACAAATATTTAGCCAAAATTCCTTTATATATGACATAACTAAACCTCTAGTAGATATGAATGTTTGTGCTAAATATATGCCAAGTTATAGGGTGCTAAAGTCTTGCCGTTTCTGGAAGTTATTTTTTCTTATATTATTTTTTGAACTTATCGAGCCGTAACCGCAAAAATAACTCTAGGTTTTATAAATAAAACCCGTTAAAATTTTGTTGAATTAAAAAGAAAAGGAAACGTTTATTCAAATAATATTAAATTAGAAATTAGCTTAAGTTGTATTCAATTCGATGTCCAATTTTTCTCTGTCCTATGACCTAAAAACTACTTCTCGTCTAAGTCGCAACTCGCTACATATCCCTCTCATTACCAGATCGCCACCATCAAACATCTCGCCATCTATAAATACAGAGTCGCATGAAGGCAGAGTTATATGTTAATAAGTATAAGTGTTACCACTTCTAGAAAGCCCGCTGCCACCTGATCCCACATAACGTAAGCGACATCATTTTAAATTTTTGTGTTCTTGATAAATTATTTCATTGGCAACACTAAAATGTCATGGCATCGTTACGATTCTATATAAAAGAACAATTTTATCGTAAGCGACAAATTTCATACAAAATTTATATTGAATAAAATAAAAAAAAATCTCTCCTGTAAAATTTGATTTTTGGCGCTTAAGTTATTTTCGCGGTTTGGGCTCGATATGTTTCAAAAAGTATTCATGGCTAGAGAAGTGGGCGTAGTAATTCCCATAAAATTACAATACAAAAACAAGCCGAACCATATTGTACGATGTTAACTGTGAGTCACACTTAACGTCTAGTTTTTTCCCCTCAACTTTTTGACATTTTTTTGTTTCAGTGTTTAAAAAATTCAACCATGGGGAGGTACATAGTTGAGCAGCGCGTTAGGATTATTGAAGCCTTTTATATTTGTTATGACAAGATGATAACGGACTTATTGAGGCCAGTAATTGAGGATAAGGAGCTGGAAGATAGTGGTTCCAACAGGATGGTGCTACTTGCAACACAGCCAACGAAACAGTGGCTCTTTTGCGCGAGAAATTCAATGGCCGTATTGTCTCAAGTCATGGTGATGATTGGCCGCCACGATCATGTGATTTGACATCGTTGGGCTTCTTTCTTTGGGTCAAGAACATTGCAAGAGCTAAAGGATAACACTGAACCTCAATTATGTCTCAGAGTTATTGAAAATATAGACCACGAACAGAGGTATGCCACGGAAGCCGAGGCGAGTATTTGGCCGACATTTTGTTTCACACATAATTTCATAGATCCTTCTATAATAATAAAAAATATTAAGATAATTCTCCTAAAACTTTTTGTTTTTATTTACAATAAACCCCATGCGTTTGGGTTGGACCACCATAATTTAATATATTTTGTATTATATTATATATTTGAATTACAGTTACGAACAAAAAAATAGGGTCTCGTATAAAAAACATAAAATTTTAAAAAATTAATAAAAATTCATGAAGTTTCCAAAAGTTTTCTTGATCTATAATAGTGATTATGTTTTGTTTTACCATATGGCAACGTTATTTGAAATAAAGAAGTATGGTACATCTTATTTGACAACAAATATCAGTTGCTAGCATGGACAAAAAAATAGGGTCAACGGTAAGTAAAAAGTGTTTGTGTGTAAAATTGCATTTTAAGTATTATTTTCCTTAAATCTGAGGAAAATTTAAAAATAATAATTGATTAAAATTGTCAAAATTGCACAAATATGGGTCGTGCAAAGCATTGCACAGACGCTGAGCGTCGCATCATAAAAAATTTAAAAAACAAGGGTCAAAGTCAGCGCCAAATCGCCAAAAATATAGGAAGATCACAAAATTTTGTATTTGATGCTTTAAAAGCTAGAAAATGACATTTGTTAAGAGGTAGACCACGTAAAACTTCAGTGAAAGAAGATAATCATATTAAGCTATTGTCAACTCGGGACCCTTTCAAATCTGCTGAAGCCATTAAAACTGAGCTAGGAGTTGGGGTCTCTACTAGGACTGTAAGACGAAGGTTAGTAGAAAAAACCTGTTTGGGAGATCTTTGTTGACAAAACGACACCGGCAAAATAGATTACTGTTTGCAAGAACACATTTGAATTGCGAAGATTCCGCACTTGCGAAAAAATGGCGAAACGTGTTGTGGTCGGTTGAATCAAAGATCAACTTGATTGGAAGCGATGGAAAAAGGTGGGCTAGACGTCCTAGAAATAAAGAATTATGCTCCCTTTATAAAAATAATTTTCAGGTGACCCTATTTTTTTGTCCGTAACTGTATATGTATCAGGAGAATAGAACCTTCTCAATAATGCAAACAAATTATTTTGTAGGCATTTGTATGGAGGCTATTTCATTGTCCAAGTTTCTTGGCCAATTCCATTCAGGCCAAATTCCAGGGCCATTTCAAAAGGCTTGCTGAAAAATAATTAAATTTGCTCTGTCTTTAAACAAGTTGACATGTCTATTTTAATATCTCTGGAACTTATATTGCTATCTACATCATGCCACCAACATAGGGATATAGTTAGTTATTAGGAAGACTAAGCAATTAACATCTAGTATATATGCTCTCTTAACTCTTATGCTAATATCCAACTTTATCTACATTGTTTAGCACCCGGGTACCAATATACTATAATGTATTAACCCTTTCGGTACACGTTTTTACTGGGTCATTAAAAAAATCCAACTTTTTGGACTTTTTTTATAATTGGCCCTAACAACAACAATCAATACTCACTTTTAAAAAAAAATGTACCCTAAATGTGTTTTTGGACTATATCCATATGGATACATATTTCGGTTATGGTAAAGAAATTTTGTTAAAAAAACTAACATATTAACCTTTTTCTCTATGTTGGATGTGGTTTTGTTTTAACATGGTCATTAGACCTCAAAATCGTTGACCTGGTGTCAGAGAACACAAAACTGTGTTTCGATATTATTGGAATCAATTATGACTTTATTCAAAGTCCACCTTCTTGTTGGCGCGAAAATGAAAATTTCAAAAAAATTTAACAGTTTGCAATAAATTTAACAGTACACAGAGAAAACAGATTCGTGATCACAACCGAATTTGGCGCCAATCGAATTTCGTCGGTTGCATGTACTATCACACAATTCGGTTACAATTACTGAAAATTTCTTTGCTAAGCATAATATTTTTGATAGCAACATTTGAATTTTAGTACACTATCAGTCATAACAGCAGATATTGTTAGTTGTTAGTATGATTATTAGAAACAAAATTGTGCTTATACCCGAATATACATATGATAGCTGCAACTGAATTAACACATAATTGGTGTTCATAACAAAATATTTGATTGTCGTTAACAATATATTTTTTTTTAACCGGTGGCCTTACCTTTTTCCCGACATTAAGATAGAAAATCAAAATAATTCCAATAAACTCCATTTTTTAAAGTATATTTATGTTTTAGAATTTTTATTAATAGTTTTAATTATTTAATTTCTTTCAAACACATGCATACAGCTTTCCCCATCATCCAACGGATTTTCAGGTGCAGATGATCACATAATGTACCAACAAAAACAATCTTTGGCTGCAATTTCTTTCATCAATGTCATCTTGTTCCAGTGTCTGAAGTAAAACAGAATAATTAACGTGTGGTTTCACAATACGAACAGTGATTTAAGTTGTAAATTATTATGAAAATCACTAAAAAACTGAGCGGTTTTCATAAAATGTATGCACATATAACATATTTGTTTGACCAATGTACACGCGGAGTAAAATATAAACAATATGTTCATACAATATTGTACGATTGTGTTTAATATTCAACTCCTAAAATAATCTTCTAATGATTATCTGACGAGTAACAATAACAAAACCATTAAAATTGTTTATTTATTAGTTTTTTATACATTTTCTGACACGCTTGTCTTTTAATCTTAAATTAACCTTTTGCGACTCTCCTTATGAGTCATGTAACAATTACTGAGCTGCCTAAAAATAAGCGTTTTCAAAACATGAACATTTATTTATTGTCAATACAATTTTATTTTAAAAAACCCCGACGTAAGGATCTACCAAATAAGATTTTCTAACAGGATGGTGGTTAAAACTTGATCTTAAGGTTTCTTTCGTATAAATTGTATGAAAGTTAAAAGTTTCTTCATTAAAAAGAAGCTTGATGCTCTTGTTTAGGTGGCTCAGTTATTCTAAGCATTCCACGAGTTGTAATTGCGTTCCTACATGAGTCTCATAAGATTCTTGATGTGCTTTCTAAAAGACAAAATTAAGGAAAAATGTCGTTTATAATACAAAATATTAAAAACGTAAAAAAATGTTTAGTATTGTGGTTATTTTGTTGAACTATTTATGGTTTTTAATCCATATTTTTATGAAGAAACTAATTTTACAACATGAAAATCAATTTAAATTGTTATTGATAATCTTTCATTCTTGACGTGGCTCGGGCTCGAACCCTGGCCGGCAGGTTACCATGACATGTTTCGATCGCAACCACTCGATCTCCTCAGATGGATTTGCCGTCTTACACTCGCAGCCATCGACGACTGCTGACGTCACTAGTCAAACATCAATCCTTAAATGTTTTTGAATGATTAATAACGTTTTTTCAACTTTTTTAATTTGACTTAACATGTTTTGTCAAAATTCCACAGATATAAGTATACAGATGTAAAATACAAGGGTTAAATATGAAAACAGAAATCATCGCAGATTTTCCTATGGCAATAAATATACGCACCATCTACATACATATATGTACATTATGTGTATGTGAAATTATCTTAAATTAATATAATCTAATCATTTAAGTTAATGTGCATATAGCATCATAACAATTAATAATCATATATGCCGCATGTATTGTCATATCCCTCTATATATATTACAAATACATGCACATGAATAACAACAGGATACTCAGAAGAATAAATTGTAGTGAAAGTAAATAGAATCATTGCAGCTTACATTTTAATATGAATGTATAAGTGCGTATTACTAGAAGAACAGATACAAGTATTTACATAATTTACACCAAAAATACCACTCACCGTCTCTTATAAATATTTACAATTACAGTAAAAGCTTGATAGTCCGGACCTCGCTAATGCGGATTATTCGGTAATCCGGATATCGTTTTTGTGTACTCTATAATCCGGATTGATTGCAACTTTAGAATCCGGATTGTATACAACTGTTGTGTAGTGTTAATCTCTGTTAATTGATACTATAAAAACATAGTTTTTCTCAGTTTGCTTTTATTCTGTTTTTTTTTTTCTAAAGCATAGAAAAGTACCGTTGGATTTATGTGCAAAAACTTTTTTTTTAATAATTATATAATATATCATTCGATATGTGTTTTCAAAGCATTATTAATCCATATCGTCCCAATGTTCGATTTTTCGAACGGTAAATTTTACTCGTTTTTGTAATTTTTTTACTCTTTTAAGGTAAGACAAATAACTATTTTATTTTAAATAATAATCAGCCTTATTCCAGCTGTCGTTGTCGTTATCGCACAAGTCGTTTTTTGTAAGAGATTAAAGTAACACACAATTAGTGTTCTTTAATCTCTTACAAAAAACGACTTGATCGATTACGACAACGACAACCGGAATAAGGCTGAATATATTGTAATTGGTTAGCTACAAATATAAAATTAAAAGTTGTTACCCGCTTCACTCCTCCCTTGTATAACAAGAGGAAGAAAAACATTAATTTTAGCACAATTTTAAAAACTGAAAAATTTGTATAAAATTAAAGGTGCCTATTATGAACTAAATTCGATTTTCGACAGCAGTCGAATTAGCTGATCGAACGAATTTTCATTTGGTATTATGGCGCGCATTCGATAAAAATTTACTATTGTGATTTTGTTAATTCACAGTAGTACATTTTCGATCAGCTGTCACTTAAAATAAAAAATTTTTGTTTACAAATTTAAAAAATAAAATTAAAGTTAAACGTGATTACGGCGAATTATGGTTGTTTTCAAATAATTTAGCTTCAGTGGGGTTTCATCCCATTTTTTTACATGCTGAACTTTGCTGCAAATCATTTGGTGAAAAAAGAATTTTGTTCCATAAGGAATATGAGCGCTTCCAATTGCTGTTTACGATGTGGACTTGCATAAAATGAACAAAACAGATTAAGAATATTGCATTTGGTATACGAACACCAACAAATTTACAAATAGTTAAATTTTCAACAAGTTTTTTACATTTGCTTGCACAGTCGAAAGCAAATTTGTTTTCGTTGAAAAATTCGATGCACAACGAAACTTTCGACAGTGCTGCCAACTCATAATACCAAATTAAGATTCGATAGTCGATGTTCGATAGCCAGCGAAAATCGTTTATCGAATGTAACTCATAATAGGGGCCAAATATAAAAGTGAAAATGCAGTTCCTTTAAAAAACGATTAAGCTTTTAACAACAGCAAAAAAATTTCCGTGTTTTTCAATTGTGTTTTTGTTATTTGATTTTAAAAAGCAGTGTTCGATTTTTCGAACACTGGGAACTATTGAGCACTCTTGTTTTTTCTCTGAAAGGCTAACTGAATCATCGCATTTTACCATTTTTCACGCATTTGAATAATCGGAAATAAATTCATTCTGTTTTTACTAAACAATAAAAGGCTTATGAACAATCAGCGTTCTGTGAGAAATGTTTTTCGTGCGATTCGAGGAGCTTACGGTGCCCTTAATCAGCCTACTACAGCTGTTTGGAAAATCAGAATGTTACCGTCAATGGTAACCTTGCACCATATTTTGTTTGTTGTTAGGACCAGCACTCAGGGGATAACTCCTTCTAGAACTAGGAACTAGGAAAATAGGTTATGGAAAGGCGAGAAGAGATAGTAGTGTAGGAGTAGAAGACTTCAGCAGGAACGTTATTCCACATATGAATAGTCTGGCCAAAAAACAAATTTTCCCTGTAATGCATTGTACGATTTACCGGCCAATCGATCACAAAAGGATAAGCTCTTGAGAAAAAACAAACGTACGGGATTCGGTCTCAGCCAAGCGTATCATTCATGTTCTGAAGCATAGCACCAACATCGGATACTCTTTGCCTATAATCAATTGATTACGAATGGTAAAGGTTGCTGACATTTGCAAACGAGTAGATAGGATTGGGAGTTTGACAAAGGAGGTCATTTAGAAAAATAAGAAATATATATAGTTGGAGAAAGAACGAAGCCTTGCGGCCCCCCTGAATAAATTTTGAACTCGTTTGACGAAAGCCTATCTAAAACAACTTGTATAATGCGACCTCTGATAAAACTCAATATAAATCGAGAGAAATTATCAACGAAACCAAATGCAATAAATTTTGACAAGAGTGCACCATACCAGGCAATTACCTTACTTTCGCCAAAATGGTAAATGGAACAGCACCAGTATTGCAACTTGAAATTCAAGAGCATGGTATTGGTGAGATCTGGTTTCAACAAGACGGCGCTACGAGCCATACATTTAGGTGAGCATTTAATTTCATGTCTTTCTATGGTAAATTTTCCACCTAGATCTTTCGATATCACACCTTAGACCATTTTCTCTGGGGATATGTAATGACTGTCTTCAGGAATAAGTCAGCTACGATTAACGCTTGGGAAGCTAACATTACTCGTGTAATTCGCGAGATACCAGTCGCTATGCTCGAATGAGTTGCCCGAAGTTGGACCTTTCGACAGGATTACCTCAGACAAAGTCATGGCCAACAACTCCAGATATCATATTCATATGTTAATGCCATAAATTATTCTTTTAACCGATAATACAAATTTCAATTTCACTTTCAAATTAATGTGTTTTATTTGACATTATAATTTAAACTTCACGATAAATCACCCGATTTATCTATTAACCATTTTTTTATTACCAATGTTCATCCCGGTCCTGTGCGAGTCGGATAATCGAGGTTCAACTGTTTATTTTTAATTTTAATAAATGCCTTGTTTTATTTTTGTATAATAAAATAAAATAAATTAGTTTCAGTTTATAAAAAATTTAGTTTTTCTATATATACAACCAATAGGAGCAATAAAAAAAAATCCTAAATAGTGTCAAATGTTAATCGAACAAAAAATTTGGACTTCAGATTCGTGTTTTCTAGTCCCAAATTATCTATTAACCACCAAGTTTTATAAAGTTACTCGAAAAAAATCGCTGGGACGAAATGGGTTAATGCAAAAACCGGATTAGGGTCTGCAATCAATTATCCGGATAATCTAGCAGAGCTACACTGAAAGAAAAATGCTTCATATATTTAATGAATCATTTTCATAAAAAAGTTTTCCTTGGGTAAATGAAAATTTTCATTGTCTAAATGGAAATTCATAGGTTTGATGAAGTATTTTCGTTAAAATCGCTTCATTAGATTTCGTAATTACGTTAAAAATTTTCATTGGATATATGAAAACTTAAGTTTGTCCAAGTTAAACAAAAAATTTTAATTGGGAACTTAAAAAAACAATATACAAACATCACTATATTCATAAATTAATACAAAATTATAGTTTCCTTAAAAAAATGTTTAATTGTTAATTAAAAAATGTAAGATTTAATAATTTCCTACATCCAGTGTTACATGTATGCCATTAAATTTATGAAATCGAAAAATTTTTTTATAAAAGCAACATATTTCAATAATATAAACAGGTTTCATTGATCCAACGAAGCGCTGCATAGGTTCCTTTATAATGCAATTTTTCATGGGATTAATGTCAAAATTCGTTAGTATTGCGAAGAAAATTCTTTCAGTGTATAAGTAAGTAGATGATTCAAAAAACGTTAAATAAAAACTCTTAATATATACCCTTCTCCGAAGGAAAATTCCATTTGTAATTGCTAAAATATTGATCTTATTTTTTTCTCTCAAAATTTATTTATTGAATCGTCATATATTAAATATGCACCATCTTACACTAAAGGCTACATTACACTAATATACTTTATATTAATACATGTCAAAAACTCAAGTAATATGACAAAGTGTGATGGTGTGAATGAAATGTGTCACGAAAACGCCAAGTATTATGAAAAAAGTTTGACATCCCATACGACTTCATCGTTTTTTTTTTAAATTTCTAAACAAAAATACTTTTCATTGGATCAGGGTTGCATTTTATTTCATGTGTGAGTGCTTATACTTTGTGTGATGGTGTGAACACAAACTGTCATGTTAAATTAGATTTTTTGAAAGTCGCAACAAAACTCTTAAAATTTCTTTCTATCTCACAAAGTATTATGGAATACGTAAGACTAGTGTAAACTAGCTTTAATCAAATATTATCCTAATACTTTATTTTATATCCTGTCAGGGTCAGACAAAACATTTCGCTCTTCTGATTATGCTTAATACTAACAGCAATATTCATAAAAAGTTCTTATTTTAAGCTTATAGAATGTAATAACTATCAGACGCTTTTTGCCTTAAAAACCTGCTATAAATATTTGTATTCATAAACGTACATTAACAGCTTTTTTACTATTAACTGTTTGAAACGATTTTTTGTTTAGGTATGGCAACTTTCTTTATATTTTGCTGCCATATTATTGCTAGTGATGCATGGAACTTTTATTCGGTTCACATGTTATTCTATATTTAATTTTTTTAATCCAATTTTTAATAAGGCTAAAGTAAATCAAATTTAATAACCACAATAAAAATTATTGTTGTAGCTAAAGCACGTGCTCTATGTTTACATTTGTCCTTCAAGTTGTGCTGAAAAAGGTCAACAAGAAAAAGACAGACAACAAAAAAAATGAAAACAAAACAAAAACTGTACTTAGGACTTTCTTGACAAAAGAACGAAAAAACAGAAATAAGGAAAAACATGTAAAATCAATTAAAATAGATAATCATTCAAAAAAGCAAATTTCGATATACCAAAGGTTTAATACAATTTGGTTTAAAGATTGATGTTTGACTATTAACTCTTAAACGGCAAACTCCTCTGAAGAGATTGAGTGGTTGCAATCGAAACATGTTAGGGTAACCTGTCCGTAAAAGCCTGGGTTCGAGCCCAGCTGCAGTCAAGAATATCAATAACAATTTTAATTAATTTTCTTGTTGTATAATTACTTTATTTATAAAAATAATTTAATGAAAAATAAATTTGATGAACTTAAGCCTATTTTTAATTAAATTTAAAATTTGGATTAAAACACCATAAATAGTTCAACAAAATAACCACAATACTAATTATTAAATTTTTTTTAATAATAATAATTATACCCACATCACAATAGTGGAGAGGGTATTATGCTCATGTGCGTAACACCTTAAAATATGGGTCATGGACCCATCTTTAAGTATATCGATCGACTCAGAATCACTTTCTAACGATGTCCGTCCGGCTGGCTGGCTAGCTGTCCATGTAACCTTGTGCGCAAAGTACAGGTCGCCATTTCGGATATAATTTGATAACATTTGGGACATAGATTTAAATTGGCACAAGGACCAAGCCTATTGAAAATGGGCCGAATCGTAGGGGAGATAGGGGGAATTTCTGCTTATCAAAAACTATCAAACCGATTTTAATGAAATTTAAAACATAGATAGATTCATATGTATTTGCATACATGAGCTATGCAGTTTTTCAAATATGGGACCACAAGGGGAGTTAGGGGGCAATTTCTGCATCTCACAAACTTTCAAACCGGTTTTAATGAAATTTAAAACTTAAATAGATATGGACACAAAAGTGCGATTCTCCATGGGTCCCGAATAGGGTGTACTCTCGTAAATGTGTTTTAAAATAATGTGGTGTAGGGTATCGTATAGTCGGGCTTGACTTGTTTTTTTTTAATTGTAGACCTTAAAAATTATTATTAAAACAAAACTACATGTTATTTTAGTTTCTGAACAAAATGTTACCGAAAGTTATCAAAAAAACTTTTGTTTAAACTTTTATTAAATATACCATAAGAAAGTATTCGAATAAAATGTTTGTTTACTTTTTGTTAACATCACTATTATTATGATTTGTTTATTTTATTTTTATAATATTTTTGAACAATAATTTGTTGTTTTAAACAAAAAAACAAATAATGGGTGATTTTTTAAGAGCTATAGGAAAGTTTAAAAAAAAATACCACATAAAATTCAGAAAAATTCATGAAATCTTTATTTGAATCGATAGTACGGTCCATATGATTTAACGTTTGAAGATTATTTCATGCAAATGTTGACCGTGACTGCGCCTCAAATGGTCCATCCACTTAGTCCAATTTTGGCATACTCTTTCCAACATTTCGGCCGGTATCTCATGAATAAATGCTTCAATGTTGTCTTCCAATGCGTAAATTGAAGCGGGCATGTGTGTATAGACACGAGCTTTAACATAAACCTACAAAAAATAGTCTAAAGGCGTTAAATCGCATGATTTAGGCGGCCAATTGACCGGTCCCGAACGTGAAATGAAATGTTCACCGAACTGGCCTCTCAATAAGTCCATTGTTAAGCGTGCTTTATGGCATGTGGCACCGTCTTGTTGAAACCACATGCCATGCAAGTCGAGATCTTGCATTTTGGGCAAAAAAAAGTTGGATGTCATCTTACGTTGTTGAGTAACAGAGGCCCAATTGCTGCACTAACACTGGCCGATACAGCTGCGATATTTTTTTCACTTCGCACTCTACGTAAGCATGTTGGTGGTTTAATGTCCAAAAATGCAAATTTGGTGCGAAATTAAGTCACAATAGCCCGAATAGCCGCTTCAGTGGGTCGATTAAACTGACCATAAAATGGAAGAAGCGCACGATGGATGAACTTTCTTAACAGCGCACGCATTTTGATAATAAAATTCAATAATTTGCAAGCGTTGTTCGTTTGTAAGACGATTCATGGTTAAATTATAGACCAAACTGAAGATGTTTTACAGTGAAACAAAACACGAAACGTGCGTCAGCTGTTTAAACCAGTGTTGCCAAAAAGATAATAGCTAAAAAATCACCCGATAGTGGCAATAATTTAATAAATAATTAAATAGAGTATCTGCATTAGCCCCTGAACATATTCATTTAAATCATACACAAATTTTTTTTTTAGCAATTTTTGCTTAAAAACGGTTAATTAATTATAAATAAATAACGCTAACGACTCAAAAGAAAAGAACAACATGTCAATTGGATTGAATTCTCCAAAAAAATGCAAGGTTAACAGAAATTGGTGGCGGAATGCACCTGTAGATTAAAACAATATTCTTGTTAATAGAAGATGCAAATGACTTGCACTCTTCTGCCTGTATTCATAAAAATTTCTTAAATTTAGTAAAGGTTTAAAGAACAAATTTACTATGAAAATTGGCCTTAAAAAACTTTTGTTAAATTTAATAATCGTTTATGAATACGGGGGTTCGGCTTTGGTTATTTTATTGTTCTTAAATTATTCTAGCTTATATACTACTTATGAGAATTTAGCTTAACCTAACATGTTTGTGTGTATATTGAATATATTCCCACGTTGGAAACAAATGGGTTTGAAATAACATTTCAAAATTAAGCATGATTGCATTTAGTGTGACATACGATATTTGGATATCAGTCACTTAAAGCAATAAATTCAACATTACTAAAATAATGCAATCTTGCTACTCACCGACTGTCATTAAATTCAAAACTCTCGTTTTATATGTCAACAAAATTTGTGAAGGTCTGTCCGTAATTTTCCTAAGACCTCACATAAAGACCACTCTCTGAATTTTATATGGCTAAAACCTAAACGAATAAAACTTTTGTGGTGAAATAAATACACTAATAAATTTCGTAAATATCGAGTTATAATTTTTCATAGACCTCATATAAAGCCCAATCTCGGAAAACGATTTAGTATGCCTTTAACGGTAAAAGATTATAACTTTGTTGTAAAATGTAAGCTATTACAGTTTGATAAGACTAGAAATAAAATCTTTCAGGAAACGCGTTCTACAGATAATATTGGACCGTATATAAAATCCATTTTTGAAAATAAGAAAAGGCAGATAAGTGTTAAGTCGTTGAAAATATTTATATTGTGGTGAAATTTGGTTCGACTAAACGACTTAATAGATTTGCTTCAGCTTAAAGAAAGTGTTGTTTTAAAGTTTTCCGGGAATCTCGCAATAAATTGTCAGAAAAACGTCAAATTTAAAAATTCAAACGGAAGATTGCAGGGCAGAACTCTACACTGAAAGAAAAATGCTTCATATATTTAATGAATAATTTTCATAAAAAAATTTTCCTTGGGTAAATGAAGATTTTCATTGTCTTAATGGAATTTCATAGCTATAATGAAGTATTTTCGTTAAAATCGCTTCATTGCATTTCGTAATTACGTTAAAAATTTTCATTGGATATATGAAAATTTAAGTTTGTCCAAGTTAAACAAAAAATTTTAATTGGGAACATAAAAAACAATATACAAACATAACTTTATTCATACATTAATACAAAATTATAGTTTCCTTAAAAAAATGTTTAATTGTTAATCAAAAAATGTAAGATTTAATTATTTCATACATCTTATGTAATATGCCGTTAAATTTATGCAATCAAAATTTCAATAATGCTTTTATAAATTTAAATTTTGATTACGACAATGAAAAATGTCATTATAGTAATGAACCAAAAACTTTCAATCAACGTTGTTATTGTTGTTATGGACAATTTAATCTCATATTTACGCTCTCAATTGAGTAAAAAACCTAGTTTTTTATCCAAAAACTACACTGCCCCGGCAGACTAGCTGCTAGTGAGCTAGTCTATCAGCACCGAGGTTGCGCGATCGATTCCCGCCTGAGACAGAAAAAAAAATAAAAAATTAAAAAATTAAAAAAGAAAATAAAAAAAAAATTTTTTTACTTTATTGAAAGTATTCATGAGTAATATTCATAGATCTAACGTAATGTTTCATTAAATACATTTAAATGAAAGCGCTGCATAGGTTCCTTTTTAATGCAGTTTTTCATGGGATTAATGTCAAAATTCATTGGTATTGCGAAGAAAATTCTTTCAGTGTTTCTAGTGTAACTATAGTTGTGACGCTATTAAAATTGGAGATTTAACTTGAATAAAAAAGTGAATAAGGCAATATAGCTAATTTTGAACAAAAAGAAAAGGAGATGTATGTTCTGAAAAGTTTAAAAATGTTTTACAATAATAATTTACAGCTTATCTCTCGAAACACTTAAAACTAATTGTTCAAAATACCATCAAACACACCCAAATTTTATTAAACCTGCACGTGAATACTGTTTTCCTGTTTCCGAAAAAACAAAATGATTAATTTGCCACTGGCAAAATATAACTACACTCGCTTTTACACACTAGAACAATATATGCCACCAAAAAAAAAAACAGATACCAAACTTTATAACAATAGCAGTGGCATTTGGCATCAAAACTGATTTTCACACAAATGGCTAGAATTCTTTTTAATAAAGCTGACTTCCACTACTACCAACTCGATTATAAAAGTTCTTTTTATAATAAGTTGTTATAGACTAGATTAAAACCCCGTAAGAAAAATAAAGAAAATAGTGAAGAAAAAGTTAAATATGTACGCAAATTGTTCCCGTTGTTAAAATACTTATTAGTATGAATGTGTGTGTGTATGTGTGTATGTAGCAAGTAATTTGCATACCGGATCAATCTTGAAAAATTAATGGCTTCCCAGACAGATAACGCTATACCGCAGAAAGGAAACACCAAAAGCACCCAGCCAACTGTTATATGAAGCACTCAAGCAAAAGGAAGAAAATAAATAAAGTGCCTTAAAAAATGCTACAAAAAATAAAAGTTAAAAAGAATAAACAACAAATATCAGCACCATGTGTAAGACAGTTAATGGTATGGTGGTAAAATGTACGCATAACCCACAAATACGGCAGGATGCAACAAATTGAGCATAGAAAAATAGCACAAAAACCACTAAACCACCAACAACACATGACATTAAACAGCAGGAGGTTAAAAAATATAGTAACTATGCTATTAAAGGAATAAATAAAAAAAAATGGCGGAGGAGGGAAGAAATAAAAAATCTAAATTTAGAATTTGGTTTACCATCAAATATGCTGTTAAATAATCATAAACTGATATGAATATTGGCATAAAAGATGAAAATAATATATAAAATAGATTTTTCGCAAAATTCTGTATTGATAAAAAATGTGCTTTAAATATCTACAAATAAAACCTTGTGCGCAATTTTCGAAATAATTTAATCAAAATTGGTACATGGGTTCTAATTGGCACAAGCCTGTTGAAACTGAGACGAACTATATATAAAAACAAGTAAGAGTGCTATATTCGGCTGTGCCGAATCTTATAAACCCTTCACCATTGTGTGAGCAGAATACAGAGCAACTAAATAATTTTTACATATACATACATACATATTTACAATACTTAACATTTCATTATAAATAAAATTTAAAAAGCGAAAACTGGTAAATATTTTTTTTTAAATCGTTTTTAGAACATAAGAATATTAAAAAATTTACTTTTAAAAAACCAAGATTCGAACCAGGGAACTCACAGTTTCTAACTTAATACACCCCCTAGACAACTGAACCATGAATGAACGTTGTTTAATATCATTAAAATCAAATATGGACCGTTTACTGTTTACAACTCAACACAGTTTTTTGTTTCTTTTCTTTTTGTAAAGGTACTGTTGTCATACCGTAGATTTATCTCTTTTGGCGAGTTTTTAAGTAGCAAAAAAACACAAAAATTCCTAGTTTGTATTTGTTAAAATTATTTCGTTAAATATATGCAATAATAAAGAAGGGTGATAACGAAAATCACATTGGCCATTATGCTAGTATATGTAAACAAATACGAAGGGGGGTGAGGGGATTGGAAGAAGAGACGACAACCGGATTTGAACTTCGCTTTGCATAAGGACCCAGAATATATATACTTTATAGGGTGTAGGACCTTCGGTGAAGGGTATAAAAAACGAACTTAATTATAAACAAGTAAGAGTGCTATATTCGGCTGTGCCGAATCTTATATACCCTTCACCATTGTGCGAGCAGAATACAGAGCAACTAGACAAAATTAAATAAAACTGGTAAATATTTTTTTTTTAAATAAGAGACAACCGGTTTTGAACTTCGCTTTTCATAAGGGCCCAGAATATATGTACTTTATAGGGTGTAGGATCAATATTGTATATACCCTTTTACCTTAAAAGAGAGATAAAAAGAGTAATTTTCGGGAATTCAGGGTTCTAATCACTGCATTCTATCGTATCGAATGAACTATTGAATTTTTTTGCATACGATAGACACTGGCGTATCGAATGAAAACTCGATAAATGTAATGTCGAGTTACTCGATGTCGAATGCTATTATTTCAAATTCAATACATTTCATTCAATATCGAGTTTCAAGATACCAAAATAAATAATTTCGATGAATTTTGCTCGATATAGTATGCGGTGATTAGACCCCAGTATTTCTGTTATAACTCATACAAATTTCCGATGTTTTGGTATATAAGTCATATCCATAGGACGTATAGCAGCCCTAAAATTTAGGTTTTTATAAACATTTTGATGTTTTTTAGCCCATTTTTTGAGTATTTTGCTCATAAATTACCCATTGTCTAACCGATTTGATAGTTTTATATACCGACGTGTTAAGGAAGAATTTTACCATTTACTTCTTAAGTTATATATAAACATTTATATAAACTTGTAAATATATATTTTAACAAAGTTAATTATAAAAAAGAGTAATTTTTGTGGATTCAGTATTTCGGTTATAACTCTGCCATTTTTTAACCGATTTGGCAGATTTATATACCGACGTGTTGAAGAAGAAATTTACCATTTACTTTAGTTATAAAGCTTGGACTCGGGGAGATCTATAGATCCCGAAAAATTTAATTTTGGTCATAACTTTTTTGTATCTGAACCGATTTTTCCGAGTTTTTTATAAAATATGTTTATAAAATATGATTTAAAACAATATAATGAACAACTTTAAGAATTATTTGTAGCGTTTTCAAAATAATTTTTAGCATTTCTTTGCCTTGCATAATGTCAGAGTAAGCTGTGAACAAATTTTAAGATCTGTTTCTATGTCATTGGTTTCGTCAATAAAATTATCCAAACTTAAATGTTTCTAGCTTTTTGATTAAATTAAACACTTACGTACGCAAATACTTATTAATGAATGTTTTGTTTTCAAATAACAAATGGAATTTTTTTTTAGAAATAATAAGATTTTTTAAAAATAATATGGCAACATGTGTAAGATTTTTGAATTGAAATGTAAGAAGAGACAATCCGTCTCTGAAACTGAAAAAAAAACAACAATCATGAAAACAATGCCTACCAATACACATAAATAACTTTTGCATATTCGTACATACTACATACTTAGGTAGGTATTTACATTTAAGCCAAAAACAAATTGTAAAATATTGTTTTTGTTTCACATGTAAGGCGAAAGATTCATATTTATATTGTCAATAAAAGAAAAATCAAAAATCGCTGAATAATTTTAAAATCGTTTATAGAAATATTTATAAAAAAAAAGTTAAAAAATTTTTTGTTTGGAAAAGGTGGAGATGCCGAGATTTGAACCCCGGCAATATAACAAACAAACCTTCTTGGGCAACCGCCCAGACTATAAAGAATTATAGTATAATATACTCCGTCATATTATTAGTTTAATATGTAGGTATGTATTTTTCAATTAAAGCGAACAATCATGTACAAGCATGTGTACATGTTTCAAATAAAAAAACAAAAAACAACAACCACAAGGGATTTTTTGGAAAAATTAGAGGCAGTCGTGGTTTTTTGGACATATCTCAGCCATTGTTGGACCGATCTGGCTGAAATTCAATAGCAAGAAATGGTGGTAAAACAACGTAGCCGCTATCATGTCTGGAGTCTCCTGAAAACACATATCAAACGTAAGACCGACAGACGGACCGACGGACGGATATCGTTAAATCAACTTCTCTCTTCATAAGGACCCAGAATATATATACTTTATAGCAGAGATCTGCAATGAGTAGTGAAAAAGTGAGTAGAGCTAAATCATGACTCATAAATTCCCGTACTTATACGCACTCATACTTATTCCAATGTTATTCAAACTCATATTCACTCAAAAGTTTCATTTTATTCATCGTACTCATACTTAGCAACATTTGTTGTGTTTGATTTAGAATCTACTCAAGTCGATGTGTATAGGCGAAGCAAAATGCGTGGCTGCCAGATTTGTCCCCGAAATAGCAAAGTGACGATTTGGCAATTACAGTTTACTTAAGTTACATGTATGAAGGGACGTTTTTTCGGCAAATTTATCTGGCAGCGCTGATTATTAAGTTGTGTGTTTTCTCAGTTGTAGTAAAACGGTAAATGGATGAGCTAAATGATTTGAATCATTGTGAGTATTGTAAGTATTTTCTTGAAATTATAAATCAAGCTGAGGTCATTTATGAGTATGCGTATAATGTCGACGTCGCACTCATAAATATTTCTCTTGTGAGTATGAGTGAATCAGAGTAGTTAAGTTGAAATGATTTCTACGCACTTATACTTCCAATTCCATGAGTCAGTATGAGTAGCGAAAAAACGATTCATTGCTGATCTCTGCTTTATAGGGTCTAAGATCAATATTGTAGAAATTACAAACGGAATGACAAACTTATATATACCCTTTTCCACCTGTGGTGAAGGGTATAATAAGGGTATAAAAAGGGTAAATTAAAAGGCGTAAATATGTATAAAATATACGTATATGAAGTTTATAAATACATTTTAAAAATTTTAAAAAGTGAAAAACTGCCCAATTTCCTTTTAGATAAATAGAATTTATAAAAAACAAAAAAAAAATGGAATGAATGGGATTCGAACCTGTAAACCAATAATAAATTGTTAGGAGGCAGACCGTTTAGACCGTTCGACCATCGAACCGTATGTAAAGCTACATGTGGTCGTGGCATCTGGCAACACCTTATGTGATATGTGGCTCAGCTGTGCTTTAACGCCACCTGTAGAATGAATTCGCTTTTTTACTTGCTAATAAAGCTTCACATCAGCCAGACGCCGGCCATTGTCATTAAAACTAAAATTACAATTAAAATTAAAAGAAAAAAAAAGTGCTGTGTTACTTATGGCGATTTCTTTTCTGAGAAATATGTTGCATAAATGTTACATGACCTACACAAAAGAGATAGAGCATGTAACATTTATGCAACATATTTCTCAGAAAAGAAATCGCCATTAGATAAGGAAAACTTAAATTGAAATTTAAAATAAAGAGAAATAAATAAAACCAAAAGAGAAGTTGATGTTTTTGTTTTGCCCATAAAGAGCCACGAAGTAAAGTGCCAATAAGCCAGCCAAATAGTAAGGGTGATTTTGTGTGTTGTGGTCCCGACCTGCCGCAACAAGTGGTTTTGCTTCTTATACCCCCTGCCTTAATCAAGCAACCATTGCACCTCGTGGGACATTCCCGGCTAGTGCCTACAGCCTCCCAGAGCCAGCTATATTTACAAGGTAAACGTTTATACCCCAACATTTGGTCCTTCTCCCGGGAAGAGAATAATAAGGTACGTACTCTGTGGAATTTGGAAATTATATATGTATTGTGTCGCGAGAAATTGAGGTTACGTCGCGCCAAAAATAAGACCATAAAATTTTAAGAGTCATCTTTTTTTATCGCCGGTTCTACCCGTTACTCGTCGAATTGTTGTTATTTATTTTGTAGCCCAATAAATATTAGCAGCAACCCAGTAAAAAATGGTGCTTACTGGTAAGCTGGTTTGTAAGGGAGAGAAGCACAATTCCCCCTTACAAACCTGCTTACAAGAGGCATGATTTTTATATGGCGAATTCCCACTTGGAAGCACTACTTTTTTGTAAAATCACTGCGTTTTTCATGGCTTACATTATTCCGTGAAGGAATAGCTTCCAAAAACCGCAGCTTTCATACCTTTGATTAATTGCTTCTATACTGTATACAACAGTATAGAAGCAAAAACTTATGTAAAAGAACAAAAAGCAAAACAAACACACAACACAGTTAATATGTAATTTTTAAAATAGAACGAAACTGTACGCAAATTAAAAAAAAACAACAACAAATCTTGTAATTGACCACACAAAAATTTGCTTGCGTCCTCTCTGCTCAAAAACAATTTGCCGACTGATTGCGTAATAAAAAAGAAGTTATTTTAAGCATCTGTTGTTTTCGATTATATGTCGGGAATAATCGTTAACACATTTTGAAATCATTGCAATACAACGTGCTTCCATGTAAGGGATTAACGGAAGCACTTTGAACTTTGGTCGTAAATTTATTCTTTTAAATAATCATTTTAACTACTCCCTTACAACCTGCTTACTTATAAGGGATTATGCGAAGCTATTAAATAATTTTCATTTACTTATATTAAAAATTGACTTCAATGGTATTCGCTTCCCTGTTGCTTCTAAGTAGTATGTAATAGCCAGCGCATATATCAGCGCTCTTGTACTTTTCTTGCTTCCGAAAACCTTAAAATTTTTTACTGGGAATTGGTGTTAATTTATAAAATAAAAGGAAAAAGTACAACAAAAATTTTTTTTTGCCTTAATTTGTTTTATTTTCATAAATAAAAGGAAAAGTGTTGCCAGCTCGTAAATTTTTTTTTCAATTAAATTTTTGCTGGGAATTAATTTTTTGTTGCTCTTAAGACAACTCGACTATTTTGTTCGATTTTTAAAATAAAAAATGTCTACATTTGAAAAATTTATTGAGGCTGCAGAAGAGATAACGAACATGGAGGTTATGTTGAAAGAAGAAGATTTTTCAACGTATACCAATATTGCGTTCGAGTTCGAGAAAAACGAGTTAGATAAAAGTTGGGAGAAATTTAAGAAAATTTATGGCGAGTGTTCCGGGGACACCATAGAGGAAAAAAAGGAATTAATAGCGGTCAAGACAAAATTTCCTCTGGTGCGAAAAACATATATAAAATGTTTAAATATTTTGGCGAATGCAAAACAGGTAGTAGACGATGAGAAACAAAGAAGTAAGGAAGCAGTGGCTCCCAATCTTTGTTCAATACCTGTACCCCCTTGTGATACTGGCGTTTTTCATGGCGATTACGTTTCGTGGCCCACCTTCAGGGACATGTTTACGGCAATCTACATAAATAATTCTAGACTAAGCCCTGTAGAAAAATTATTTTATTTATTTCAAGAGACAGACAGTGAGGCCCGGGATATTAATAGAAATATTTCATTGACAGCTGAAAATGTTGAAATTGCGTGGGGAAATTTAAAATCTCAATATGAGAATAAAAGAGTTTAATAAATAGTCAGCTTAAGACTTTGTTTTCTTTGGCTCCATGTCAACGAGAAACGGCTGCGGAAATAAAAAGGCTCCAAAGGGAGATTAATAATTGTATTTCGGTGCTAAAATTATATAAAGTAGATATTGCCTCATGGGATCCAATTTTTGTTTTTCAATGTTCGTCTCGGCTCTCAGAAAATACTTTGCATCTGTGGGAGCAATCGGTAAAAAATAAAACAGAGGTTCCCAAATGGGAAGAATTAAATAATTTTCTGACCGATAGATTTCATGCCCTGGAAAGTGTTTCTGACATAATAGTAGCGAACAATATAGCTGCCAGTGGTTCCCAAGCAGGCCCTTCAAATAATAACAATGGTTCTACAAAAACTAAGCAGTTTAAGTCTCATCACACAAAAGTTGACTCTAGCACATGTAAATTATGTAAGGAAAATCATAAGATTAGTGTTTGTAATAAATTTTTGAGCATGGATTACAAAAATCGTGTTTCAACGTTAAAAAGATTTCGTTTTTGTTTTAATTGTCTTACTATGGTGCATTTGTATGGAGATTGCAGTAGTCCTAATGGTTGTTCTAGATGCAGTAAAAAACATCATACTTTGATACATAGAGATATAGTAAGAAATAATAACAACAATAATCAAAGCCAAGCAAACACTAATTCTCAAGCTCAGAGTCAAAATACGCAAAGGCAAATACAGTCCACTAATGTTGCCGGCCCTTCTAGTGTAGTTCAGTCACATCATACCTCTGTTGCAAAAAAGGTTATGTTAGCCACAGCCTGGGTTAACATTATAAGTTTTGGTTCCTGTTACAAAGTTCGTGCCCTGATAGATCCATGTTCGGATGAAAGTTTTGTTTCAGAAAAGATACAAAAATTATTGAAGTTGCCAACTAATCCAGTTTCTGCAGAAGTCTCAGGTTTAGGCGGAGAGATAATTAGTTCGTCTTCGAAAATGACAGTTCTTACTATTGTTTCTCTTTTCGATCAGAACGTGGCTCTAAATATTCAGGCCCTTGTTGTCCCTCGAGTAACGGGTAGTATTCCAACACATTCATTTTTGCCTCAAAAAGAGATTGAGCTGCCCAAATTGTGTTATGCTGATCCGAAGTTTTATGAAAGCAGTGAGATAGATTTATTGTTAGGAGGCGATCTTTATCCTTCTATTCTTCGTGGTGGAGTAAGGCATGGTGTTTTTGAATCTTTAGTGGCTCAAGAAACCATTTTTGGTTGGATAGTTACAGGTCCAACGCCTGCTAGAGTTTCCCCTCGAATATTAAGAGTGTCTCATATGACAAAAGTGGCGATTGATGACCAATTATCGAAGTTTTGGGAGTTAGAAGAGATTTCTCAAAGACGTATTTTATCAGATGAGGATAAGAAATGTGAGGAGATTTATAGTTCTACTACCACTAGAAACTCTGAAGGGAGATAAACTGTTAGTCTGCCCTTCAAAAATAGTTTGCTGTCGCTTGGTCCCAATAGGCACATTGCTGTTTGTCAATTTCTGAGAAATGAAAAATCTTTGATGCGCAATGCTGAGCGTAAGGCCCAGTACGATGAGGTCCTAAAAGAATATTTAACCCTAGGGCATATGGAAAAAGCAGAAAATGCTAGAGGTGACCCTGGTTATTATTTACCCCATCATGGCGTTTTTAAGCCTGAAAGTACAACTACGAAATTGAGGGTAGTTTTTAATGCCTCAAGTCCTTCGGCAAATGGCAGAAGCTTAAATGATTTGTTGTACACTGGCCCTATTTTGCAAGCTGAAATAGTAAATCTGATGTTGAGATGGCGATTTTTTCAGTTTGTATTTAATGCGGACATTTCAAAAATGTACCGGCAGATTTTGGTGACTCCCACGCATAGGCCGTTCCAGAAAATTGTGTTTCGAAGCAGTGATAGTGCAGAACTTACTGATTACCAACTGAAAACGGTGACTTTTGGTGTAAATTGTGCCCCATATTTGGCCCTTAGAACCATTCTACAGTTGGCGAGTGATGAAGAACGACGTTTTCCGTTAGGCGCTAGAATCCTGCGAGAAAATATGTACGTGGGCGATGCCCTAGTTGGTGCCCATTCAGTTGCTGATGCTTTGGTGGCACGTGAGGAATTAATTGCCATTTTAGATATGGGGGGATTTGAGCTCAGAAAATGGACCTCGAATTCTGAAGAAATTTTGAAAAATTTACCCCATGATCACCTGCTTAATTCTTCATTTTTGTCGCTCGATGAAAAAAGCACAACAAAAACGTTAGGGATTCGCTGGAATGCGTAAGAAGATGTATTTTTCTTTGCGTACGAGAAGATAGCGCTTAAGAATTCATACACGAAAAGAGAGGTTCTATCGACCATTGCTCGGCTATACGATCCTGCAGGTTGGTTGGCTCCGGTGGTAGTTGCAGCAAAAATTATAATGCAGCAAATGTGGCTTGATAAAATCGAGTGGGACGAGGCAATCAAACCAGTAGCTCTGCAGAAATGGCAGACTTTTGTTGCGAATTATGCGGATATTGAAAAAATTAAGTTGCCACGTTGGGTTCAATATTCACCTGGCTGTACTATTCAATTTCACGGGTTCTGTGACTCGTCGGAGTTGGCGTATGCAGCTACAATATATATAAGGGTACAGCTCGAAAATAAAGTTTTGTCAAGTTTGCTCACATGTAAAACAAAAGTGGCCCCAATAAAAAAGCCATCTTTGCCTCGTTTGGAATTATGTGGAGCAGTTCTTTTGGCAAACTTAGTCGATAATGTGGTACCTACTTTTAACGTGAACAAATCCCCCCTTTATTTGTGGTCCGATTCCACAATAGTCTTAGCGTGGCTAAGAAAACCACCTTGTAGCTGGAAAACATTCGTGGCAAATAGAGTAGCTACAATATTAGAAAAAGTGGGGAATAAAAACTGGTGTCACGTGGCTTCAGGTGATAATCCGGCCGATCTAGCAACCCGGGGGCTGATCCCTGCGGATTTGATAGAAAATAGGCTCTGGTGGCACGGACCTGAGTGGCTCAACTTAGAGCAGTCTTCGTGGCCCGTAGGAGCGACGGAGTTCGAAACGGCAGAAGAGTCGAAAGGAGCTCAAGTTTTTGTTGCTAGATCGACTGATCAAGAAGATATACTAGACCGTTTCTCTAGTTTATCGCGAGCGTATCACGTAATCGCCTACATGTTTCGATTTGTTGCCCTGGCAAGTACAAAAAGGCGCGAAAAGGTCGCTTATGGTTCTTTAAAGGTATCGGCAAATGAGTTAAAGTTCGTAAGAAATCGCTTATTTTATCTTTCTCAGCAAATCTACTTCTCAGGGGAGTTCAGCTGTCTTAAAGCGAATAAGAAAATCGATTCACGTAGCCCCCTGTTAACACTTACCCCTTTTGTTGATAAAGACGATATTATTCGATCTAATAGTCGACTTAGCTCTAGCACTTGCCTGTCCTACAACGAAAGGCACCCTATTATCTTGGCGTATGGCAGTAGATTGGCTCGGCTGTATGTGGAATTCGTTCACACTTTAGTACTTCACGGAGGCCCTCGGCTCGTTTTGAATATAGTCTGACAGGAGTGCTGGATTATTAAAGCGAAAAATCTGATCAAAACCGTTGTGCGTAATTGCAAAGCCTGTGAGCTCTATCGAAAAAAGCTGCAAAATCAGATAATGGCTGCCTTGCCGGAAGAAAGAACTACATTTTGTCGCCCTTTTACGAATACTGGCGTTGATTTTGCTGGCCCGTTCGAGATTAAAAGTTTTACTGGCAGATACTGCAGAATCACAAAAGGCTATGTGTGTCTTTTTGTTTGTTTCTCTACAAAGGCGATTCACCTTGTAGCTGTTAGCGATTTGTCTACCCCTGCCTTTCTAGCAGCCTTGGCCCGCTTCGTCGCCCGTCGTGGTTGCCCAAGCTGCATGTATTCGGACAACGGGAGAAACTTTGTTGGCGCCGCTAGAGAAATCGACGCAGACTTCGCCAAGCACGTGAAAGAGCTTCGTGACACGGCTGTCGAAAATTATGGTCAAATCATGGGAGGACTTTGGGAAGCAGGGGTAAAAAGTATGAAAATGCACCTTAAAAAGTCAGCTGGTCAACTCAAATTTAGCGTGTCTCAATTCGCGTCCGCTAGGCCCGATGTCGGAAAACGCTGAAGATTTGTCTGCCCTTACCCCAGGGCACTTTCTGATAGGCACAGCTATGCTTACCCCTGCGGTGACCGAAGAGCTGTCTTCACCCCTAAGTATTGTAAATCGATGGCGTAAAGTAAAGGCCCTACAGCAAGAGTTCTGTCGCCGATGGAAGCAGGAATACCTAAAAGAGCTTAATAAACGCAACAAGTGGCAACACCCTCAGCTAGACCTAAAAGAAGGCGATCTCGTGGCTCTAAAAAGTGAACCAGGTTGTCCAACTGAGTGGCGACTAGGCCGTATTGTTCGAGTCAATCGCGGAAGTGACGCCAAGGTGCGAGTAGCCGAATTAAAAACGCAAAGTGGCGTAATCACTCGGCCGATACACAAACTAGTAGCTCTGCCCAAAAATGACACTTAAAATCCCTCTTCTTACGGTTGCCCTTTCGAATAAACAGTATCTTCTTTGGTGGGACTTCAGCGCAGCCTACAACATGATTTCTGGACCCGACGTTTGATAAGGCCAGCGATGAGGAAGCCTAAGACGATCCAAGTCCAAGACACCGTGTTTTGAAGAAGGAGTGGTGCTGAAGACGGGAAGCTGCCTATTTTTATCGCCGTTTATTTTTAAGTTTTTTTTTTTAATTCTATTTAAATTAATTTTTCCTTTTTTTGTTGATTTGCTAAATTTAATTTATTGTTAATTTTAACTTTGATTTTTTCTTGAGTTTTTAATCTTTTTTTTATGTATTTTTTTTCATTCTTCTCTTATGAGATATTATGTTGCACCACCGTTGCAAGGCGGGGTGTATGTTGGCGTCTGGCTGGTGTAAACCGGGCGTTATGTTTCCCACTATTTTGACCGTGTGCAACGGGACTACATGTGGTCGTGGCATCTGTCAGCACCTTATGTGATCTGTGGCTCAGCTGTGCTTTAACGCCACCTGTAGAATGAATTCGCTTTTTTACTTGCTAATAAAACTTCACATCAGCCAGACGCCGGCCATTGTCATTAAAACTAAAATTACAATTAAAATTAAAAGAAAAAAAAAAAAAAAGTGTCTTAACTTAAAACTAAAAGTGCCTAAAAAGAAAAATAAAACTAACTTAGAGGAGAAAAAAGAAACCAAAAGGAAACAGGTGTTTTTTAATTTAAAAACAAAAAGAGCCACCATAATAAGGGTGGTTTTGTGTCGTGGTCTTGACCTGCCGCAACAAGTGATTTTGCTTTTTATACCCCCTGCCTTAATTAAGCAACCATTGCCCATCGTGGGACATTCCCGGCTAGTGCCTCCAGCCTTCCAGAGCCAGCTATATCTACAAGGTAAACGTTTATACCCCAACAATTACTTTACAATAAATACCAAAGACACTCACTTTGTAGTATAAAATCGAATTAAGTAAAACGGACATTTACACTTAACACAAGGGTAAAAACCGCTATTGTAAATAGGTACATAGGTATTCAAATTCCCAAAATATTTTTCTTATGATAAACCTACGTCAAGATAATTTTGGCACGACGATTTGCCTTTATAAAATGTTTTCGTGATGACATCTTTTGAATAAAAAAGAAGAAACCCAAAGCAAACGATGAAAACATCTTTTATATACCTAGGTAAATTATTACATACCTATGCAATGGTCTTGTAGCATTGGCGTGCTAAATAAGTAAAAAAAACTTAAAAATTCAAAAATTCAATTCTTTGAATTGGTAATTGAATATTTAAATAAGAATTTAAGAAAATTTGCTCCGATCTTTAAGATATGAAACGGAACTATTTAAACAAAATTAATTACCTATAAAAAGAGAAAAATACCTATAAACAAAATTAATTAAAAAAAAAGGGTATAAAAATAAAAAAGAGGTTTAATTAAAAGGCGTAAATATGTATAAAATATATGTAGGTATATAAAATGTATATATATATATTTAACAAATTTTAAAAAGTCAAAAACCGTTCAATTTCTTTTTAGTTTAAAAAAAATTTTAAAAACCAAAAAAAAATAGTAATGAGTGGGACTCGAACCCTCAAAGCTGACAGAAAATTGTTAAAAGCAGACTGGCGGCTAGACCATTCGGCCATCGAGCCACATAAACAACTGTTGTTGATATGAGTACTTGATATCAATTAAAGTAATCGTAAAATGAAGTATGTGTTTGTTGTTTTTGTAAAATGCAGGAGGTATGTAATTTTAAGGAAAGAAATTCACCACGAATATTTTCACTGAAAAAAACCACTAACAAACAAAAAAAAAAAAAAAAAACACACAACTATTTTACAGGGCTACCATCACATATTTTTAAACGTAAAGGCACAAAAACGGTCGTTTTGGTTAATAAAAGTCGCAAACATATTTTAATGATTTTTATTTATCAATAATGCAATATAAACAAAACAAACAATTGCTTAAGTTGTGTATGCTTTGAAATCACTTTTGTGCAAAAAATATTATATGTATTTAAATTTATTTTTGTATAAATTGCCTAAAAAGCTGATTTATATGTTATCCATGTCAACAATAAAAATTAGACGATTGCTTTTAATATTATGACGACAGACTAGATCGCTGTTCGTTATATCACCCTTTTTGTAAAAAAAATAGCATATGGGCACTTCCACAGAAAATCTCTCTTTTTCTCACGTCACGTCACCTAGCAATTATTCTTGTATTTTAGAACCACGTTGTTCAAATTTTTCCTCTCTTTCACTAAATGAAAACCTAGTTGCGCTCTACACCCAAATGCAAAAAAAGTAAATAATATTTTCATTATTCTTTGAGAAACGATTAAAAATGGTTGGTGACGTTACGTGACAAAAAGTAGACATTTCTGTGGAAATACCAATATGTGACATAAATGTATAACAACCTAGCCCCCATTATTTGGCATTTTATTTAGTTTTCTAAAAAATGTTTTAAGCTTATTTTGATTAAAAGTAATATTCTTTTTATAAATTGTTATATGTAAATAACTTTTACCCAATCAATGATAATTATTTTTTTATTAATTCTTGGAAATGAATCATTATGAATCGCTTATAAATCTTGTAACAAAGCAAGAAATGGTGGGCTATACATAAGTATGGGACATAAATGTTAAATAACCTAGCCTCTAGGTATCATGTCTGGGGCCTTCTAACGTAAGACGGACATCGTTAAATTAACTTCACTCTTCATATGGACCCAGAATATATACATACATATGTATGCTTTATAGGGTCTAAGATCTTTATTGTAGGAATTACAAACGGAATGACAAACTTGTATGTATAAACACTTTTTCAGCTGTGGTGAAGGGTATACAAAATAAATAAAAATAAAAATAAAATAAAAAAATAACATTTCCACCTGTAATAAAATTAAATAAAAAAAATAAAACACAAATAAGAGTGCTATATTCGGCTATGCCGTATCGTATGTAAGAACAAAAAAAAGTTGTACATATAAATATTGTTCTTTAGATATAAATAAATATAAATTGAGCACCGCCAACTTTTCATTTCGTCATGCCGAAGAATATGACAAAATCAAAAAATTTATATATCTAAGTCCGTTTCCTCTTTTGCTAAAGTTGATGTTTGAAATTCGTTATATAAATTTTTATTTAATCTTAAAATCGTGTATAAAAAAATTTAATAAAAAAAAAAATTTTATTTTTGAGACTTGAACTCGCAATCTTACGAGCCTTAAGCGAGAACTTAGACAACTCAGCTACGAGCGGTTTGATTCAAGAAGCGTTAAATTAAAATATATTGAGAGAATTTTATGAACATACATACATGTGTATGCGTAAAAAACACATTAAAATCCACCACTTGTGGTGAAGATTACCTATAAAAAAAAACAATAAAAAAACCGCAACCAAGAGAAATGCAAGAAGAGATCAACGTAGCAACAGCTTATTAGACGAAACACAATAACAACAATTACTACAGCAATGCCTAAAGGCATTGCAATAAGAGATAAAAATAAAATGCAACAACAACAATTATGAAAGCAATGCCTTTATAGTATAAATAATAAAATATATATAAAGCTTATACATAAATAACTTTTGCTCATTCATACATACTCATGTGCATAAATATGTTTTTTTTTTGCAATAGCTAGGCTAACCTTCTAGTTAGTATGGATTTAATTAAATTAAATTAAATTAAACTTTTTATGTACATATGTATAGGCTTGCCGAAATAAAATAAAACACTGTGTCATTGCCAATAAAATGAGAATATCGAAAAGCTTTATAGGTAGGTAATTTTAAAATCGTTTTTAGGTAAGGTGACCATAGGTACGTACTCTTTTTTAGAGGACAATCATCTATTTTAACTGGCTGTCCTCTATAAAATTTGTGTCCTCTTTTATCATCTTTTTTTCATAATCTGTCATCTTTGTCCTCTTTTTTTTAAAGCATGACCAATATTTGATTTTATTTTTATAAATCAAAATCAATTTTATTTCACGGCGATCACTGGTCTTTTCTGTCAAATCGTATAAATGTCGTGCCATGCTTGTTCTGTTCATATGCCTACTTAACTCTCATACACTTGCAGTATACAATTTTTAATAAGTAACTCCAATGCATTTTTAAGTTTCGTTATTTTTTCAAACTAATTTTACTTAAGTTAATGTAAATTTTTATATATTGTCTGCTTAATATCCAAACCTGCTAACTCCCTTTCAACAAATGCTTGAGAGGAAACAAAAAATATAGTTGATTTGACACACTTTAATACAAAAATTGCTGGTCCACGAGGCATTTTTTCTCTACCTAACGGAATAAAAATCTCAATTTACTTAAAAAGTGGATTTAGCAGGTTTGCATATTAAGCCGACAATATGTTATTTTTTTTTATTTACTATAAGTATATAAATATGGGGATATAAATTTGTCTGTAATATAAGTAAAAAATCTTGAAGTCAAAAATATTTTTTACTTTTTTTCTTTATGTCCTCTATTGTTATTTTCAAAATCTGGTCGCCTTATTTTAGGACATAAACAAATTAAATTAAAAAAAAGTCACCTGTGGTGAAGGGTACTAATAAAAAAAATGTTAAAAACTGGGGTTACTGCAAGTTACAAACAACAGCCACAAGGGATTTTTTTGGAAAAATTTGAGGCAGTCGTGGCTTTTTCGTCATATCTAAGCCATTTGTGGACCGAGGTAAGGAAACAGCAAAATACATATTTATCACTTAAGGTATGTTCAGACCTAACAAATATTTGAAGATAAAATCCCAAAAAAAAACGTGACCAGTAAATTAATCAAACTTAAGCTTTATATTTTATTTATTTTTCAGCCAAGGTGTTAATTTTGAAGTTTTAGATATTTAAGTAAGCTAATAGCCAAAATTTTTCATTGTAAATTAAAAACACATTTAATTACATTTTTTCCCAACGTTTCGTCAATTTTTTGTTGACTTCTTCAGGCGAACATCTATTTAAATATTTTTATTAATAACATTATTACTTACTTTCTATTGACATTATTTTAAATTTAATTTGTGTAATTTAAACTTGGTCGTTAATAAATTATCCTATTGCCACTCTGCAACTTGCGCTTATTTAGTCTGTATTTTCTTTCGTGTTCATTGTTTTTTCTCTCTTCTGTTGGATTCGTAGGCTCTCCAATGTACATATATCTTTTCCTTTCTGTTTTTTCCTTGTCTAAAATTCACGTGGGCCAAGATAGCGTCGACGAAATAGCGTCGAATTTGGGAATTTAAAAACCGGGAAAACAAAATACCCAAATTATGGTGTTTTTCAGAATAAAAACAAAAAGTTAGTGTCGAATTTAGGAATTTATGAGGATTTCCAAAGTAAAAAAAAAGTTAGCGTCGAATTTAGGAATTCAAAAAGGGGAAGTAAAAATAACTAATATTTTTAATAAAAATACAAAAAATAGTTTACACAAATTAAAAAATACACATTTAGGAACAAAATAAGCGATGCGTGCAAAAAATCGTTCGCTTAGTTCCCGAGATATTTGCGTGCATCCAAATGGTCAGTAAAAATCGTTGCTGATTTATCCCATGGAACACAGGCTTTTGCACGCTATAAACTGTATATATTCTGAAAGTAAATCGTTTTCCGCACAAAATGAGTGATGCGTGCAAAAAATCGTTCGCTTAGTTCCCGAGATATTTGCGCGCATCCAAAATGGTCAGTAAAAAGCGTTGCTGATTTATCCCATGGAACACAGGCTTTTGCACGCTATAAACTGTATATATTCTGAAAGTAAATCATTTTCCGCACAAAATAAGCGATGCGTGCAAAAAATCGTTCGGTTAGTTCCAGAGATATTTGGGTGCATCCAAAATGGTCAGTTAAAAGCGTTGCTGATTTATCCCATGGAACACAGGCTTTTGCACGCTATAAACTGTATATATTCTGAAAGTAAATCGTTTTCCGCACAAAATGAGCGATGCGTGCAAAAAATCGTTCGGTTAGTTCCAGAGATATTTGGGTGCATCCAAAATGGTCAGTTAAAAGCGTTGCTGATTTATCCCATGGAACACAGGCTTTTGCACGCTATAAACTGTATATATTCTGAAAGTAAATCGTTTTCCGCACAAAATGAGCGATGCGTGCAAAAAATCGTTCGGTTAGTTCCAGAGATATTTGGGTGCATCCAAAATGGTCAGTTAAAAGCGTTGCTGATTTATCCCATGGAACACAGGCTTTTGCACGCTATAAACTGTATATATTCTGAAAGTAAATCGTTTTCCGCACAAAATGAGTGATGCGTGCAAAAAATCGTTCGGTTAGTTCCAGAGATATTTGGGTACATCCAAAATGGTCAGTAAAAAGCGTTGCTGATTTATCCCATGGAACACAGGCTTTTGCACGCTATAAACTGTATATATTCTGAAAGTAAATCGTTTTCCGCACAAAATGAGCGATGCGTGCAAAAATCGTTCGGTTAGTTCCAGAGATATTTGGGTGCATCCAAAATGGTCAGTAAAAAGCGTTGCTGATTGCATGTAATAATCCTGTGTAGTGGAACAGAATTCGACAGTTTCTAAAGAAATAATTGCCATTCTTATTGCTCGTGTAGTCGGGGGATTTTTTTTTTTTTTGACAAATGTCAAACTAAGCAAATTCGCCTTTATTTGAGTGTAAACAAATAGCCAATTCGCCTAGTTTACTGTCAAAACAGCCAATTTGCTTTGCAAACTTTTTATAAAATTCAATATGGCTTGCAGCAAGGCCTTGGCTTGTAGAATAATTTTTCTTTCGCGCTTGTTAAAAATTAACATTAAAAAAAAAACAATAAAATTGGCTGATGGAGCATATTTTTCAATTTATGTACGCCTTCGCCACCACAAGATACGAGCTTAAATATTGGAACTTGATTTGATTGTAGAAAGAGCCAAACATTATTCATTGGATCCAAATTTCCAAGAACACAATGCTATTGAAGGTGAACCATCTATGTATTGTATGCCATTAAACACATGGAAAAATGTTTTAACAAATATGAATCGCAAGCCTGTTCTGTGATTTTAATAATCCAGCTAGCAAAACACTGTAAACTGTCAAAAGTGCTGTGCCCTGAACATTGCTAGAATACGAAATTGAGTGATACTTATGTTTGTGGATGTACTTTACTGCCTACGCCGACTGGAGAATTTTGTCGTGTACCCAGAAAAACCTATTTTTATTGATTGATTATATTGATTTGTTCACACGCGTTTACAAACATTATGTTTGGGAAAAGATACGTAGAGCAGAAATTGATTTGCAACGCGTTAGGCAATGGTTAAAAATAGATGAACTTTTGGAGCAGGAAACACAAAAGACATTAAATGGCTTTGAGAGCTGGGGTAATGGGTTTAATTTTGCATTAACCGTATAACCATGAGGTAATGGAAGAATTATGTCGACAACAGCAACAATAATTGGCTGCAGCTCAGCATCAAAAACAAATATTTATTTCTTTTAATAAAGTCAGTCCCGTGCAGTTTTTTTAAAACCCATAACATACGTAGATTTTATAAAAGAAATTAACAATTCCATTTCCACATTTTCATAAATAAAAATAAATTTTAGCTTTCCGCAAATTTTAGCCATGTTCACGATAGGAAATGGTAAATGGATTAAAAAATCGATTTTTCGATCGACTTTTTTTTATTTCAGTTTTTGGAATCGATTAATCGAGCCTCAAAATCGATTTTAAAATCGTTTAAGATAAATTTGCAACCAAATCTCACAAAGGGGTACACCTGGATTTTTTTTTTGTTTTGGCAAAATACTACAGAAATTGAATTAAGATTTGTACAGTGGATAGATATGACTACTGTTTATAATTTTCCTGCAAAAAGTGAAAATGTGTTAATTTTTAGATGACGTTTAGAGGAACAAGTGCAATATTTCGCATAAAAATGGAAAAATATATACCTTTTATCCCCATGTGGTCAAATATTATTGGATCGCTTATTGACAGTTCTGGTAACAGAGTTAGCAATGGTCCAATTGAAACGTACTTACAAGACGTTAAACATAACGAATTTAAAGGCAGAAAACACAAACTTGGTCGTTTTATTCGAAAAATGAGAAAATCAACCAAATCACGAACAAAAAAAAATAAAAATTTTGTATAATGACGTGTTTGGTAAGCCAATTCAGCCTGGCACTTTAATTACGCCCTCCAAATTTTAGAAATAGATGCATAAAAAAAAACTTCTAAAATAACAGAATCTTGGAATAAAAAAATGAAACGACTTTCACATGGACTATTTAATAAGTCCTTTGAAATGGTCAACAAATCAATGAACGAGTTTGAAAGGGGCAACACAATGATTAAGGACCATACAGAAATAAAAAGAGAAGATGGGGTTGTATTAAAAAATCCAGATATAGCTTGTTGTAAACAACAACATTTACAATTTGATTATGATGGTAAATGTGTTAACCTTACCACTGATCAAAACGCTGATAATAATAGTGAAAATACTATTGATGGAAAAAACATTAGTAAAAACACTATTGATCAAAAAAACGTTAGTGAATGTATTGAGAAGCCAACTACAAGCTTCATAAGAAATGATAATTCTTTAGTACAAATTGATAATAATACCCCAAAAAATGCAGATTTTAATAATGCTGAAAAACGCCATAGAAATCTCCATAAGTTTGCCCAAAGTGACATCAACTTTTTTTTGCTTAAACTTGAAAATGTTTAACACTTTTCTTTAACGTCTTATATAACACTTACAGATTTAGAAACGCTAAATGGTAAAAACTGGCTATCAAACGTTATTGTTGATGCGTGTATTACATGCCTTATGTTTGAAAATAGAGCCGTTAGTTGTTCCTACATAGCTTGCCAAATTGATGACTATGGCTTTAAAAATTAAAATCTAGTTATTGAACAATTTTGGAAACAAACAAAAAGAATCATCATTCCACATTGCTTTCAGCATCATTTCTATATAGTATTTTTAGATGTTGATAAAGGATATATAATATGTATTGATCCCAAAGTTAATAAACAGAATAGTTTGAAATTTTGTGATTACTATTTAAATATCCTGACAAAAAATTTTTCAAAAACTAAATGGATTATTAAAAATGTCGAACTGCGGAGTATTTATTATACAATTCGCAGAACGTTTTCTACAATCTAGAAGTTATACAAGCCTTGAGGACCAACTTCAATATAGGTTGGTTTTAAAAAACATGCTTGACAAGTATGGAGACTCTTAAACATATATATGTCTTCATTGTGGGCATGATACAATAAAAACTATTATAAAATTTTGTTGTAAAATATGTTTAAGGTATGTTTGTACATACTGTAAGAAACATTATGGTATTAGCAGAAGTAATAAGGAAGCTTTAAATTACTTTATATGTAAATTATGTGAAGATTAAACAATTTTGTAAAATTGTAAACATTTATTCTAATTCGTTGATCAGTTAAACTGATTCAAATGGTGTATGCCTACAGGGGAAGTCAGCCATTAAAAACAAATGACAACGCACAATGTGTAGTACCTCAGTGGTTGTGTGGAAATCTACACTTTATTTTTCTAAACATACAATCCCGTATTCCCAAACGATTATTAAATTAAACAAACGTTTATTAAGGACAATTTTCATAGTAATATTTGAACATTTTTGTGAAAAGCGCGATCCGTAATCGACTTAAGGAGCCAGAATATACTTATATACTTTATGGGGTCTTAGATGTATAATAAAAAGTTCACACGGAATGACAAACTTAGTATACCCTATACAATAACCAAAGAGAAGTGATGATTTTATTAGAACAAATATATATTTCAAAAAAGCCCTTTAAGTTTAAAATTGGTTTCTTAAAAAACTGGCTAAAGCACTTTTCCTACTTGCCACAAATTTAATACGCCCTTACCTTTTTAGGACCGAGATTTTGATGCCAAACCATGCAGTATGTGATATGCGCATAATATTTTTTCCTAATTGCGCTTTTTGGTTTATTTTTTTATTACATATTAAAAATATGGCGCTTGAAACAGAATTTTAATAATTTTAAATGAAACTGATTTACGTAGCATTAAATAAATAATCAGTATATCGTCACATTAAATGCAAACGGTCGTAACTACACTTTTTATTTTTTTTACAGGAGAAGCAAACAATTTTACAAAACCAATAACAAAGTTGTAATAGGCATTTTAATTTCTTTAATAAAGTCGCCATTTTTGATCGTAGGAATCTAAATCTAAATGTATATTGATAAAACGAACCATAATCGATAAAAACTATATTTCGAAATTTTGTGCAGTTACGTCCGTTTGCATTTAATATGACGATATGGTCATCATTTTTTTTTAACTATGTTTCTATACTCTATCTAAAAAAAATTGCGATAAAAAACAAGTAAGAAAGTATAGTCGGTCAAGCCCGAGGAAATAAATCTGCATCTTTCCGACATGCAAACGTTTGTTTTCTAAAATTTACCTAATAGTAACTTAGCAAAGAAACAGTCGCCACCGAACAAGAACTATTGTCATAATCATTTGCAATACTATCCATACACTCAGGCCTGTAACAGGAATCAATTCCGATCGAAAGTGATTTCGTTTAATAAGAAGCAAGATACGAAATCACTTCCACTCGCGATCGGAATTGACAGGCTTGACTCACTACACAAGAACACAATTTTAATATGCGAAATATTGCACTTGTTCCTCTAAACGTCATCTAAAAATTAACACATTTTCACTTTTTGCAGGAAAATTATAAACAGTAGTCATATCTATCCACTGTAAAAATCTTAATTCAATTTCTGTAGTATTTTGCCAAAACAAAAAAAAATCCAGGTGTACCCCTTTGTGAGATTTGGTTGCAAATTTATCTTAAACGATTTTAAAATCGATTTTGAGGCTCGATTAATCGATTCCAAGAACTGAAATAAAAAAAAGTCGATCGAAAAATCGATTTTTTAATCCATTTACCATTTCCTATCGTGAACATGGCTAAAATTTGCGGAAAACTAAAATTTATTTTTATTTATGAAAATGTGGAAATGGAATTGTTAATTTCTTTTATAAAATCTACGTATGTTATGGGTTTTAAAAAAACTGCACGGGACTGACTTTATTAAAAGAAATAAATATTTGTTTTTGATGCTGAGCTGCAGCCAATTATTGTTGCTGTTGTCGACATAATTCTTCCATTACCTCATGGTTATACGGTTAATGCAAAATTAAACCCATTACCCCAGCTCTCAAAGCCATTTAATGTCTTTTGTGTTTCCTGCTCCAAAAGTTCATCTATTTTTAACCATTGCCTAACGCGTTGCAAATCAATTTCTGCTCTACGTATCTTTTCCCAAACATAATGTTTGTAAACGCGTGTGAACAAATCAATATAATCAATCAATAAAAATAGGTTTTTCTGGGTACACGACAAAATTCTCCAGTCGGCGTAGGCAGTAAAGTACATCCACAAACATAAGTATCACTCAATTTCGTATTCTAGCAATGTTCAGGGCACAGCACTTTTGACAGTTTACAGTGTTTTGCCAGCTGGATTATTAAAATCACAGAACAGGCTTGCGATTCATATTTGTTAAAACATTTTTCCATGTGTTTAATGGCATACAATACATAGATGGTTCACCTTCAATAGCATTGTGTTCTTGGAAATTTGGATCCAATGAATAATGTTTGGCTCTTTCCACAATCAAATCAAGTTCCAATATTTAAGCTCGTATCTTGTGGTGGCGAAGGCGTACATAAATTGAAAAATATGCTCCATCAGCCAATTTTATTGTTTTTTTTTTTAATGTTAATTTTTAACAAGCGCGAAAGAAAAATTATTCTACAAGCCAAGGCCTTGCTGCAAGCCATATTGAATTTTATAAAAAGTTTGCAAAGCAAATTGGCTGTTTTGACAGTAAACTAGGCGAATTGGCTATTTGTTTACACTCAAATAAAGGCGAATTTGCTTATTTTGACATTTGTCAAAAAAAAAAAAAATCCCCCGACTACACGAGCAATAAGAATGGCAATTATTTCTTTAGAAACTGTCGAATTCTGTTCCACTACACAGGATTATTACATGCAATCAGCAACGCTTTTTACTGACCATTTTGGATGCACCCAAATATCTCTGGAACTAACCGAACGATTTTTGCACGCATCGCTCATTTTGTGCGGAAAACGATTTACTTTCAGAATATATACAGTTTATAGCGTGCAAAAGCCTGTGTTCCATGGGATAAATCAGCAACGCTTTTTACTGACCATTTTGGATGTACCCAAATATCTCTGGAACTAACCGAACGATTTTTTGCACGCATCGCTCATTTTGTGCGGAAAACGATTTACTTTCAGAATATATACAGTTTATAGCGTGCAAAAGCCTGTGTTCCATGGGATAAATCAGCAATGCTTTTTACTGACCATTTTGGATGCACCCAAATATATATGGAACTAACCGAACGATTTTTTGCACGCATCGCTCATTTTGTGCGGAAAACGATTTACTTTCAGAATATATACAGTTTATAGCGTGCAAAAGCCTGTGTTCCATGGGATAAATCAGCAACGCTTTTTACTGACCATTTTGGATGCACCCAAATATATATGGAACTAACCGAACGATTTTTTGCACGCATCGCTCATTTTGTGCGGAAAACGATTTACTTTCAGAATATATACAGTTTATAGCGTGCAAAAGCCTGTGTTCCATGGGATTAATCAGCAACGCTTTTTACTGACCATTTGGGATGCACCCGCATATCTCGGGAACTAACCGAACGATTTTTTGCACGCATCGCTTATTTTGTGCGGAAAATGATTTACTTTCAGAATATATACAGTTTATAGCGTGCAAAAGCCTGTGTTCCATGGGATAAATCAGCAACGCTTTTTACTGACCATTTTGGATGCACCCAAATATCTCTGGAACTAACCGAACGATTTTTTGCACGCATCGCTCATTTTGTGCGGAAAACGATTTACTTTCAGAATATATACAGTTTATAGCGAGCAAAAGCCTGTGTTCCATGGGATAAATCAGCAACGCTTTTTACTGACCATTTTGGATGCACCCAAATATCTCGGGAACTAACCGAACGATTTTTTGCACGCATCGCTTATTTTGTGCGGAAAATGATTTACTGTCAGAATATATACAGTTTATAGCGTGCAAAAGCCTGTGTTCCATGGGATAAATCAGCAACTCTGTTTACTGACCATTTTGGATGCACCCACATATCTCGGGAACTAACCGAACGATTTTTTGCACGCATCGCTTATTTTGTGCGGAAATTGATTTACTTTCAGAATATATACAGTTTAAAGCGTGCAAAAGCCTGTGTTCCATGGGATAAATCAGCAACGCTTTTTACTGACCATTTTGGATGCACCCAAATATCTCTGGAACTAACCGAACGATTTTTTGCACGCATCGCTCATTTTTTGCGGAAAACGATTTACTTTCAGAATATATACAGTTTATAGCGTGCAAAAGCCTGTGTTCCATGGGATAAATCAGCAACGCTTTTTACTGACCATTTTGGATGCACCCAAATATCTCTGGAACTAACCGAACGATTTTTTGCACGCATCGCTTATTTTGTGCGGAAAATGATTTACTTTCAGAATATATACAGTTTAAAGCGTGCAAAAGCCTGTGTTCCATGGGATAAATCAGCAACGCTTTTTACTGACCATTTTGGATGCACGCAAATTTCTCGGGAACTAAGCGAACGATTTTTTGCACGCATCACTCATTTTGTGCGGAAAACGATTTACTTTCAGAATATATACAGTTTATAGCGTGCAAAAGCCTGTGTTCCATGGGATAAATCAGCAACGATTTTTACTGACCATTTTGGATGCACGCAAATATCTCGGGAACTAAGCGAACGATTTTTTGCACGCATCGCTTATTTTGTTCCTAAATGTGTATTTTTTAATTTGTGTAAACTATTTTTTGTATTTTTATTAAAAATATTAGTTATTTTTACTTCCCCTTTTTAAATTCCTAAATTCGACGCTAACTTTTTTTTTACTTTGGAAATCCCCATAAATTCCTAAATTCGACGCTAACTTTTTGTTTTTATTCTGAAAAACACCATAATTTGGGTATTTTGTTTTCCCGGTTTTTAAATTCCCAAATTCGACGCTATTTCGTCGACGCTATCTTGGCCCACGTCTAAAATTCGTATATTGTCGAGGTCAGCTGTGTGGTTGTTTTTAAATATATGTTGTGCCAAGGCTGTTGAATGTTTTTGTTTTTCGATGTCATTTTTGTGTTCCTTTATTCTCGTTATTATTAAAAATTTTTAAAGCATAACCAAATGACTTAATAATATTTTATAAAATATACTTAAAATCGCATCATCATAACTTATTGTAATCATTATAGTAATTTTTTTTATAAAGTTTCAAACTAATTCGAATTTGTAATTCACAAGTTTTTCTTTGTGCTTAAATTATTTAGATTTCTGAAACATTTGTTTTGCATTGGGTCGGAAAGCAACTTCCCGCAATTTCTGGAAAAGGTAAGGTTGACCGCTTGGCTATTGTGCTCACGTCGAATAACTTTGAAAAGTTGATAGATATCGCCATCATTGAATATGGTACTGGTGATGCAGTCGCTCAATCAGTCTACGAATATTTACTAAACATTAATATTCTGTATCATTAGAAATTTATGTTTTGATACATCTACTGCAAATTGTGGCCGTCATAGTGGTGCTGGCACTTTGTTGAAACGCGGGTTATTGTGTGAAGCATTTCGTCACCATTTTGCAGAAATTCTCTTAAGAGCTGTATTTTAGATTAATTTCGGAAAATGAAATGACCCACTGGTAGCGATTTTTATAAATTTTGCACGCGAATAGAGCACACTTAATGAAAAAGGATAATAACACTTGTATGCAGGATGAACTCGGTTTGAGTGTCATATATGTCGACGAACGCGAAACAAGCAAGCACTTTTGTCTTGAATATTTAGTGAAAGTCCACGTTCGACATGATTATGAAGAACTCTTACAACTTGCACTTAGTTTTCTTGGTGGCAGCATTCTCAATTTCACATTTTGTGCACCTGGTGCGACGTCTCATGCAAGACTTATGTCCAGGGCTATCTATTCTCTAAAAATTTATACTATTCAATGGATGTCCTAATATAAGCATTTTCTTAGTAAGTCTCTATATTTCATACTGGTTCGGAACCAAACGCGGTTAATACAAAGATATGCAAATGATAAAGGGGATTATTGCCTATTTTGATAAAAAAAAAAAAAATACATTCAGTGCTACTGAAAAAAATTCCGAACCATCTGTGGTATTTATCAGAGGAAGCAGTTGCAATTGACTTATTTGATCCACATGTAGACTCAGAAATAAAGGAAAATATGGTTTTTGCGTTTAAAATAGGGTCCGATAAAGACAATAATATCAGTGATGCTGTTAATATATGCCCATCTAAAAAAGCGCGTGTGCAAGCGTTGATGAATTACAATTATTGTTTTGCGACTACCAAGCAAAAAATTTTTTCTCGCTTGGAAATTTTTATGGATTTCTTACGCTTTGATCCGTCAAATTGGCCTAAAAGCGAAGCAATTTGTTAAGATACAGATCATCAAATGCATTACTGTTGGAAATGATGCCTCCGAAAGAAAAGTCAAACTAATAACTTACTTTAACAGATGCTTAACACAAAACGAAGACGATAAACTATACATGAAATGCTTTACATTAATACTAAAATGATGTTAGTGCTAAGTATAGACTCATCATGTAAGAGGCTTTCTCATGTTATAACACGGTTGTTAATGCAAATGTTTTAACAACGCTTTTATAACATCATGTTATAACAGCAAATCATGTCAGTTGTAGACGGGGAGTAATGTATAATTATGACTACTTAAAGATATAATAATAAAAGTATTATTTAATAATTAGTATTGTGGTTATTTTTTTGAGCTATTTATGTATTTTTAATCCAAATTTTATTATTTTTAATTAGGGTAAAGTTCATCAAAGTTAATTTTCAATAAATTATTTTTATGAACTTATAATTAAAAAAGTGGCGAACAAAGCTACAAAGTAGTGAATTCAGGAAGTCATTAAAAGTAGGATTGTAAGTTAAGTTTTTGCTTGGTACTTAACTACTGAAACGAATTTCCAAAAATTTTCAAATAATTTTTCTGACTACCCTGGAGCCAAGCAGGCGCGGATCCAGCTTGAGCCTTATGGGGGGGGGGGCGAATTTAGTATGATACAAAAAAGTAAAAAATTTGTTTTTAAAAGATTATTAAAAGCAATATGTGTATTAGGGTAAGTACTTTTTGCAATTTTTGCGAATATCAAATTCTTCATCGCATAGCCGTATAGACCATGAAAAATATTAAGAAATTATGTATTACTTTTTCGCGATCGTGAAAAAAAATTTTCGCATCAAATCGCGACTCTATTTCGCGGTTTTTTTAATAAACTATATTTTAATGGCAAACGATAGATGTTTTGATAGATGAGTTGTTTGGCGGATATATGAAATAGTGATAATTTTCAGCAGTTGTGACGACCAAAAGTCGGAGCCCTCGTTTTTAAATCACATGCCCTAGACTACAGCACCACACCAGACCAACCCGGCCCAAGATGAATCATAATTATTTGAATTTATTATTATATTTAGTATTACACCGTATTGCATAGCTTATATTATCCTTGAGTGAATGAATTCATATTATGTTTAACTTAATTTGCTAGGGTGAATTATATAATTTATATTATCTTCGTCCTTTAATTATTACTTGTATTAAATAAGAACTAATTTATGTACTAATTTTGAAATTAACGGACCGATGGCTTCCGCCATCTGGTGGCGAGTAGGAAAGAGTAGAACACGACAACATACACTTATGGGCAACCATGATAAATAATAACTTTAGTATGTATGTGTAAATGTACACCGGCAAACAGTATAAAAGCGGAGTACGCACCATTAAGCAGTCAAGGCAGAATTAGTCTTTACGTCCTGTTACGTTCCGAATCAGCTGTTTCTGTTTTGTACATGAAAAACATGCATAAGTAGTTACTGCCGGTTTAACGATGTCGAACGTCATCGTTCGCATAGAAAATTATATTTAAAACAATAACAAAATTCGAAAATTTGTTTTTGTTTTAAATGTAATATTCTATGCGAACGTTAACTTTCGAAATCGTTGAACAGGCTGTTAGTTTTTCTGTTCTGTTCCGGACGAATCTGTTAAAAACAAAAAATTGTAAGTGACAGCGGCTAACAGCTGTCATTAAAATAAATAAAAAAATTTTAAAGGGATTGATTTTTGTGAAATTTAATATAAATTTGGAAAAAAATATTTAAACATTTGGAATAAAAAGATTTGAAAAACAGTTTTGGAAAAAAAAATTTTTAAATGGATGACGAAAAGCTAATTGCATTAGTAGAAAATAATGATGTGCTGTATAATAAATTCAATAGGGATTATAAAATCCCGGATAAAAAACGAGCTGTCTGGTCGAAAATATCAAAGGAAATTGGAATTCCAGGTAAGTTCCCAAAAATGTTAATATGTAAATAAAAACTTTGCATTAATAATAAAGTGTTTTATAGAGGAATTATGTATTAAAAGATGGTCATCGCTGCGCGACAGGTTTGCCAAAGAAAAGAAAAATGAAATGCTTGCATCCGACAGCGGGGCTGCTTTTAGACACCGTTGGCACTACATGCAACAATTAGAATTTTTGTCACCTCATGTGATTTCGCGTCCGTACGTATTGTGTAATATTTATTATTTAAGTTTTTTTTAGACTATTTAATTGCAATTTTTTTAAAGGTGCGTTCTACAATAAACATTGTTGATCGAATTTCCCCCGTATTAGAGAAAAGCTCTAGGAGTGTTCAATATTCCACAACAGAGTGTTGTGAAAATTCGCAAACATCATACAATTCGTTGCAGTTTGCGGACACCCAATTTATGATTGCAGATTCTCAAGCGCCATTAATAGTTTCGCCAGTATCAACACCTCAACCAGTACAAAGTAAAAAGAAGAAAAAACAATCGAACAGTCTGACGACGGTGACCAAATTTTTGCAGATGCAGTGGAGACGTCTAAAAATTTCTGCAAATCCAAAGAAGAAAAAGAAAAGAAAAAAGATGGCGATGCAATTTATGCCTTTTGCAAAATGATATGTGCAACATTGAATTCCTTGAGTGAAAATAAACAAACCAGAGCTATAAAGCAAATTACAGACGTGCTTACACAGTTGAAGCTAGAAGCTGAATGAAATATGGAAAATTTCCAAAAGTGTACACATTTTTATAAATCTTTTCTTTTTACATATCGTCGCAGGAATTAAAGAATGCTGTAACTGACGAAAAATCGAAAATACGTTTTTTGCATCATTTTTATCAGAAAAAAATACTGCGTCGTTTGGTCCCGGTCCCATATTTGTATGATGAAAAAAAGTTCACTTACGCAAAAAAAAATCGTTTGGTGTAAGCCGCAGAATCACCGGGAATAATAGACTTGAGAGAAAATGTTAACAGCCAAAATATAAAGCGAAACAAAATAAAAATACCTTTTTATAATCAGGTTCCTAAGTTGTATAGTTTTTGTGATATGAACTTTTTTTTCTCCTTTCTTTCATACTGGTTTTGTGGCTCTGGTGAAAATTTAATGTTTTGTCAGTTACAGCGTTATTTAACTCCTGCGACGATAAGTACTTACATATTATTATAATAACAAATGTTACTTTTTCATTAATTTAAACTTTGTTAAATGTTTTTAACATGTCAATTATCTAAAAAAGAATTGAAATCTTGGGTTCTCTTTAGAAACTATTTTAAACCATTTAATGTTGCATGTACAATTGCTTCACCAAATGATCTCTTGTCTTTTTTTTTATTTAATACGTACGATCTCTTTGTTTTTTGTTAAAAATTAAAAAAATTAATGAATTCAAAACTTTTCACTTGGAACCCAATCTTCAAGACTAGTATCTAACAAATTTAAAGATAAAAGCATGGATTCGCAAGTATTTACTTTTAGCCTATTTGTTACTTTATTTTTGATTAAAGCTAACTTTAAAAAAAAAACACGCTCAGCAGAAGCACTACTGTGTGTCAATGTAAAAATATGAGAGATCAATTTGTACAAGTTTGAATATATATATTCATCAAAACTATTTTTCAATGTTCCTATTTCACGCCAAAACTCTTCAGCATTCGAAATTTTAAATATTTGTTTGTAATTCGTGTCATTTACTTTACTCTCTAAAAGTTTAAATTCATTATTAGTAATGTGGTTATTTTATTGAACTATTTTTGGTTTTTAATCCAAATTTTTAATATTTTTAATTGGGCTTAAGTTCATTAAATTTTTTTTCATTAAATTATTCTTATGAAGAAAGGAATTTTACAACATGAAAATTAATTAAAATTTATTGATAATTTTTCATTCTTGACTCAATCTGGGCTCGAACCCAGGTGTTTACGGACAGGTTACCCTGACATGTTTCGATTGCAACCACTCAATCTCCTCAGAGGGCTTGCCGTTTAACACTCGCAGCCATCGACGACTGCTGACGTCATTAGTCAAACATCAATCCTTAAACCAAATTGTATTCAACCTTTGGTAGATCGAAATTTGCTTTGAATGATTATCTATTTTAATTTATTTTAACATGTTTATTCCTTTACTTCTGTTTTTTCGTACTTTTGTCAAGAATTCTTCTTGAAGTTCAAAGTACATATTTTTTTGTTTTTTCATTTTTTGTCTTTCTTATTCTTGTTGACCTTTTCAGCACAACTTGAAGGACAAATGCAAACATAGAGCTCGTGCATTAGCTTTAACAATTATTAGTATTGTGGTTAGTTTATTGAACTATTTATGGTTTTAATCCAAATTTTTAATATTTTTAGTTAGGCTTAAGATCATTAAATTTAATTTTCATTAATTCATGTATAAATTGCATCTGGGTCAGTTATATTATCTTTAAACTCTGAAACTAATTCGAAATAGTTTACATCTTCATTAAACACTATAAATAATGGGTCTAAATACTTCAATATATTGAGCTTCTTGTTTCTTTTTGGTAAAAACTTAGTATTTTAGTTTTAATGTCAATTATACAAACTTTAGAAAAGTTTTCCGTTCACAACAGGTCGGTTTCGGCTTCATGACCAATATATATATGTGAGATATCTTTAATTTGTAAAGTATTATTAAAATCAATTTTTTCTAGTTCTGTTGTATTTATATATTCTTTTTTCAAAAAATTTTTGAAAAGCTCTAATAATATGTCTTTAGTTGAAGAAACAAGATATATTATTTGAGAAGACTCGCTTTGAAAATTTGAAAGTTAAGAATTTTAAATATGTTTTATTTACAGGTGACAAAGCATCTAGAATTACACGAATTTTTTCTAAATTAGAAGCACATTTCTCTTCGAACTGTGCCCGAATAAAAAATGTTGTAGAACCGACCACTGCTCCAGAATTCTTGTTGCAACAGATTCAAATGACAGCCATCTTGTATCACTAAGCCTGAGTATCTGATGCTCGGGTACATCAAAAATATCTTGTAGTTCCTTGAATTCATGTTGTCTTTTTGCACTCTTGAAATATTAAAAAACATTTCTACACACAGAAAAAAAATTGGTTGGAAAACGGTTGCAGTTATGAAATATTGATCAGGAAATATAATTTATTATTGCAACTATTAAAAATGTGTAACTCTAACTGATTTTTAATACTAATGATTATTAAAATTTATTTAATACTAAAAATTAGTACGAATAGTGTCAATCACAACCAAATTTATTGAAGTGCAATACTGAATATTGGTTATTACAATTAATAATTTGCTTTTGTCAATAAATTTTATAATATAATTGCTTATTCATTTATTGTAGCTAATTATTGATTGTTAGTATGGTTTCAATTCGTGTACAACAAATGAAAATATAATTATTTGGTATTCACAACCAAAAAAAAAAAGCTATATGTCCCAATTGTTTATTGTGAGTACTAAACTTATTATAAGCTGAAATTTCTGTCAAAAGTAAAAAATAAATTATTTAATAAAATAAGTTTGAATATCATATTTAAAAAATATTTGGTCCGATCAACATCGTACATATGGGCTAACTCTCCAGCACGCTCTATAGACTCCAATAGATCACTAGGCCCGTCAAATTCTATATTCCACCTTCCGAGCTTATCCATTAAATCCATTTTGGACTCGGCGGCTATAGATGCTATCGAGGGGTGAGTCATCTTATTACTCCTCTACCGGTGATTTTACCAATATATTAAGCTCCGGGGTCACAAGGAATTTGGGCGAGGATAGGCCACATATTGCTTCCTGTTTCATTTGGGTCTCTTAAACGCGCTGTGTTTCAAGCTGTTCACCATGTTCACCACTTATGAATTTAGCCCAATGCTTTCTTAGTTTCTCATCACTGCCCGCTTGGTCTAATTGGAACTCTTTTAGGTGCGATAAGAATTCTTTCCGTTTAAGGGAGTAGGTCCACGATGTTCCCAACATTGTCTGTGTTGGTCGGATAAATAATGTATGTACGTATTTTATACACTAAATAATCACCCCTTTCGTGGTTGGCGAGTTTAAAATACGCTTTCGACTGTTTGGTAATACATAGATTTAAAGAAGCAAGTTCACGTTCTCTTTAATCTATTACCAAAAGTTCGCCAAACACGATAAGGGGAAATAAGTAAACGGTACATAAATAAATAAACACACAAAAAATGGAGGTTAATGGAATTATTTTCATTTTTTTTATTTATAAATCGGGAAAATGGTTAATGCAACCGAAGGGAAAAAGATATTAGTTAAGTCAATTAAATCTTTTGGTATGAACACCAATTATGTGTTAATTCAGTTGCATCTATCATATATTCGGGTATAAGCTTATTTTTGTTTTCTAAAAACAATACTAACAACCAGCAATATCAGTGGTTATAACTGATAGTGTACTAAAATTCAAATGTTGCTATCAAAAATATTATGCTAAGAATCGAAATTTTCAGTAATTGTAACCGAATTGTGTGATAGTACATGCAACCGACGAAATTCGATTGGCGCCAAATTCGGTTGTGATCACGAATCTGTTTTCTCTGTGTAAGTAACTGTTCAACGTCATCTGGAATGCATGATAGTGATGAGTTATTCACGAGAGTTATAGAATGGCACACGCAGCCAATATGAAATAACTGCGGAATCTTTTTCTTTAATAGTGTCGCTACACCAATATTTTTTCCCACCATTGTAGATGCGTTGTCTGTAGCAAGACCGATGCAATTTTTTAGTGGAATTTGATGTTCTTCTAATGATGATAGTATTGAATTACAAATGCTTTCGCCAGAACCATCGCTTGGCTGGACTAACCGAAATAAGCTATCAACAGTTTTTCCTTTGCAACTATCAAACTGTCTGACCACAAGTACTAAGCATTTGTCCGTAGTTTCATCAATAATTAGGCTAAAACTTTGTTTTTTAATTTTTTCCACCATCTTAAGTAGTCCTTCTTTGCCGAGGAACTGGGAAATGTCTTTTGATTTAGTACGGCTACATGATACCTGCGAGAAATGTAATTTTGACATTTTACAATTTTTGTATTAATACAGTCTGCTGAACCTTAATAAAGCTCTCTCTAAGGGCCAATTTCACCAACTGTATTAAAATATGATTTTCATATACTTATGTATGTAATTTGGTTTTTGTTTTGACATGAAAAACAAAAATTGTGTATTTAAATACAATTGGTGAAATAGGCACTAAGTTTGTTTACCAAAAAAAAAAAATTAAATTTTTTGTTTCAGTTTGTCTTTTTTTATTTACAATGTGTTCATATCAGTGCTGCATTAAAAATTTAACTATTGCATTCAAAATCTAGCTAACTTTTTAATTGCATTCAAAATCGGAAAATTGTTTGTAGGATTTAAATTTTACTTCAACAATCAATTTTCTGATATTGATTGCAATACATTTTTTGAAATCAATTTATATAATAATTGATTACAATTTGCTGGCAATACTTTAATTCTAATCAAATTCAGTGATTACAATCACTCTTTTTTTTATTTAGTTTTAAATGAAACTGTAACAAAATGTTTTAAAAAATAGCAAATACGTAATAATGCTCGGGGCAACATTTGCAAATATACGCCTAATTAAACATGTCTATGGTTATGAAAAAATTGTGGCTTTATTGTGAACCCCAAGTTTCAATATCGATCAAAAAATAATTTTTTTGGTTATCAGTGATTTTTTAAGACGGCTTTCATTAGAATACACTCAGGTCTCGTTTTATGCGATAGATGCGTTACAAAAAAAAAATCGCATAAATTGCATTCGCATAAAACGATACTCTAGCTTCATAGAAAAAGTAATGATTCGCGAAGCAAGGTAAGATAAATAACGATTAAGGTATATGTAAATGCACAGCACTTTTCCTTACAATATTAACGTTTTTTTGTTTGATTTTTTTCAAATGTTTTTTTGAACAAACTTTTTGGAACACGAAAAAACAAACGTTACATACATATACATATGTATGTATGTTTATATCTACTTATAAAAAGTATACTCCTTTTGTACAACAGCAACCAAATTATTGATTTATGAACATAAAACAAATTGTACACCAAAATCAAAACCGAAAAAATTATTCCCAAATATGTTTATAAATATCTGCAAATATTTTTGTTCGCTTTAATAACTATGTATACGTATAATCACAAAATGATATTGAAAAAAAACAAACGGTAAATTTTTTAAATATACTTACATATGTACAATGTAGGCATGTATGTGTCTCTATTTAATTATTCGCAATATATCCATAAGCTAACCACGCATGACAAGAAAAAAGATTTCATATAAACTTACTTACATATACATATTTTAAAACAATTTTACATATATTAAAGCTGGGAGTTATAATAACCAAAAAGAAAAAAAGTATCTTTTCCTAACTTGAGGGTTACACGCAGGGTTGTTAGATGTGACGATTTTTCGTCATTTTGACGATTTTTTTGTGAAAATACAGTAAAATGACGATTGACGATTTTTAATCTAAAGGTAATAGTGTTATGACGATTTTCTGGCAACAGTAAAACACTTATAAGAAATATTAACAATTATATTGGGAACAGTTCAAAACGTAAAAATCATTTTTCAATATAAAAAAATTATTAGATATTAAACGAAAAAAGTTCTTCCCCCATCACAATTTAAAAGCACTAGTAATTCGAATTCTACAATTAAATGAATGCCATCGATACGGCAAAAAATACATACTAGAGCCCCGTCGGTCCTATTTGGTCCGCTTTTTACAAATTGGTTAAATCCGCTTTGCGTTTTAATGATTTCGATTTGCGTCGCTACATACGATTTCATTTTTCGCTGAAGTCATAATCATATTTGAAGAATTTTTCTATTTGCGTGTAAAAAGCCGAATTCCCATTTAATTCTGTTAGGTAAGTTATTCTAAGTATAGTTGAGTGTTAGGAAGTAAGAAGTTAGTTCTTAATAAGAAGTTGTGTAGAAAAATGAAAGCAAAGTAAAGAAAATGCACTCGCTTGGAACTAAAATTGGACGTCATAAATCGTTTCAAGTCGGGTAAAAAGACTGTTGATTAAGACAGAACCCTTGGTTTATCACCTTCAACAGTAAAAACAATTTGTATTAGTGATAGCACTAAAAATTAATCATTTAAAGATAGCTCGAGTTAATAGTAAATGAGATTTTATTTTTTATTTATGTTTTTGTGAATATGTGTAGTGAAATAAATAACCCTGTAGGAAGTCAAACCCATTTTTAAATAACTTCAAACTGGTTTTTTTATAACCACAACTAGTTGATTAAGTGACTTTTTTCCTTGTCGACGACTCATTATTTTAACATGGGCATGTCATAGGCAGTAGGCAATTGACCATCTTTGCATGACTTTTTAATTGACTACTAATTACTTATTTTTAAACCTATTTGTAGTTACTTAATAAAATAGTCAGTTTATAATAAATTATTTAAATTTTAAATAATTCTTGTTAAAAAAATATATGTACATACATACCAACATACATATACATATGTATATGTATATCTATAAGTATTTTGATATACATATAAATAATTATTTCAGAACATTTTGCATTAAATTTCCCTAAATGATGATGTATAATAGTGCTGAAATAAATACGCTACATAATTGCTAGTACATAAACAGATTTGTATTGAATTAATTTTTAATTATTTTAATATGTTTTTATACATTTTTTTCATTTGACTTCATGGCATGCTTGTTTTACTTATTTTGCTTTTATTTGTATTTTACGTGTGCCTCTATGCAAAATGTTTGGTTGATATCTGCATGAGAATTAAACCAATTTGTAGTCATTTGAAAAATAGTTAATTTATAGTTGGTGTTTTTTGCAACTGACTATTTTATTTACTACAGGGAAATGTTTGTTATGTTTTTATGAAAATATATTTTTTCTTATGTATTTCTTTTCAAATGATAAATATATTTCAGCCCACTTGTTGAAATAAATAGAATAAAACTGAACAATATCACTTTCTTTATCATAAATATTATTTCTTGCTAAAAATTTAGATTTTTAAACCACTCAATGCAATAAATTGTCTCCAATTTGTAAAATTTAAATATTTGACGATTTGTTGACGATTTTGTTAACTGTTCATGACGATTTTGACGAATTTTGTTCAAACTTTTGACGATTTTTTAAGAAAAAAGCCTAACAACCCTGGTTACACGATCAAGTTTTGGCTATCAAGTTTTAATACACTCACACTTTTTTACCAATACACTCATACTTTTAAAAATTGATACGAACTTGCCTCTAAAATTCTCTTGCCAGTGAGTGTATCAATTTTCGTTCAAGAAAACATCTTATTACAAATCTTTTGAAGTTGTTTTTTTTTCACAAATATTTTGCCGGCAAAAGCTGAAGTTCTTTTTTTTTACAAATTGTTGCGGGAATTTTAAAATTTTAACTAAAAACCTAAAAAATAGTGAAATATGTTTATTAATAAAATTTATTTATAAAATTAATAAGCAAAATGATGTTCTGCGATTCATAGAGCTGTACAGAAGCCATGAAATTTTATGAATCTTTCATCATATAGGCGAAATGATTTAAAAATAAAAGCCTACGAGTCTTTAGCTTCTGAAACAAAAATGCCAGTGGAAGAAGTAAAGAAAAAAATAAAGTCCCTTCGAACAGCCTACAGTGCAGAAAAATCAAAAGTGGAAAATAGCAAAACATTTTGAGTTGTTTTCTCTGCGACGACATCTTGAAAAAGTAAATTGCTTTCAACTTGCGTGCAGCCTACGTCACAGCTGTCAACTTTTGCATATTTTGACAATCAGTATATGTAAAAGACTATCAAGAAAATCTTGATCGTGTGGCTGCACTGTAACGTAAAAAGTATCACAAAAGTGGCAAGAATCACAAAAAGTACCACATTTGGGGGCATTTTGTAAAAGTGGCCAAATAGTATCCAAGCAGTCGAAAAAGTGGCAAATTGCCACTTTAGTGGCACCAACGGTAACGCTGCTCGTGACGCATCTGTATGCTCTGTGAAGCAGGTAAGATCTTATTTAGCTGGGAGAGGTTATACCACTACAGCTAAATAATATTATAGAAGAGAGGTTATACCTCTTTCGTGTGATACAACTTGATGTCGGCAAAGATAGCAAGGCAAGAGACCAGCGGTGTAGACTAAATTCTCTTGGTTTGTTTTCTGGCTATCGTGAGACAGCGGTAGAGAGTAAGGTGATACTGCATCTCGAGAGAACAGCGATGTAGACTAAATTCTCCCGACGTGTAGTATCACACATCGCCGGTTGAACAGCTGGTGCGAGGTAACACCACGACCTCGCTGTTCGACTCGGGGTCTCCCTCACCGCGCGCGTATTTTGGCGGTTTTGTGGAATCTGTAGTGTGAGTCGCGTCACTACCCACGTGTTATTGCACCGCGCCGAGTGTGTGTTGTCGGTTCGTCCCTAGAGTGTCGTGTCCGTCATTCGTGTCTTCCATTTTATTTACAGTATGCAATTTGTCAAAAATTGCAGAGAATTTGAGTAAGAAACACTATAAATAAAGTGCGCTTACGGTTTGTAACGTTTTAAGAAAAGAATCGAGTCCGGTGTTTTATTTCTCTGGTCATTAAATAAATTTTTGTAACGAACCCTGGGAGCCGCGAGCTCTACCCCAGCATAAGGTGAAAAACACGTCGTTACACAGTGTAGTCATATATGCGCGGAACGAACTGTTAAAGTTGCACAAGATATTTTTCCATTAAGTAAATCAACTCGCACTTTAAACTTAAAATTTATTTCTTTAAACCCCAAAAAATAGCTTTACATTTTTGTTATATAGTTGCTTATTTTATGTTTTTATGCCTGTATTCATAAAAATATTTTAAATTTAATAAAGGCTTGAAAACCAAATTTTCTATGAAAATTTTCCTTAATAAACATTTATTAATGGCCTGTTCGTCGATAGCGAATAAAGGGCTGTAGGAAATATCGCCCAAAGAAAAATGGCCCAAAAAAATAAATGAAAAATCGCCCAAATGAAGAATCGCCCAAGCGAACATGAAAAATGACCCAAAAAGGTGAATATGAATTTTTGCCCAAAAAAAACGAAAAAGGGCCCAAAAAGAAAATGAAAAATGACCCAAAAAGCAAAAACGAATTTTTTCCCAAAAAAAAAAAAAAAAAAATTACTAAATTTGCAAAAAAGTGTTTATTATTCATATAAATTTAGGTGACATGTCATAACGTCCAGTGTCGTAGTGTCCTTGGACAGTTTTAAAGTGTCATAATGTCCATCGAAGACGAGGACGAGGACGTTATGACACTTTGCAACGTCCGCAACTTAACTTATAATCAAAAATGTGTACATTTTTTTTTAAAATACCGTTAAAATTTTAAGTGATTTTTTAAAGATACTTATTTAACCATAATATGGTTGTCGGTGACAATGATTTGGTTAAATTAAACATAATATGGATAAAATATTTTAATAGCTTTTACTCCGGGTGTATATATTAAATATATATATCCAAAATAAGGATTTCATCTTCTATGGTATAACAAATACTGGCTTCGCTAACTAAAGCTTCTCTGTATAGCCGGCCTTCGGCCGGGCGCAAGGATTTTCTCCTCTATGGTATAACAAAGACCGGCTTCGCTAACTAAAGCTTCTCTGTATAGCCGGCCTTCGGCCGGGCGCAAGGATTTTCTCCTTTATGGTCTAACAAAAACCGGTTTCGCTAAATAATGCTTCGAAAAACTGCCTTGTTTCCGAACAAGGCCGACTACGCAGAGAAGCTTTAGTTAGCGAAGCCGGCGTTTGTTATACCATAGAGGAGAAAATCCTTGCGCCTGGCCGAAGGCCGGCTATACAGAGAAGCTTTAGTTAGCGAAGCCGGTCTTTGTTATACCATAGAGGAGAAAATCCGAAGGAGAAAAAACGAAAAATCACCCAACAATAACGATAAATAGCCCAAAAATTTTGGGCCATTTTTCATATGAAATCAGGCCCAATTTTACATGCAATTTTTTTGGGCGATTTTTCATTTTTTTTTTTTGGGCGATATTTCCTACAGCCGAATAAAGACTTCGTTCGCTTAACTAACATGCAAAACAAAAACAACATTTTATAATTTGTTTTTGTTTTAAATGTAATTTAAGCGAACGAAGACTTCATTCGCTATCGACGATCAGGCCATAAATTTTATAATCATTTATAAATATGGGGTCTAAAGTATATAGCATATATGTACATATAAACAATAAATGTACCATATAAAATGTGTGGCTGTAGGAAAAATCGCCCAAAGAAAAATGGCCCAAGAAAAAAAAATGAAAAATCGCCCAAATGAAGAATCGCCCAAAAGAACATGAAAAATGACCCAAAAACTTAAAAATTAAATTTTGCCCAAACAAAACGAAAAAGTGCCCAAAAAAATGAAAAATGACCCAAAAAGCAAAAACGAATTTTTTCCGAAAAATAAATTACCCAAGTTGCAAAAAAGTGTTTATTATTCATATAAATTTAGTTACATACAAATGTTAGTTTTACGTAAAAAATTGCATTGTATCTTCAACAGCTGTTCGGCAGTATGGACAGTAATACTTATTTGAGCCCTCCGGCAAACTTTGTGCACTCTTGAATAGTTAAAAATTAATTAAGCACTGCATAGTTATAATCAATAACTCAAAACAGAATATAGCTTTTTGCAAGGTGGCTGTCATAACGCCCAGTGTCATGGTGTCCATGGACACTTTTTGAAAATGTCATAATGTCCGTGGGCATAAAGACACTTTGCAAATGGACATTATATCACTTTTAAAAATGTCAAAAGGTTCATAATTGCTAAAGATGTTAAACACAAAAAAAGATCTACTTACACGCAGAGAAAAGCATGTTTTATTATGGTCACAACCAACAAAACTATTTTTAAAAAAACTTACTTTACCAAAACAAACACCGGCTTCGCTAACTAAAGCTTCTCTGCATAGCCGGCCTTCGGCCGGGCGCAAGGATTTTCTCCTCTATGGTATGACCAAGACCGGCTTCGCTAGCTAAAGCTTCTCTGCGCAGACGGCCTTGGGCGGGTGCAAGGATTTTTTCCTTTATGGTACAGTGTGGCCCAAAAAAGACTGAAAGATTAAAAATAGTTATATCTTTTTTGTTTTTATTTTTTACTAATTTTTTTTTATGTTTTTAAATATTTATTTCACGGAAATTTTTTAAATCTAAGTGTGAAATATAACATCTCTCAAATGGTGTCCATTTTCTTGCAAACAAAAATTGGCTCTTTTAACCGCATTTTCCATTACTGCCCGTAGAGTTTCTGGTTCCAAGTTGCTTATTTCTGCTTGAATGTTGTGCTTAAGCTCTTGAATTGTTTGGGGTTTATTGATATACACAACTCCTTTCAAATAGCCCCACAAAAAAAAGTCTGGAGCAGTCAAATCTGGTGAACGTGGAGGCCAAGCAAAATCAGAATTTCTGGAAATTATTCGTTCACCAAAAATGTTATGAAGAAGTTCCATTGTCGCTCTTGCTGTATGCGCAGTTGCTCCATCTTGCTGGAACCATATGTTTTGATTATTCTCAACATGTGGACGCAAAAAAATTTCTATCATAGTCCTATACAGAGCCCCGTTAACCGTTTCTGGTTGACCCTCCAATTGAGTACAAAGACGACGAGTAGAGACAGATGGATCTTCGTTTACACTCTGCCGTACAGCCTCCACAACTGCTTCATTGCGCACAGATCGACCTCTTCCTCTTCCTGGAAGATCTGACACTCTTCCATGTTCCTCAAAACGGGAGACTAAGTTCCTAATCATGTTGTGACTGGGTGCTGTTCGGACATTAAAATGACGACGATAATTTCGTTGAGTTGTAATAATTGACCTTCCAGAAGAATAAAAAAATTCAATGATTTTGACGCGTTTCTGCACATCATATGTAGCCATGATTTATCTCCAAAAACCAGTAAATAACCTGCAAAAGACAAAAAAAAATTATTAAAAACAAAAAAGATATAACTATTTTTAATCTTTCAGTCTTTTTTGGGCCACCCTGTATAACAAGTACCGGTTTCGGTTTTTCATAATGAAAAATCACCAAACTTAAAAAACGAAAAATCACCCAATAATAACGAAAAATAGCCCAAAAATTTTGGGTCACTTTTCATATGAATTCAGGCCCAATTTTACATGGAATTTTTTTGGGCAATTTTTCATTATTTTTTTTGGGCCATTTTTCTTTAGGCGATTTTTCCTACAGCCATAATGTGTATGCAAATTAAAAAAAAAAAAAATTTTTGATGGCCTAAAAACAATATTTTCATTAACAATACTAAATTGCCCAGCACCCTAATTAAAAAAACTCAACAAAAGGGTTAAATAAAATATAAGATCAGTTCAATACACATTAATTTTTTTAAATAAGCAATTTATGATTTCCTTGTGAGGCAAATTTAGACAGTACAGTCTATCTTCTGTCATTGTTGATCCGAGCCATGTTTTTATTCGACGAACGGTAGGAAATTACCTCTCGCTCGTAGCTTTACTGACGAGCATTGAAACGAAAATTTTAAATATTTTTCTTAGATTTGGGTAGATATTTTCGTCACAGCTTATTAAAGCATTTACAACGTTATCTAATAGATTTTCAGATATTTTCCATGTGTGTTGCCAATGCAACAGTTCAGGCTCAAGTTTAGATGTTAGTAGGTGTTTATCTCTTTTATCAAATATAATCAGCTCATCAGCTAGTTGTGCTTTTAACAGTTTTGTATCTGTATATGACTCGATTACACTTTGAGGTAGAAGTTTAGGTATGTTCAATACGTTTAGGATATCTATTGGGAAAAGTGTTTTGATATCTTCAAAAATAAATTCAATAAGAGGAATGTAACCTACAACTCGGTAGTAATCTTTAACATTTTGAATGTGATTATTTCGTTCAAATATTGTCTTTTCGATAGGAACCTCGACTTGAACGCAAATAACTTTAACTTTTTCAATAATCGCTTTAAATTGTTTTTCGGCTTTATTTCTTTTTTCTTCAAGGCACATGATTAAAATTTTGATAAGGCTTGATCCTTTTTGAAGCAAGATATGCTTTTGTAAAATGATACTAAGTGGCTGTGTTACAATAGGTATAACACTTAGGCCCGTTTTCACGACTTAACGATAGCTAAATGTAGGAAGTTATCGAACAGATAATGAGTTTTTAATTATCACAAGTTCCCTTTAATCTAAAAGTGAAGGATAAGGTAAAAAAATAACCCTTTACCTTTAACTTTTGTCGTAAGGTTTAGATTTGAGATTGCCATATTATATTCACATATTTTTATATATGGCAACTCCAAGTATATGTATATTTTGTAAATTAATAACAAACTCGTATTTTGACAAATAAAATTTACAAAATGTTAAATTCGCGTGTACGCGGTATTTCATTAATTGCCATTATTAAAAATATTTGTGCACACAAAAATTTAAAATGAGAAAAGTAAAAGGAAGTTAGTAGTTGCCAGTTCGTATTTTTATTTTGGCAAAAATAATCGGTATTTACTTTAGTATTGCCAAATTTTTAAAAATGTTAAGTTTATTTTATACAGAAGTTGTGAAAACGAAAGTTGAAGGTAACTTTATTCCTCACTAGTGCTAATGGTACCATTAACTATTTCGATCTTTAAAGGTAAGTCGTGACAACGGGCCTTAATATGTATATTCCGCAAATAAACTTAAAAGTACTAAGTGAGTTCCTCAATATAAAGGTAGAGATACTACCTTTCCACTCAGATATTATTTCCCAAGCTTCTACTATATGATGTACACTTGTTGCAAAGACGCATAATGAAGAGAGTTTGGCTCCCAAATACTTTGCTAAAATTGTTTTTCGCTTGGGATGATTATATTTAAAAAATTTTGTCGTTTCTTTAACAAATAATAAAACTTTTTGTATTAATGGCACTTTATTGCTTTTATGGGAATAGCAAGGCGTTTGTTTCGCATTTGTCGCTTTTCCAGAAATTTTGAACAGCTCCATTTTCTGCTGACATCAGAGGACACCCATCTGTTCCATCTCCTACACAATTTTTTGGGGTCAGGACCAAAATTTGTCAAAGCTTTAAGAACTATTTATGATAGTGCCTTCGATTCAATTGACACATCAACGTCATCAATATCTTCCTCTTCCAATGCGTTAACAACAAAGCCAATAAATTCTTCCCTAAAAACTTTTTGTTGTATGTTGAAATATCTTAACGATAAGGAAATCTGGCTTTTCCCCGACAAATCCGCACTTTCGTCAAAAATTATCAAATAGAATTTTGATTCATATAACACATAAATATATACATAAATATTGCAAATACTAAGGCTTTTTAATAATTCAACCGCACGCATTATCAAGTCAAACGTTTACTCTTTGGATATAGATGGCACCTTCTGGGATTTAATGTAGAATAATAAGTAATGGAATTCGGTAAACTAGATGTTTCTTTGGAAATATCTAATAAGTAACTATTTGGATTAAGAAATGGATACTTATTGAAAATCGTTAGAGATTCAATAAAAAAAAAAAAAATAAAAAAATACTTATTGAAAATTTCGTTAGAGATTCCATAAAAAAAAAAAACAAAAAAACGTTGCTGGGATTTCCAAAAATTTTGTACATTAAAAAAATATTATTATTGGGAATTCTTGTATTATCGAAATTAACAAAACATATTTTTATAATTTAAGGAAGGGGGATTCCGCGCCTGAGCCTAAGGAAGGCTACATATTTTCTATATATTTAGAGAACGGTAAAATTGTAAGTATCCAAATTGTGTAAAAATAGCTAAGTTAGCAATGCGTACTATCTGACAAAAAGTCGTGTTGGATAAGAGAAGTGGACGATGGACCTCCCAATTTTAAGCAAAAAGCTAAGTTGTCAATACACAACTTCTGTCAGAAAGTGTTCCGGATTGGAAAAGTGGTTTTTGTCGGAAACAAATAGCATATTTATCTATAAACGGTTACTGTAAAAGTTTCCCAATTTGAAGCAAAAAGCTAAGTTGTCAATACACAACTTTGTTAGAAAGTGGACCGGATTGCAAAAGTGGGTTTTGTCTGATACAAATATCATATTTATCTATAAACAAAGTTTGTTTCAAATTTCTACTTATTGTATATTAACTAGAGTTCACCAAATGGTCAATATTCGACCATAAATGTTTATGTTAATATGAAGAAAGTATAACTCATCTAAGTTAATACGAATTTACATGTTTCTATCATTTATTTGTTCTGTCTTAGTGGATCGATTTGGCGAGGGACCAACCTTCGGTTCAAATTTTATCTTCTACGTGAGTTAATTTAATTTTGTAAGTTCAATATAATATCTATCAGAAAATATTAATTGAAAATTAAAAAAGCATCAAAAGTCTCCATAGACATTCTCATTCACTCAAGACCATGCATGTTTATTTTTATCTTTGTAGGTAGACTATTAAAAAAAAAAATTTAAACTACCGGATGAAAAACAAAAAGTACCAACATTTTTCGTCTTATAGGTTCGCATTCACTCAGTAACCTGTCCCTATAATATTATGATTCTGAGTTCAATATTATAGAAAATTTAAAAATTAACACATGAAGCACGGAAAAGTAAAAGAAAGGAATTGAATTTCCCGTTTTTCCCTTTTTTGATACTTTTTTCCCCATAGAGGTTCGATTGACAAACAAAGGAAGATAGCGTTCTTAACTGTTTTGCTTGAGACGATTCATAAAGTCGAACTTGTTCCAATGGAAAAATGCATTAAGACAGCGGCTATCGATAGAAGAAATTGTAGACAGAAGTTTGGCTGAAGATGGTAGGTCTTCCAACGCCTTTCGAAAATCCAGAGTAATATCGAATTATAAAGCAATTAAGGGTTTTACGATGCCTTAAAGTAATACAACGATGTGGTGTTAAGATGAAAAATTTTATGCATCAAAAAAAGAATAAGTCATAGCGGATGGAATGGAAGATTTTCCATAGTAATTTTTTTGTTAAAATAATTTTTTTATTCGTTATTCTTATCGATTAATCGAATAATTTTTTAGATTTAATCGTTTGATCGAACGAAAAAAAACAATTATATGAATTATTCGAACAAAATTGAAAGGCGAATAATTGACAACTCTAGTAAATACCTTTCAAATGGTGTATATTTTGTTTAAATCGGTTGACATACAGAGGAGGAAAGTGTTCTTAACTGTTTTGCCTTTGCCGATTTATATACAGATGAGGGCAGCAAAGCACACTGGGTTATGCTTATTTCCAAATTTTCGTATGTACAACATCACCATCCACAAAATTTCCAGTTATCTTCTTCATTTTACATTTCATGAATGTTAATTCTTGTACAAACACTTGGTTACAAGTTGCAATCGCGATAATGATTACGGCATATTAAATTTGTACCGACTACGATGACAATATCAGCACCCACAAGTCACCACTTTGCAGCATGAGTTAATGCTTTAACTACAGAATTCTTACTATTTTATTTGTTGTATAAGTTAATCGGATTATATATGTGCATGTGTGACTGCTTTTGTTTCTCTTCTTTTCACAAAACACGAATTCATGTAGGAAAAGCTTGAAATGAAAGTAGAAAATTTTTCCATTTTGTCGACTTCATTTCAAATTCACATTCAATCTTTAAGTGTGTGGGTGTGTTTTTGATGTTACGACAATGATCTTTAAATATTTTACTGTTATAAAGTGAGTTGAAACGTGCAGTGGCAGTGCAGTGTGAGGAGCAAGAGTTTAAAACTGTAAGGATGTCTCACACTTGTGCACTCTATTATGGACTGTTGATTATGGTAAATCAAACAAATTTCGTAATTGAAAACAAAAAATTTTATTAACTCCTGGAACTAGATATTTGGTAGTAATACCACCTAGTGTCTGTGGACTTTAACTCTTAACTGCGTTGTCCACAATATCTACCAATTATATAAAATCGTATATTTATATTGAAAACAATAATAAAACTAGAGAATGTGATTTTTTTTTCAATGTAAATAAACGAAAAATATTTAAACGAAACCTTGTTAATTAAATTTTTGAAACCCAAGAAAAACTGTTGACTTCTTTGCCCTTGTGGACAGCGACTGTCGTTCCTTCGTGTGGAACGGGATTTAATGATGCCATCTGGCAACCCACCATGTAATATGTGGCTCAGCTGTGCTTTAACGCCACCTGTAGAATGAATTCGTTTCTTTTACTTACTTTCTAAAACTAAAAAACCCAAAGTTAAAATTGTGAAAAATTTAAAGTGTAAAATAAAAATTCAATTGAAATAATAGAAAAATAAAAGTGAAACAGCAGAGCCACAGTAAAAGTGCTATTGAGCCACCAGAAAAATAAGGGTTAATTTTTGTTAATCATTAAAGTGTGTGCGCGCCAGCCGCTAACTGACCTGCCTCAACAAACCACTTGAGTGAGCTCCCCCGCCACTTTGTAATTCCGGAAAACGTACCCAAGCAACAGGTAACCAGCCTCATTTACACCCCAACAAAAACTTTGAGAAAAAAAATTTCTTTCGACGTTGTGGGTCACGAAATAAATTCTAAGGGATTTGAAAGCTAGCAGTGAAATAATTTTAAAAAATTTAAAAATATTAGTGCTTTTCCACAAACATAATTGCCTCTTCCTTCCAATCTTTTCCCTTATTATGCCTTTCACCACAGGTGGAAAGTGTATATATGTATAAGTTTGTCATTGCGCGGGTTATTTCTACCATATTGATATTTAACCCTATGAAGTATATAGTATATTCTGGGTCATTAAAGCCGGGCTTCTGAGATGTGGATTAAGTTTAAACTAAGCTTATCGTAGTCTGAAACTCGGGTTCTTCCGGCGAAATGCGACTTTTTTATTATTGTATTAAAGACCAACAGCCGTATTCATAAAAACTTATTCATGATTAATTAACCATATTTAAGGAAAAATTGCTAAAGTTTTATTCATAAACGAAAAATAGTCTATTAAAACTTTAATAAACCATTCATAAAGTAAGAAAATTTATTGTTGTGTTTGCCCTTCTTTAAACAAAAAATAAAATGGGATTTTGATAAATATTTGCATTTTATGATGTTATTTTTGTGAAATATGTTTAAAGTTAATGGAAAAAATGTTTTATTTATTAATATTGACATTTTTAGTACATTTTATTAATTTGTTTTAATTTTTGACAACCAATTTAAAGTTATATTGCTTAATATTTTAACATTTTTTTAAATGATTTAAATGAATGCGTTCAGAGGCAAATACAGATATTCTCTTAATTTTTTTTTTTAAGTTATTGCAAATAATTTTTTAAACAACGAATTGTTGTTAAAAAATATTTAAAAAAAAGGAAAATAACAATCATAATAATAATGGTGTTTATAAAAAGTAAACAAACTTTATATTCGAATACTTTCTTATCGTATATTTAAAAACAGGTTCAAACACACATTTTTATAATACCTTTCGACAAAATTTTGTTCTGAAACTAAAATAATATGTATTTTTTTATTATAAGAATAATTAATATATTAATTTTAGAATATCATGTGAACCGAATGGAAGTTTTATGCATCACCAGCAATAAAATGGCAACAAAACTTAAAAAAAGTTGCCATACTTAAACATAAAATGGCTACAAACAACTGATAGTTAAAGCTGTTATTGTGCGTTTATGAATACGTATTTTTATAAGAGGTTTAAAAGACATAAAGCGTTTTATAGTTATTACATACTTTCAACTTAAAATAAGAACTTTTTATGAATATGGCCGCAACATTTTAAGCAAATCTAAGCTGTTCCGTCAAAATTTTGTACATATAAAAACTTGCTAATGGCGGCACAAATCTGTTTTCAGATTAACACCCAGTTTCACTGATATCTCCAAAACCCAGCCTAAGAGAAGAAAAGTTGATGTAACAATGTCCATCTGCCTGTGTGTATGTTAAATTGGGGTTTCCGAAAGATCCCAGACGTGATGGGGACCAGGTTTTTATACATTTATATCGCATATACTTCGCTAAAGCTTACTTTTGAAAGTCGGACCAATCGGTACATAAATAGCTATTATGTGAGTAGAAAAAACCCGACTGACTCTAATTTTACCTAAAAATCCCTTTTTTTGTTGTACATCTAAAAACCGGTAAGAGCATATGTTTCCAAATTAGGAACAAGCATCTTGGCTATCAACTAAATTAGTGCGGGAATGGAGAAGTGGGCGTGGCACGAAAAATATTTGTTTCTATCTAAAGAACGGTAGAAGGAAACCGTCCAAATTAAGTACACATAGCTGGGTTATCAATACGCAAACATTCTTAAAAACTGGCAGGATTGGACAAGTAGGCGTGGCACTTCCCATGCAATGAAATTTTAGATTTCTGTATATTAGAAGAACGGCAAAAGCCAAAGGTTCCAAATTATTTATTATACAAGAAAACAAAATTGAAAATTGTTTATGCTTCCTGGAACTTTGATGGAAATTTTTCTTAATCTGAGGTCGCTAAATTCAAATTAAATCCCCATTTTTCTATATCAGCTTGACCTTACGAGACATAACGGCATGTCTAAAATTAAGGCACTTTCATCAGTTAAAAAAAAATCAGTAAAAATATTATATATAAGCCGTGCTTGCATTGATTTTTAATTTGCCCAGTAGTTTCAACACTATCGTTAAAATTTTGAAGAAAATAACAATTTGAAAAAAAAAAAAATTTTTTTTGTTCTTTAAAAATTAATGAAACAAACATAGTTTTGGTCTAAAAACTCTTAGTTACACACTCACAATATTCTGTACGTAAAATTAACTGAAATTGTAATATAAAATAAATGAAAATTCAATTAAAAGCCGGTCTACTTATTTTTCATTTATTTTGAACAAAAAGTTTATTTAATTTTTACTGTCAAAAATTCAACACCATATTCAGTAAAAACAATTACATATTCAGTTATTTTTTAAAATTTTACTGTCAAAAACAATTAAATATTCCGTTATTTTATTGTATTCAGTAATTTTCGTTTACTACACAAAAGAGCTGAATTTCTAAAAAATACCAGACAAACACCTGTCCGCTTGTTTTTTTTATAAGCGAGAGAGGGAGAATATTATTATTTACTTACCCTGTTACACACGTTTATTTAACTTTTGTTGTACTGACCATGTTGTTTACAGAAAAACTCTCAATTATAAGACACCAACAGCATGACCGATATGGCTTCGCAATTATTTTACTTTTAAATTTTGATGTATGTATTTAACTAAATTATTTTAACAAAGAGAAAATGGGAATTGCTTACACAAAACAAGCAATTCATTTTTTATATATAAGTAAAAATTAATTTTTGGTAGTTGAATTATATAAAATAACTGAATATTTAATTGTTTTTACTGAATATGGTGTTGAATTTTTGACAGTAAAATTTTGTAAAATAACTGCATATTTATTTGTTTTTACGGAATTCGCGGTTGAATTTTTGACAGTAAAAATTAAATGAACTTTTCGTTGCTTTAAATAACATTTTCATTTAATTTTACATAAAGAAGAATTTAACTCAATCAACGGACAATATTAACTGCAACTGAAAATCAGTATTAATATGCACTTGGTTTTTTGAATAACTGTTAGAATCAGTTAAAAATAAATTTGCTTCGAATTTAAAAATGACTGAACGGAATATTTCTTAAATAAACTACAGTCCGTTACTGTAATAATATTGTGAGTGCACATATTTCGAATGAATGATCATTGCAATCGCTGCACCACTTATATTTTGGTCACAATTTACTGAATTCATAATTCAAATCAATTTCAATTGCGTGGTTATTATTATTATTTATTTATTAAATCAGTTTTCTCTGCAAATTGTGAACAAAATCCAAAGTTGTGCACCGCTTGCAATGAAATAAAGCTCATTTATATATTGATATAGGGTATATAACATTCTGGGCTTCCCTCATTTTTCATTATGTTTTCAATGAAAACAAAAGTCTTTTATATAATTTCCATAAAAATTGTTGACTTTTTATCTTCGCCACTCCTTTTTTAACTTCATGTTCCATTCCTGCTTACGGCTGTTTTACAAACTTGCACTTCCATAAATGTGCGTTTGTATATACTTATGTATATGCACGCACACTTGCAAAAGAAAATCCACACACAAATATCAACTGCAGCTCCCATTTGAATGGCAATGCACTGGGTTAAGTGGCATTACTTTTGTTATTCATGTAATTTCATTTTTTTGGAAAATTATTTTAACGCATACGAATTTGTTAAAAAAAAGAAAAAAAAATGTGAAGAATAATTTATGCTCTTCTTTTTTCTGTCTTTTACATCCGCCTGTTTGCTTTTCTTCTTAAAATTGTATTTTTTCCTTTTCTGGTTAAATTGTGCATGCATGCATGTAATAAGATTATCCTTAAAATTTCGTTTTTCTTTATATTTCCAAATTGCTCATGTGGTTACTAACTATTTATGTAAATTTTAATTCTCTGGTTGCCATAGCTCTAACGCATGTACGAATTTTTGTAAGACTGTGACTTTTTATGCCCTCCGTCAGCGCTAGTAAATCAGGTGGTGCATTGTTATTTTAGTCAAAATTATGGGCCATCAACTTTTAAGCGGAAGTAGATGTGGATATTTTTTAAATTTTTAGATATTCATTATCTGATTATTGACTTATTGAGTGAAATAAAAATATTTATTTGTTGAACTAATATTTACTGACTTAGACACACATTTTAACGGAAGGGTCCTCCATGACTCGCGCAATATTGGCTCCCAACTACTCCAAAAATGTCACTTTGGCGTCATAGATCAATAACTTGATGTAGACTCATAAAAATTTTAAATGCATTAAACGATAAAAATCAAGGCGTCCAATCGCCTCGACCCTTTTTCCGTGTTGCACGTTTATTGAATTTATATTTTAGTAAGTCGCTTGCTAAAGTCGTTAAAAGTTTAAACCACATACTTATTATGACTGGCTGGTGCAGTGATATATGAAATTACGATGTATTTTCTCTCTGTAGCGATTTGATCGTGAGATGGCTGTGATTATTTTGACAATAATTAGTATTGTGGTTATTTTCTAATCTAAATTTTGACATTTTAATTACGCTAAAGTTCATCATATTTAATTTACATTAAATTATTTTCATGAAGAAAGGAATTTTACAACAAGAAATTATTTAAATTTATTGATCATTTTTACATTTTTGACAGTCGCAGGAATGGAACCCAGGCTTTCTCGGACAGGTTACCCTTACATGCAGTGGTGGATTTACACCTAGGCCCAAGCATCATAATGTTAAGTGCGCCAAAATTTAAAGGTTAATAATGTAAGGGGAATTCAAATTCGAAAATTGATCTGGCCTAGTTTTACTTTAAAAGAATACGAAATTTAAATTAAACTAGCATTTAACCTGCTACTTCGTTAGCGTTTCCTTTTCCTTCGTGGACATATTTTTATGCCAAAGTTTATTTAATGTATTGAAAAAAAATTTCCAAAAATAGTTACGATTTTCACCCCTTAAATGTTCGAATTTCGAAAAAGTACCCAATCCATATTCGTATTTTTTTGATAAGTTTCGAATGTGGTATAAACTTTGTTTCTATGTTTATTGGTTAAAAAAATAGATGGGGTGTCAAAAAAAAAAACCAAAATTCAGGTTTTACCCGTTTACTCCCTAATAGTGCCGAATTTTAAAAAAGTCTTTAAGTTTTGGAGATAAAAGGTTAGCAAATTTTCCAGTTTTTACTCTTTTTTACCCCCTGAACATTCGAATTTACAAAAATCCCGTCTTAATGGATCGATTGGGGAGGGACCAATGTCTGGTCCAAATGTCAAGTTTTTAGCTTCAGGTGTTTAGTCTGTGCGATGATGAATCAGTCAGTGAGTCAGTCAGTAACGCTACAATTTTATATATATATATATAGAGATTATACATATATTAAAATAATATAATAATATAATGGTTTTACAAAACTCGACGTCGCACAGTGGCTGAAAATTTTATTTCATTGGCCAAAAGTCCAATTTTTGTTTGTCACCGATTTCAAAAATTTTAATTTTATTTAATAGTAAACATATTAAAACTAAGTTAGCCAGAAAATTAGGTCAAAATATTGGTAATTGTGGTTGTGCCATGTTGTTAAACACAACTTTTTTTTAATTCAGGAAAAAGTGTTTTTTTTTAATATTTAATCCGAAAGAAATTATCATTGCACAAAAACTATCAGCGATAATGATCTGCTTGCTTTTTTGCTAGGTTGGTAGTCTTGTTATCTTTAAAAGGGTAATATTTGCGACTGTTGTGTTCTTAATATTTGAGATGTTAAGACATATTTTCTAAACTACTATATTTTTGTCAAATTTCAACTTTAGTAGAAAAGAACTTTTGCGGATCAAAAGGAACCGAGAAGGCGAAACCACTTATAGAAAGGTGAAGGTGTTTTCTTTAACCCTGTATATACTCTTGTACCCGTCTGCTAAAAACTTTTTTAATTTTAATGAAATTACTCAAAAAAAAATGTCTAAACTACTATATTTTTGTCAAATTTTTACTTTAGTAGAATAGAAATTTTGCGGATCAAAAGGGATTAAGAAGGTAAAACCACTGATTGAAAGGTAATTTTAATGAAATTACTCAGAAAAAAAAATTTTTTTTTGAAATTGTTTTTTTTACAATTTTTTTTATTCCGCAAAAATGTTTGCAGAAGTAACAGAAATCATGTGCTATTGTCTTCAATAAAAAATTTGATGATATAGGGAAAATTGATCGTGATCGAACATAATACAGGTAGTGCATATAAAAAAATTTTATTAATGTTACAAAATCAGAAAAACGTATTTATTTTATTTATTTATTTATTACTTGGATATCACATACAACAAGAATTGAATCTTTTAAATTACAGTATGTGATGTTATAACGATACAATTTATTTTAGTTACATTCATTAAATAAGACAGAAGTAATACATTAATTTAGTTTTATATGAAAGACAGAAAATCGATAGAAAACTAATATTAATTTATAAGATACAGAGGTATATAAAGAAAACAAAAAGGTGTTATTAATTTAAACCAGAGAACAATTTATTTTTGAATTGCATAACGTTGCCTATGGTTTGTACTGTGCTGGGTAGTGAGTTCCACAGTCGTATGGTATTTGTAAAGAACTGCCATTCAGAAATTAACGTACGATATCTTAGTTGCATGATGTGTTTTCCTCTATTAGAACGTGCAAATTTTAGGCGGTCATATAAATAAGTTGGTTCATGGGTGTATATAATTTTATGAATGAGTATAAGTGATTTAATTTTCAGCAATACTTCAAGATTAACTCCGTACAAAGATTTAGAATAGAATAGAGAAGTTCCATTATATCTTTTTAATCCATAGACGTATCGTAGAATCGCATTGTAAGCTACAGTTAATTTACTCTTACTGTATGAATCACAGAAAGCAAACAGTTCACAATCGTATAGAAGCTTAGGCATTAAAAACGTTTTCGCGAGAAGCACGCGAATATTAAGAGGTGTAACATGTTGTGATGGGTATAGAGTTCTTAGCATAGAAAAAATTTTTCCAGAAACAGAAATAATGTGAGAATTCCATTGAAGAGTTTTATTAAAAATAATACCAAGATTCATAGCTGATTCAACAATTGAAATAGTTTGATTTCCTAATAGTACCGGAATATCAACAACAATATTTTGATTCCTTTGAGCTATAATCAGGCACTTTGATTTTTTTGGATTTAAGTATAGTCTACCCTTATTCATCCTTATCCCTTACAAGTTCAGACTAGCGTATTTTATAGTAGAATAAAGAGCTTAGACACGCGTTTACGCTAAACAGGTATATTGTGAATCCCACCTTAGAAGGGATTTTTAAATTTTGTTTTGTCTTTTTATTTTATCTGTTTTTATGACTCTAATAATAATCCATGACCCTATAGCTATGCAATGCGTTGTTAAATTTGTGTCAGGTATTTTATAGCATATAAATAAAAGGATTTTAAGTTTTTTAATACTTTTTATTCTACCTGTATTTGGTATGAAAAAAAGTATGAAAGGGTTTAAAAAGTGGCATTCGGATGCAAACTCAGTTGATATAATATATCTGAGCAATAACAACGTTTTTCATAAACATGGAGAGCCTCAGCTATAAAGAATTGGCCGGACAGTATTTTAGGAACAAAAACAAACAAGATGTTAGAAATTACTTTAAAAAAAAAGGAAACTTAAATTCCTATAGCACTGAAATACAATTGGACCTAGAAAATAAATTATATGTTTTCATCAAACATTTAAAACAGCCATAAAGGAAAGTTGATTACAGCAAAGATAGATTTTATAAGAGCTTTGCAAACTGGTTAGATAACGAACTTTCTTTCCAGATCGCTTCAGAAACTTAAAATCAAAACACACGTGGGAGACCACAAAAATCGCTGGACAACTGTAGCGATAGATCTAAGAGGCGGAAGCTTAAGGATATAAATGAAGAAATTGGATATGAAAATATTCAAGATACTTTCCTACATCAATTACGATCACAGAAACAATTGTCAAAAGTGGATATCATTGAAAAAGTTGTTAAAGCTAGTCCATTGAGAACAAAACGGATTCTTAAAAGTATACCAACTCCAAGCGATGCAAAACAATTCACACAAGAGGAGGCATTAGCATTATTTCTGGATTTGAAATTAACAAAACAGCAATATATTCAGCTCAGATTGCGTGCGATTGAGAAAGGCTCAAATCTGTATTCAGCATATCATCACATAACAGCTGCCTAAATGGACTGTTTGCCATTAAAGGACACTATTACAATCACATCAATTTCGGCACAGGTACAACTACAGTCTCTACTTGATCACACAGCCGAACGCTTGCTACAATCAATAAAAGGAAATGAGTTAAAGAAATATGGAAACACAAAGTTAATTCTTTTTTGTAAATGGGTATGTGATGGTTCTCCCGGAGAAAAACAATACATACAATTAGTATGTGAAAATATTTCGGACTCAGATATGTTCATGGTATCATTTGTACCATTGCGATTAAAAAAGATTTTGGAAGATTCAGAGCCTTCGACTAGTACAACAAAAACAAAGGATATTTGGAAAAATGAGACACCATCTTCTACGAAATATTGAAGACCTATTAAATTTGAATTCAAAAAAGAAACTCATGATGCCATTGACAAAGAAGTTAGTGATATCAAGGCCCAAACTGCAATACTACAGCCATTACAGTTAGATTTAGATGGGCAGCAAATTGAAGTTAGATACCAATTAGTGCTATCAATGATAGATGGAAAAGTAGGCCAGGCTTTGACTAACACGAAGGCTGCATCCAGCCAATTAAACCAAGTCCCGACAAAATCATTAGATAATACTTATGCATATGAATTTGGATTATCACCACTACATGCAAGAATACGACTTATGGAACACATACTTAAAATCAGTTATTATTTGGATTTCGGATCTTCAGGATTAACCTATTAAGGCCCTGCGTTGCGTTTTCGCAAAGTTTACTTAAACCTCCCCTCAGGCATTTTGTTGTTACGTGATATTGTTAAAAAGCACAGTGAAATAAAATTTAACTTAATATCTAATCGACCTGTTTTTGGATTTGTATCATACATAAGTTTTTTTTATAAAAAATTTTAATTTAAATTTTGAATTTTTCCTGTTTTTTGGGTACTTTTGGAAAAAGTTAAAAAAAATAAAGTAATATATAATATACCTATCTGAAACTTCTGAAGGAGATAGCTAACATACGAACATTATTATTTCTACTGAAAAATCCAATCATCGTAGACATTTGAGACTTTTTTATGATTGTATATATCCGTGATGCGAAAACGCAACACTGGGCCCAAACGATATACAAATTACATACAATTTTCAAATACAAACATATTTATACAATCACTTGCTATTTCCCAAAAACAAGTGTCATTAGTTTTTAACCTTTTTGTTCTTAATATACCAGTTACATGATAAGTTCTCCTTGTTCTATTTTCACAAATCCCAGGACCAAACTGTTGGAACAATTGACACAAATTTCCCCCAGGGTTCTTCAATAGGTACAATAAGAGAAAATCGAACAAGTAATGTGAAATTATCCATCCCAGGATGTTATCTGTTTGAACTTGTTCTATTTTCACAAATCCTCTCCCAGGATATTAAAGAAAAACCAGTAAGAGTGCTATATTCGGCTATGCCAAATATTTGATACCATCCACTGACAGCTAGGATATTTCAGGATTTGGCATTATATTGGACCTGTGGTAAATTATGAACTGATCTTTACGAAAGTTGACAGTGTGATTTCTAGTCATTATAAAACTGTGACAGAACAAAATTTATTACAATAGTATTATTTGTTATGGTGTTATACTACTAAAGTGTTTTTCGAGAATGGGCTTTATATGGGGCCTATGGTGAGAAATGTACCCAAAGTGCTTTGGAACATATCATAATTGAATTAAAAATGAAATGTATATGAATATCTTTTTTAATTTTTTTTTCCTAAAGACGTGAATAAAAAATTTTAATTTAAAATGTTTGCAAATGCGCTTAATTTTTATATCGTCAAGGCCCAACGTTGCGTTTTCGCAACGGGGGTTATCTGGGCTCCAACGTATCCGATTTGCCCAAAATTTGTTTTCTTTCTTATTTAGGTATAAACAATAAAATTTTAAAAGTTTCGTCATTATAACTCAACGGGATCATGGCTCGGGCCTTAATGGGTTAATAAGAAACAACGAAACCAACAAGAAGTTCAAAAAGGCAACATGTTCAAGATGAATATCGCAAATTTGGGTTGATTATAGATCAGCCGAAACAAGGGTCAGGCAGTACAAATGATGGCAATACCGCAAGAAGATTCTTTTTAGATCCAGAAACAGCATCTGAAATAACAGGTGTTGATTTTAACCTCATTTTTTTATCCACATATGTATGTATGTATGAAATGTTTTAATAAATAAATAAGAATAAATAAGTGTAAACAAATGTGAAAGCAAAAAATTGTTTATTTTTCAGCAATAATAGCAAAATTTCCAGTGGATTTTACTTTTTTTTTTTAATGTTAACATTTTTTTTTAGTGTAAACATTTAATTCTTTGAGTGTCCCATTATTACAAAAAATGTTAATGATTATTATTTAAATCTAAAAATTACATTTTTATATAATTAAAAGAAATAAAAAAAACCATATTGCACGCTAAAGTAAAAAAAATCTAAAGTTCCACTTTGCCCTTAAATTCCGCAATAACTACTTAACCGATTTTAATGAATTTAAAGTTAAGAATGTTGAAGAATCTATCTGTCGATTAAAAAAAATTTCACTAAATTATCACCTTCGGTTCAAAAGTTACAGATTTTTGGCCAATGAAAAACGATTTTCAGCCACTGTGCGTTGAAATTTTCCACCTCTCCAAGGCCATTTCAACGTGACTACATATTAAAAGTGTAAATAACCAAAAATCGCTTAACAAGAAATTTAATTTTAAGGTCTTTATACAGCGATAAAGTTTGGACTATAAGTTAACAAAAATTTAAAATTTCAAAATGATTCATATTGAATTTAAAACCATAGAACAAGATACACAAAATCTGTAAAATATTTTGGCGATAATAACAATTATAAGGTAAAATTTTTAAATAAAATAGCGGATTTTGTGATAATGCGGATTCAAAACTTGGTTTTTTTATGTAAAGTTAAGCAGCTTGGCGCCTTGTATTATAAAACTTTTACTCAGTAGAATCTCCACTCTCCCGTTATCTATATGAAGTTTATTTCCGAAAACGTGTAAATCAGTCCATTATCTAAAAATTTGTTAAGAAGAAGGTAAAAAAACTCATATTTAATGAAGAATCCCCAGGATATCGTTATCCTTCCTGCAATGGGTATGCCATTCATTTTTATTTTACGCTTTAACCCTCCATTACTAACCTCTGGATCGAATCGACCCAGACACGCAAACTTTTTAAATTAGAAAAAAAAACAAGACGATATTTTAACTCAAGATATATGTGTAATCTAAATTTGTTTATATTTAAACGTTTATAAACAATAACCATAAGGAATATTTATGATATTATGCATATAAAATTATTTAGAAAAACAGCCTTGGTCGACTAGACCCATAGTTAGCAATAATGTAACAAAGATTAGTTACATAATTTTTCTTTCTAACATTTACTATTACTAGTGTTCGCCTTATGGTCAAAATTCGAAGATAATTTTTTTTGTAAATATGAAGAAAACATAATTCATCTAAGTATATATGAATTTATTTGTTTCGAGCATTTATTTTTTCCTTCAAAGTGGATCGATTTGGCGAGGGACCAACCTCCGGTTCATATTTGATCTTCTACACTCAGAGAAAAAATATGGTTGGGCATGGTTACGGCAACAACACTATGTTTAATGTAACAATATATTGTTGTCGTACACAAATAATTGTTATTTTTATTTAATATCAACAATATTATAGTTACTGTAAACATATCAATGAGTATTGTTGACCGAATAATAATTATTTTTCTAACAACTTAATTATGATAACTTTCTAAACATTTTATATTTCTCACAACCATATCATGATATTTTTTACTCTAATCATATTATGTTAGGGCCATTTGTAAAATAATTTTAGAGAAATTGTGTCGTTTTTTTTATTTGTGAGCGGTTAAACAATTAAAAGATAAAATTCCATAAAAAAATAAGTTTAAAGAAATTAAAAAATTAAAATATTAGCGGAGTTCATTCAAGTATTAGTGATGCAATAGTGCAAATGTAAAATATCATAGTTTTTTTTTTTTTGTAAAATCCAACAACAAAACAAACACACAGAGATTTCGATAAATTTTATAAAAGTGCTACGATATTTCTGTGGTTTTCATGGGCAACCGCGTATGTCTTAAAATAAATTGTTCAGAAAAGCCGAAAAACCATTCTAGATCAAACTATGGGCTAGGTATTGCACATTTTTAACTTTGTCATTACGTTAAAAAATCGGAATTGATCCATCAGTTTTCAAAAAAATGTAAAGAGCATTCAAAATTAGGCAATATGGCATCAACATCTTAAATGGATACACGCGGTTGCCCATGAAAACTACAGATTTTTCATTTGCTCTTTTGCAAGCCTTATACTGAACTCCGCTATTTGATTTACATTAAGAAAAATTGTAAAAAGCCACAAAATAAAAAATCGATTCAAAAATATTTAAATTTATTTTGTATTTTTATGACAGCTATGAAAGGTGCTGTATCATAATATGATTGCTTATAAATTTATTATGATTAACATAATGATAATATGATTACTTTTTAGCTTATTATGATTAACATGACAATAATTTGATTACTTCTTAACTTAGTATGATTAACAGAATAATAATATGATTAAGGCAAAAATATTATGATTTAATAGTACGAGTATATTTAGTCATAATATGATTCAATAATAATCTTAATATGGTGACTACAGTCATAATTCTTATCATAATATGTTGCTCTTAGAATATGTTTGCCACAACCATATTTTTTCTTTGCGTATACGTGAGTTAATTTAATTTTGTAAGTTCAGTATAAAAAATACCAATTGAAAAACAAAAAAGTATCAAAAAGTCTCCTTTATATATTGTCATCCACTCAGGACGTCGTACGTTTAATTTTATGTTTCTATGTCTAATATTAACGAAAATTAATCAAAAGTTCTGGTACTGGTTCTGGTACTGGTAGAACGAACAAGTACCAAAAAGCTCACCTTACATGTTCTTTTTCACCCAGTTTAATGTATAATTTTATCTTTGTAGGGCGAATATTAACGAAAATTCAAAAAGTTCCAGATGAAAAACAAAAAATACCAGCATTTTTTATATTTTAGGTTATCACTCACTCAGGATCCTACACTTATAATATTATGTTACTAAGTTCTATATTATAGAAAATATAAAAATTATCACATGAAGCACAGAAAAGTAAAAAAAAGAAATTTAGTTTCCCATATTTCCCCTTTTTTCTCCCCATACAGGTTCGGTTGACAAACAAAGGAAGAAGGCGTTCTTAACTGTTTTGCCTGTGGTGCGATTCACTTACTTTTAACGAATCGACAATCGTTTTATTTGTCGACAAATATATTCGCTTGCAGTAACGATAGTGTGATTCTGTAACTTTTTTTTATACATCTCTTTTTTTTATAACATCTCTGTCTTAAAAATGTTAAAAAAAAACGAAAAGCACAAAAGAGAATAAAATAAAAACAAATAAAATTGTTCTTAACCCCCATGTTACTCTGTTATTCATTCAAAATTCATTGAAAAAGGCCTATATATATTTTTTTTTTTTTGTGAATTTTACATTTACAATTCTGTTTTTGTTTTTAACATGCTTTCTTTGTAAATTTTAAATTTAAAATTTTGTTTTTGTTCATACACATGCTTATGAATATATCTTTGTATGTATGTAAACTTTTTTAAACATAAAATACATTTTATCGATTAAATAAACACAACCTAAATTATTGTCGCAGCTGACTTTAAACGAAAGCGAATATCGTTAACAATTTTACTGAATAGCATATTCGATAAATTTTCGTTATATTTATTTTAACGATTCGATTATCGTTATAAAAGTTATAACTCTGAAATTATTGAACAGAAAAATATACATTGTGCACTTCTTTGAGTAAATACCTCTTAAATGGTATATATTTTGTTCAAATCGATTGATATACAGAGGAGGAAAGTGTTCTTAACTGATTTGCCTTAGCCGATTTATATATATGTAGATATTTCAGGTTTCAAATGCTTTTTATTTGAAGTCAATATCTTAAAAACTCATAATTTTATGCGCAATTCGGCTGGATATCTTTTTTTCAATTTTTTTTAGCTGTGTTGTAATGAATACAAACTTAATTTCAATTTAAATATAGAAGTTGATTAACAAACCATTGTTTATTAAAATTTAATAATAAAAGACTAAAATCTACCAAAAGAAGTATACACTCACAATATTCTGTACGTAAAATTAACTGAATATAAAATAAATGAAAATTCAATTAAAAACCGGTCAACTTATTTTTCATTTATTTTTAACAAAAAGTTCATTTAATTTTTACTGTCAAAAATTCAACACCATATTCCGTTAAATCAAAGAAATACTCAGTTATTTTGTAAAATTTTACTGTCAAAAATTCAACACCATATTCAGTAAAAACAATTAAATATTCAGTTATTTTTTAAAATTTTACAATTGACCCCATATTCAGTAAAAACAATTAAATATTTCGTTATTTCATTAAATACAGTAATTTTCGTTTACTACACAAGAGAGCCGAATTTCTAAAAAATACCAGACAGACACCTGTCCGCTTGTTTTTTTTTTTTATAAGCGAGAGAGGGAGAATATTATTATTTACTTACCCTGTTACACACGTTTATTTTACTTTTGTTGTACTGACCATGTTGTTTACAGAAAAACTCTCAATTATAAGACACCAGCAGCATGACCGATATGGCTTCGCAATTATTTTACTTTTAAATTTTGATGTTTTTCACTAAATTATTTTAACAAATAGAAAATGGGATTTGCTTACACAAAACAAGCAATTCATTTTTTATATATAAGTAAAAATTAATTTTTGGTAGTTAAATTATATAAAATAACTGAATGTTTAATTGTTTTTACTGAATATGGAGTTGTATTTTTGACAGTAAAATTTTGTAAAATAACTGCATATTTATTTGTTTTTACGGAATTCGCGTTTGAATTTTTGACAGTAAAAATTAAATGAACTTTTCGTTGCTTTAAATAACATTTTCATTTAATTTTACATAAAGAAGAATTTAACTCAATCAACGGACAATATTAACTGCAACTGAAAATCCGTATTAATATGCACTTAGTTTTTTGAATAACTGTTAGAATCAGTTAAAAATAAATTTGCTTGGAGTTTTAACGGTTTATTTATTTAAAAATGGCTGAATGGAATATTTCTTAAATAAACTGCAGTCCGTTACTGAAATAATATTGTGAGTGTAGACATATATTGTTCTTGATCTATCCATAATTTTCCATTCAATCGATCTCTTGCAATTTTCATTCCCAAAATATAATTTGCTTCTCCAATATCTTTCATTTTAAAATTGTCTGTTAAGTTTCTTTTTATGTTGGACTTACTTTTACGACTATTTGTAAAAATTAAAATATCATCAACGTAAATTACAACGTATGTTCTTTCATCATTGTTTATTTTTTAATACACACAAGGATCAGTATTACATTGTAACAGACCCATATTTTTTAATGTTTGGTCTAACTTTTGTTCCACATTCTATTCGCTTGTTTGAGGCCATATAATGATTTATTTAGTTTGCATACCTTGTTTTTTTTTCATTTAAGCCTTCGAAATTTCTTCACTTAATTCACTTTGCAAAAACGCTGTTACTACATCCATCTGGGGCCTGATTCTGGCAGTCGTGATCAAGTACTTTCTCGATTCGAAAGCAATTTAATATCTGATTATTCTAGTCAATAATGAACGAATCGGAATTATTTTTTCAGTGTTATAAAGCATTAATTTGAGTTTCATAATACTGAAAAAATGATTTCGATTCGTTCAGTATCGACTGAAATAAAATTGCTTTCAAATCGAGAAAGTACTCGATCACGACTGCCAGAATTAGGCCCCTGATCTATATCTAAATCATGTTGAACGGCCAGATAAATATTACAATTAAAAACAAACATTATTGATTCCATTTATAAAATAATAAAACAAGTAATAAAATTAAAGTTCATTCTCTTTTTCCAACATAGCAAAGTTAAAAAAATTGCAAGAAATTGTATTTAATTTTCACAATAACCAAACAAAATGTTAAAATCATATTTCACTAATAGGTTTGTTGAATTTAATTAAATATTCCCCTATGATTTTAAATTTTCTTTAAATTTTCATAAAACTTATTTTCTTATGATTTTATTTTTTTTTCTCAGGCAGTAAACCTTTTCAAATATTTATCATAAATTATTTTGACCTAAATACATAAATTAATTACCAACACAAAATGGGTGGAGTTCCAGCAGTAGGAACATGTTTAGCAACAACAATAGAAAAAAGAAAACAACAATGTGTTGATATATAGACATAAATACCATAAATATATGTAACATAGAATCATGATATTATGATTCAATTAAAAGGCAACTTGCATAAATTACTGCTTACGAATATTAAATGATTCTTATTGAAATAGCAGCACAAGTAATATTCATAATGAATAGACTTATGTACTTATATTCCCAAGCATATAAATAAACATATACATAGTTATATATTAAATGAAGAATAATTCACACACACTTACGCATATAGACCCACACACAAATACGTTTATGCTTAGAACGATTTATACTTGACGCATTGCAAGCACAAAAACAAATATTTCACATACGCCATAGTGAATACAAATTCAATGGAATTCTTACTAGCAAAATATATATCATCTATGTATATGCACGTAGATAAATTTTGTTCTATTAAGGAAGAATTCCAATTTCAATAGAAATGCTTGTGTGCTCATATACTCTGGTGTCTAGGAAAATACCATAATTATCCATTGTTCAAGAACGACCAAGTGAACAAATAGTGTACACCAGAGAATAATAAAATAAATTAGTTTTTTTTTTTCTTTAAAGTAATAAATGATTTTAATATTAAGATCATTAAAGCTTCAATAAAAAAGCTAAATATGAGAGTAATTTGCAAAAGTTACTATATTAAAAATTATTTCTGTTCACTGTTCTTTATTTGCATAAATAGTGCTTTGGGAACTATAATCTTTTTAAAGTATTTTTTTTTTTCTTTTTTAGCACTTAAAGGTTAACAGGGTTTGTATTAATATACTAAAACATAAAAAATTAAATATATTTAATCACGGCAGTCGACAGGGCTACTGCGACCATATATTCTTCGGGAAGAATTAGTCTAAAGTCCTTAGGACATTGAAAATATATTTGGGAATAGAGGAAAGCCGATAATTTTCTATAAGATGATAGTATGTATGGTGGCCCGCCATGGTTAAGAACCAGAATTGTAAAATGCTTGAAGAGTAAAATGTTTAAATGGCTGCCAGTAAACCTTGAAGCTAAACAGATAGATTATAAAGGTTGGTCCAGCCACAATGCATGATATTAATTGTGAGTCACAGTTTAACGTCCAACTTAATTTCTTTGTCTTAGTGTTTGACAAATTCATAAATATAAAGTTGCACAATTGAGCAGCGCGTTAATATTATTGAAGCCTTTACAAAAATGGGCGTTCAAATCAAAATGAAAATCATCCTCAACACAGAGGCACACTTTCACCTCAGTGGATCCTTTAACAAGCAAAATTGCCGCATTTGGGCAATTGAGAAGATTAATTGTTGCAAAGCCGTTGAACCTACAAAGAGTGAATGTTTGGTGCGGTTTATGGACTGACGGTGTCACTGGACCACACTTCTTTGAAAATTAGGTCAGCGCAGCAATTCTGAATGCTGTCGCAAAATGATAATGGTCGTTTTGTGGCCAGAAATGTGGTTCGAACATGATATGTTTGATTGTTAAAGAATAAACTTGTTATTTATAAGTTTTGTTTAAAATCTATTGACTTTGAGTTATATGTTTTTTGATAAAAAATTTGTTAATAGATTTGATTTCGGAGTTCATATTTGATGTTAAATAAATGAAATTTTCTTGATACCAAAAATATATTATTGGCGACGAGTTTTAAAATGGAGAAATCAATTGAGGAAATTTTGGAAGGGCAGCAGTCTTGGACTCAGCAATTGTTTGCACAACAACAACAATTTTTCGCAGAAATCTTAAATCAGCGTAATGTTAGTCCTGGTAGTAGTATAACTACGAATAGCATAGCAGTGCCGAAGTTTCAACAGTTTGATGAAGATTCCAATGATTTTGACACCTGCAGGAGACAATTAGAAGAGCATTTTAAGGCGTACAGCGTTGAAGATGAGGAAAAGAAGAGGTCATTTTTCTTGTCATGGATCGGTGACAAGAGTTATCGGTTGTTGCAGAAAGTTGTTGGAAAACATAGTCTAGGAGTTTTATCGTATTCACAATTAGTCTCCAATTTGGATGCTCACTATAAGAGTAAAATACATATAATAAAGTCAAGATACGAGTTTTACAAAAGAACCAAGCTTGAAGGAGAGAGTTACAATCATTGGGTAACTGAATTAAGAGGTATGGCTAGAGAATGTAAATTTGTATGTAAAAAAGAAACATGCTGTAGTGATTTTTCTGATGAACTCATACGAGATATTCTAATTTTATATACACCGGATGAGCCCGTTAAAACCGCAGCGTTGCATAAAGATGATCCAACATTGGAAGAAGTATTAAGCTAAGATCCCACTATCGGCTCAAATAGCACAATCTGTGACGATTTTGATTGTGCTGTATCGGCGCACATTAAAATACATTGAACAATTTATTCTTGGGTGGTCCCATTATCGTCGCACATTGTGAGAATTTTTTTCGGTTCATATCGGCCAAAACTCAATTGCGACAATAATCGGTACAATGCGGTCACACTACCGTGTTATTTGGGCCAATTTAATCATATGTTTTGGTTTATTTGTTTGTTGGCGACATAATTTTACTTTAAAAACTCGCAAAATTCTCCGTTTGAATATTCCATTATTAGTTTCCTAGCAATTTTAAATAATATGTATATTAATATACAATTAAAAATGTATTCAATTTTATTCAAACTTACTGCACTTGTTTTTTTTTTGTAATTGTTGTTCTGTAAACAGATGTTTACAAAGTAGGGATGGCAACATCGATACAATAGCAATGTTTTCGTTAAAGCAAATTGTTTTCTTTCATTTAACAGTACAAATGTACTATTTAACTTTTTAATACATAAATAATAGATAAAACAAATGTAATTTTGGTACAATTAAGTTAAAAAAAGTAAAACTTTAGTAGCCAGTTTGTGCACTTTAAAAAAATTCGTTTTGCCATCCCTTGTATCGGCGCTGATTGGCGACTGTGATCGGCACACAAGTGGCCGATAAAAATCGGTACATATTAAACAATTTGATTGCTCCACATTGTGCAAAAGAGTGTTCACATTATCGGCGCATCAAGGTTAATTTTGATTGTCCACAGTTAGCACAATTTCGGCACAGATGGTCGCAAATTAAAAAATATTGACCGTTCACACTATCGGCACATGAAATAAGACAAAAATTGGTACATTGCGCCGATAGTGGGATCTTAGCTTTACAGATTGCAGAAACCTTTGAAGCAACACAAAAGAGATTCTGAAATTTTTGTTGTAAAGCAAGAATCAAAAAAGCAAAATATTAAAAATCAAGAAAACAAATCAAGCCGTCAATGGCCAGCGTGTAGTGGTTGTTTCAAAAAACATGATAAGTCAAACTGCAAATACCTAAAAGCTCAGTGTTATGTTTGTAAAAAAATTGGTCATATTGCATCGGTATGTAGATCTAAATCTAATATAAAAAGTTACGTAAAATTAGTCCACGAACAAAATAAAGTAGAGACAGATAGTTCTTCAGAAGACATTAGTACAATTTTAACATGTGGTGCTACGGACAATATAATTACACGATCTGGAAATAAAATGCTGGTTAGTGTTAAAATAAATAATCTGAACATGAAATTTCAATTTGATACGGGAGCTATGCGTTCTGTAATTGGTTTAGACAGCTACAAATTATTGAAGGGCACAGTGTTAAACCCTACATCAGTTAAACTAGTTGGATATGGTAATTCACAAATTCCGGTTTTAGGTTCAATTTTAGTTGATGTCCAGGTTCAAGATGAGCAAAAGTATCTCGAACTTATTGTGGCAGATTCTAATGAATGTAATAATATTTTTGGGCTAAATTGGTATGATGAGTTTAAAGTAGTACAAATATTTAAACTTGACGATAATAATAACTTAAAATCCATATGTGACGAATTTAAAGATTTATTTTCAAATGACCTTGGATTATGCAACACAATGAAAGGTCATATTTACATGAGACCTGCAGCTAGGCCAACATTTTGTAAGCCACGACCTATACCATATTCTATGTATGAGGCTTTTAAACGGAAGCAGATCGTTTGACTCAGTTAGGAATATGGAAACCTATTAAATTTAGTCAATGGGCGTCACCATTAGTTATTGTGCCTAAGCCAGGCAATAAAATTCGAGTCTGTGCAGATTTTAAAGTCACAATTAACCCCCAAATGGATATAGAAAAGTATCCAGTTCCTCGAATTCGGGAACTTTTTAATAAAATTAAGAATGGAAAAACAAAACAACTTCTTGTTGTTAATACCCCTTTAGGACTTTTTTGAATATCAAAGACTGCCATTTGGTGTAGCAAGTGCACCAGCAATATTTCAACGTTTAATTGAGCAAACAATTAGTGGTGTTCCAGGATGTGTAAACTATTTAGATGATATTATATGCACTGGTACGACTGATGAGGAACATTTAGTTAATCTTCAATTATTGTTTAAGAAACTTAAGGATAGTGGGTTTCGTTGTAATTTTTCAAAATGTAATTTTATGCAACCAAAAATTGAATACCTTGGGCATGTTATAAATAGCTCAGGCATTTACCCTTCAGAAGCAGGAACAGATGCCATACGGAATCTTCCAAGACCAAAAGATACAGCAGAACTTCAATCGTTTATGGGAAAAGTAAATTATTATTGCAGTTTTATAAAAAACTACTCAACAGTTTGTGGCCCCCTTAATTTTCTTCGTAAGAAAAATTAGAAATTTTTCTGGGGTGTGGAAAACGCGTTTAACGAGTTAAAAAGACAATTATCAGAACTAGCTCACCTTGTTCATTTTGATGAAAATTTGCCTATCGTGTTAGCAACTGATGCATCTTCATATGGAATTGGAGCAGTAATTTCACACATTTTTCCTAATGGAATTTCGTATGCTTAAAAGACTTTAACAGACCATCAGAAGAACTACAGCCAAATTGAAAAGGAGGGTCTTGCAATTATTTTCGGAGTTACCAAATTTCATCAATACTTATATGGACGTAAATTTATACTATATACTGATCATAAGCCATTGATTTCAATATTTAATCCAACTAAGGGAATTAATATCATGACAGCACATAGACTGCAACGATGGGCTTTGACATTATCAAGTTATAATTATGAAATTCGTTTTAAAAGTAGTAAACAACATGGTAATGCGGATGCTTTATCCAGACTACCATACAAAGGAGATCCAGAATTTGATAAGCTAGTTGAGATAAATGAGATAGATGATAACATTGATAATTTTCCGATTGATTCAAGAAAAATTGCTAAATATACTAAAAAAGTTTCTGTTTTATGTAAAGATCACTATTATGTTATGAATGGTTGGCCTGATACAGTAGATGAACAATTTATTCCATATTTTCGACACCGTTTTAACTTAACATACAATAAAGGTGTTTTGATCCTGCAGACTGATTATAGTCGAATTATAGTACCGAAATTACTAAGGGAAAACGTTTTACAACTCTTGCATCAAGGGCATTGGGGAATTGTGCGTATGAAGCAAATAAGTAGGCGTTATTGCTGGTGGCCAGGTATTGATGTCGACATATCTAATATTTCATCCTCTTGTAAAGCGTGCAATATATACAGCTCAGATCCGCCAAAACAATTTTCTTCTTGGCCCAATTCAACATCTCCTTGGCAGAGAATTCATTTAGACTACGCGGGATCTTTTAAGGATTTTATATGGTTAATAATAGTAGACTCATACTCACAGTTTCCGTATGTTATAAAAATTAAAAAGGCAACTTCTTCTTCTACAATAAAAGCATTGCAAAGTATATTCTCTATTGAAGGTCTTCCCGAATCTATCATAACAGATAATGGAACACAGTTTAGTTCAAAAGAATTTAATAATTTTTGTGAAATAAATGGAATACAACACTTAACAACAGCACCTTTTCATCCTTCATCAAATGGATTGGCTGAGCGATTTGTTCGTTCATTTAAAACTTGTTTAAAGGAACTATTAGCAGCTGATAATGATTTGGATTCTTCTCTTTAAGCCTACCTTACTACATACAGATCAACCCCTAACAAAGATGGAAAATCTCCTGCCGAAATTATTCATGGAAGACAACCTCGTATTCTACTCTCTTTACTCAAGCCTTCAGATAGGACTTCAAACAACAAGCTAGATAACTGTAATAGAAATCAGTTTAATGTAAATGATCATGTACTATGTAAGAATTTTGGTTCAGGAGAAAAGTGGCTACGTGGTATTATTTTACAGCGCTTTGGAAATGTCATGTATCAAATTCAAGTTGGTAACAAAGTTATAAGACGTCATAAGAACCAAATGAAAAGACGTAAAATCAAACCTGATTTCGTAGATGTAAACCAAGCTGCTCGTCAGTTATTAGAAAACTGTTTTACACAAACTTTTGATGTGTCCAATCCTTTACCTGTAGTCCAGCCTATTGTCGATAACAATCAAGCTTCGTCCTCCAGTCAGGTCGATAATAATCCATCTACTTCCTCTAGTCAGTCAAATTTGAGTGGTCCGCGTTCTGCATTACGCCAAGCCAACATTGATTCAGCAAAGTTAAAACAACCTGTTGCTACTTCAAGACAGTATATTTCTACTACAAACAAAAATGATGATGTACCAACGACTGCACCACACTTAAGAAGATCAGAGCGATTGAAACGCAAACCTGAAAGTCTTTCACCTTTTATTGTTTAAAAATTGTCGAGGAGGAATTGATATGTTTGATTGTTAAAGAATAAACTTGTTATTTATAAGTTTTGTTTAAAATCTATTGACTTTGAGTTATATGTTTTTTGATAAAAAATTTGTTAATAGATTTGATTTCGGAGTTCATATTTGATGTTTAATAAATGAAATTTTCTTGATACCAAAAATATATTAGAACAGGATGGTGCCACACCGCCAACGAAAAATTGGCTGTTTTGCGCGAGAAATTCAATGGCCGTGTTATGATATCTTATGATTTGACACCTTTGGACTTCTTCTTTTGGGGATATTTCAAAGAAAGAGTGTACGGTTATAAGCCAAGAACAATCCCTCAGCTAAAGGATGAGATAATTCGGAACATTAACGACACTGAACCTCAATTATGTCCCAGAGTCATTGAATATATGCACGTGAATGACACTGAACCTCAACTATGTCTCAGTTTCATTGAAAATCATCGGATAGAGGTATGCCACCAAAGCCGTGGTGAGCAGTTTGCATATAATTTTCATAAATCCTTCTATCATAATAAAAAATATTAAGATATTTCTTTGAAAACTTTTCGCTCTATTTACAATGACCATCGTGCGTTTTGTTTGAACCACCCTTTATATCCGCGTTTAGCTTTAATGCTCTCAACATTTGGTCGACGCTGAGCTTTGGTCACGCTAAGATCACTTAACACATTCCGAATGAAATTAAAAATCTAGACTATCCTGAACCCTTTTTCGATGAATTATTCAAAACTCCTTTTGGAAATGAGCACAGTATTTTAAGCGCGACGAATCCTTTAGAATCAAGCCTACACAAATGGTTTTAAGATAGGCAGTATGGAAGATGCAGGTTTGTTTATCGAGAAACCGGATATAAAAGTCGAATAACAGCAATGTACTTAAGTCGATAACGTCTCCTATAAAGCCTGTGGCAAATTGGCTAAAGTATTATCGAATATTGAGTGATATGCATACTAAAGGACATCAACGATGCCATTGCTGATCTAGCGGCTGTCTTCACGATATCAAAATTAGCTGCAGGATTTTGGCTGTCTCCGAACGAGATTGTAAGGTATTCTAAAGGAAACACTTGCTCGGAGCCCAGGACTCAGAGAGTGCCAGAAAAACCACATTGCGAACGACCTTGTCAACCAAGGTTGTCTTCTGAACTACATGTTAATGGACAACCTAGTTTTCGTCCCAATGGCTCGTTACAGTATTCTTCTTAAACGACAGTCATACAAGTGCGCTCAGTCAAGACCAGAAATCTTCGGCCAAGATATGATGCCGAATGCTACTCGAGTTTTGTAAGGACCAATTTAAACAGTAACGTCATAACATGTCATTGGCTAGTAGTAACCTATGCCCTAAGATAGGGCCTGAATTAGAATGACTACTATAGGAGCTGTCAGAATGAAGAGGAGGAGAAGTAGACGGTACTTCACATTCTCTACTAATGCTCTATAGGTAATTTGACACCAAATCTTGGCCAAAAATTATTGTTTGCACTATTAATAAAAATGTTTTTGCTTATGACCGTCGATTAAAAATGTATCAAAGCAAATAACTGTATATGTGACGCGCAAAATAGAAATGGACCTAAGGGTTTTTTTCAGGAGAGCCATTTTAAAGATTTAAATACGTGAATCTTTGGTGTACCATCACTGAGCGTGTTGGTATTGGTCTCATTTGAAAGCGACACATCTCATGACGTCAGGAACGTGTTGGTCAACCTTGAAAACGTGCGTAGGTCATCCATATCTCTTGTTTTGTGTAGTTGGTTTTTACTGTTCCCTTTACCCTACTGGTCTCTTTCTCTATGCGCAGTCACATATAAGGTTTTTACAAAAACCAAATATCAGCTGATTTATGGGAAGTTGACATTTGCAAGCAACGTTCAGAGTGCAGCATTAAAAATGTAATTTTATGTAATAATATCGAGAAGAGAGCAAGTAATTAAAAAAACGAAAAAATTTTGGTGGAAGTTAGTGCTTTTGTAACAAAACGGTTAATTCAAACTCAACCTCAAATAAATGACTTTTTCTATATATAAACTTCGCATAAGCTTTTGATAATATTGGCCGTGGACTGCCGAGTTTTTCTTTGATGAAAAGTGGTAAGAAAAGAATTCTGATTTTTTTTATATTTTACGTTGCGATTTTTTGCGGTTTTTGATTTAATAAACTTAAACTATGGGCCATGTCACAGAGTACAATTCCGTTCGGAATGTTTCCGTTCGGAATTGAAGAAAACATATTTGTTTGTTGATGGAAATTGTATTTTGATAGTTTTATGGCCTTTCAGATACAGACAACTCCCATACCGTTCATGAAAACAAAAATGGTTTCATTCCGAAACATGTTTTCGTCATTTTCTGAAGCACCAAAATACGGAAGGAATTCCGTTTCCGAACGGAATTGTACTCTGTGACATGGCTGTATAGCGAACATTCTAATGTTTTGATTTGTGAAAAAATTAAAAGAAAAAACCAATGCTGTTTACAATGTTATTATCAGTGCAATTGATTTAAATAAAGTTTCAAAAAAGATTTGTCTTTGTTAAAGCAAAAGGTATAGATAGACATTTTGTAAAATCTTATCTTTAAGTTGGCACAAGGCTTACGGAAAATTTCACGACTTTTTCAAGCAAACCCAAAACTTATTTTGCCTGCATGCCTTGTACGCCATTTTGTTGACCCCTTGCGTGTTTTCACCGTGCCGAATTTCAGAAAAATGAATCCGTTAGTTATACTATATCAAAAACCCCAGCGTTCCTGCACATTAAAAACTCTTAAATTCAAAATCTCAGCCATATCGGTCCAAAACTTTGCCTGAAATTATTTTTGGCATAAAAAGTAGGTCAAATTACCAAGTGTACAGGCTCTGCTCTCAGGGATATTAGGATAAGGCATTTTGGCCAGCCGGTATTACCCAGGTTGTTTGGGTAATTTAACTCTAGGACTGGTCAGAGGCTCAGGGTATCACGATGAGACCGTTGCTAGGACCCAAGTTAGCCGTCTTTGTGTAATTTAGCATGTGTTTTTTTGTATAAGAAATATTCCTAAATTAACGATTTTGAACTTGTAAACATTTGGTATTACACAGAGAGACAGCGGACGTTTTTTTATTAGTTCATAAACAAAACAAGTTTAATATATTTACCTTTTTGACAGCTTTGCAATAGATGAACATTAAAGCTCCCGAAATGCAAACATATAAATGATAAAAGGTAAAATCAACTTATCAATTAGGTGATATCAAAAATACTTTAAATTTATTGGTTTTTAATATTGTTTCCTCTGAAATCTCTTTTTACTCCCTTTATACCATCCCGCCTGAAGTATGAGTTTGAACTTAAATTGTCGTTTCGTGTGCAACACCAAGAAATATTCATCTAAAGCGTCCCATCCATTATACAATATTCTTGAATATGCTATTCGCAATATAATTTTCATTTTGCTCTATGTTATGCAATAAGTGGCACCATGGTTCCATTTAACATATGGCTCAACTTTCATTCAATATAAAGGTAAACATAACCTAATTAAAAACATAAATAACATTGTAAATTTTGCCAACACATTTCGCTTTCTTTTCGTTGCGAAATAAAAATCAAAAGTCATTTGATTGTTGCCAATATTTTTAGCCACCATAGAATATCACATACGCATTGGAGATATAATTGTACAATATGATAAACTAAACCATTATATGGCAAGTGTATGGGCCGCTTAAGGCCCCATAAAGAATTGGCTGTTGAAATCAAGCTTAGTTCCGGACGACTCAACAGATAAAGACTATTTTTATGGTAAATTGTTTAAGTTTCAAAACTTCTTATTGATAGAATCTTATTATGAAAGGCAAAAATTATATGCTTTAATAGCTAACATTTTTGATATTTAAGTCTGTAATGTTAAGATAGGCGTTATCGCACAAAACCAAAGTGATCGTTTGGATTGATTTTTCTTTTGAGTGCATTTAAAAAAAATCAATCGGTACATATGAATTTTTATCGGTCCTAATGCAAGATAATAATATTAAATAAATTTTTATGTTAATTCGAATGTGTATTCTTAGTTAAAATTCAATTTACACATACTTTAAGGCCCGTGTTCACATCTTACCAATAGCTAAAGGTAGGATTTTATCGGCCGTATAAAAAGTGTTCCATTATTACAACTTTACTTTAACCTTCCAGGTAGTATGAAGCGTAATGTACTTTATCGTGCACTTTAGGTTAAAGTAAAGTTTTAATAAGTTTAATTCAGCTATCGATAAGTTGTGAAAACGGTCCTAAGTCTTATTCGTAATAATATGAAAAATTATATAATAAATGTTACTCACAACTAGTGCCCCGGTAGCCTAGATGCTAATGAGCTAGGTTATCAACGCCGGGGTTGCGGGTTCGATTCCCGCCAGAGACTCTGGTTTCATTCCTGCAGACAAGCGCAGAGCTTCGCAGGGTTTAACTTAGGGAATTAAATAAAAAAAATATAAGATCAAAATAAAAAATAAAAAAATAAAAAAACTCAAATTCCCAGATTCTATTAAAATTAAAGATAATTTAAAAGCTTGTACTTTTTTGATTAAAATGTTATGAAAAGCTTTTGGTAATATTACAAGAATTAAGCAAACAAACTGAGTATTCAGATGTGTAAAAAGAGAAGCTTTTATAATTCTATGTTGTATTAAAGTGTACTCGTATTCAACAGAGGTAGCTGCCACATACCACAGAAACACAGCTAAAACAAACATCAAAAGTGTATGCCAATATATGGAAATACTTATGTGTTATAAACATAAATACTTATTTTGTAAATTTTTTTTTTATTAAATATTTGTGTATGTATATATATATGTATACACAGAACAAACAATCATGTAAACATATCATAAATTACTCTTTTGAATGCCACATTTATGTCCACAAATACTTTTGTGAAAGCCATTCTTTAATGTCGTTAGTCACTACAAATTATTTCCACGTTAATAACCTTGAAAATAAATTATGTTGTTAAAAAGATTTATGAACAAACACGCAATGATACAAATTAAAATTTATTTAATACCACCATCATTTCTATAATAGAATCTAACACCTAAGGCAGAATTATATTTAACGTTCTTAATAAAGTACAAAGATACGTATGTAGCCATACACACATGTAAATAAATCGATAATTTAAATTTATGTCCCTGTTACTAACAGTCACGTAAATTAATCGAAATTAAGTTAAGACTGTTACTAAATCTTGCTACATGTATTTTAAATATGTATTAAGGTCAAAATAAGTTTACTAACTTAAATCTAAATGAAACGAAAATACATTTCTTTTAGATAGAAAATTTAAGTGGAACGAAATTGGATTTAGATTTAAAAAAAAGGAAACTGGAATACAAAACGTGATTTTTACAAAATTTGTGAAGCGAACACAGCAAAACCAAACTTTGTTTGGAAAATTATAAAGGATTTTAAAGCGGAAAAGGCTAAGGTCACTTTTTAAATTATAACTGGTCACCAGGGCTGTGGAGTCGGATTTGGATAAAGGTTTTTGAACCGGAGTCAAAGTTGAAGTTCCTACAAAAATACGCAACTCCCACTCCAAAATTGTTCGACATACAAATTTTTCTAATATTTTTCAAAATATCAAAGTAATTTTTGGGAATACAAAATTTTAATTTAAAAGATTTTGTTGTCGTGCTTAATTCTCAATTTTTATTCTTGATAAAAAAACTGACATTTGTTGTTAAAGGGATAAGCTATTTTAGAATCACTAAACATATTTAACAAACAAAACTGTTAAGCGAATAAGAATTAAATTCAAAATAAAAAAATTTTAAAAATTAAGAGGGTCTTCTTTAAAAATTTTGAATTCAAAAATCGTTCGTTTCAAAAATTAACAATTGATTTTGACAGATCCTTTACTATGTTTATATGTGACCTCAAATTGCCGTTGGTAACAAAACTGGTTCGCTCCACTCACCCGACATTTTCAAAACTATTTCTTTGCATTTTCTATAATAAAACTCGCTGGTTACCTCTTGTTTGAAGTGCGCCACGATATCGTTGATTAAATAGAGTCGAATCAGGGAATTTAAAAATGCAAATTTGTAAACAAATATTTCAATTTATTTCTTTAAAAATTCTCATTTTTTAACTTTGCAGGTGGGAGATAAACTACACCAAGCCACGTTTTAAAAAAATATTATAGCAGACCGCAAAAACATATTGACTATCATAAATGCTTTTATTTAAGTATTAAAAATTTGCCAAAGTTCGAATATTTTATATGGCTTTATATGTTTTTTTTTGTCGTAATAAAATTACGTAACCCTTTTTTTAATAAGCAAAGGCACCTTGTGTTCTTTACCTTCTATGATGGTATTGGTACTGTTCTATACCTTGATTCAAACAGCACCAAGTACAAGAACAAAAGGTCTGCTATTTCCCAAAAAAAATACAAATAATACAAGTAACCACTGTAGGCGAAACTGCACGTTTCAATAAAAATATATTAAATTTTCCTGAGAATGATCTACAAGTTGGTTGGTGGTTTGCATAATTTTAATTAATTACTATAACTTCTCCTCTATATTTGGTATTTATCGACTTTGCCAGGGCCTTCGATACAATCCACCATCAGGCAATTTGGCATGCACTTCGATGCAAGGGATTTCCACCTGAGCTTATCGACATTATTAAAGCTTTGTATAGCAACTCAACAAGCCGGGTACTGCATGAACGCGTGCTAGGCAACCCGATTGGTGTAAGTACTGGTGTATGACAGGGATGTTTCCTTTCCCCGCTGTTATTCAATATTGTACTGGACTCAATAATGCAGCAATCAACTCGCACTAGAAGAGGCATCACATTGGGTATGAATAGTCGATTAGAAGATCTGGACTATACTGATGATATCTGCTCACTCGCGCATAACTTTACCGACATATCAGCCAAATTGGAACAGATGCACCAGCTAGCATCGAATGTTGGTCTTCATATTAACATCGACAAAACAAAGGTTATACGCATCAACACAACTAATCTCTCTAAGCTCAGGGTCAACAACATAGAGCTCGAGGATGTGCAATCGTTTTGCTACTTAGGAAGCATAATTTCCTCCACAGGCGGCTCCCGTGAAGATATTGCATAACGCATAAAAAAGGCAAAGCAGTCATTCGGAGCACTACTAAGAATATGGAAATCGCCACAAATACATACAGGTACTAAGCTGCGTCTTTTCTCCTCAAATGTTCGCTCTACCTTGCTATACGGATGTGAATCCTGGAACTCTACGGCAAACGACATACAACATCTACAGGTATTCATTAACCGTTCCTTGCGGAAAATATTGAGAATTTTTTGGCCGAACGTAGTTTCCAATAGCGACCTGTGGCAAAGAACTGGCGAAACACTAATCCGTTTAGAAATTGCAAAAAGGATATAGAGCTGGATTGGCCATATCCTAAGAAGACCTCATGATGATATATCGATTATGGCAGCAGGAGAAGAGGTAGACCCGCTTACACCTGGAGAAGGCTACTAGAATCCGAAATTAACAAAACAGGAAAAACCTGGTCTGAAATAAGACTAATGGCACAGGATAGATCCGGATGGAAGGATTTCGTAACGGCCCTTTGTTCCAACTTGGAACCATAGGAATCAATATATATATAACTTCAAAAGATTTTGTTATTCGTGCTTAATTCCCAATTTTTATTATTGATAATAACATTTAAATTTATTGTTGTATTCCCAAAAATTATTTTGATAATAAAGTGCCAATGCACGGCCTGAAAAAACTTAACTGGCAACATGCTTTTAAAATTTGTTTTTGTTTTCATTTGGTTTTTCTTAACCTAAACTACTACAATTAATGTTGGAGAATTCCAATCAATTATAGTGGGGAATATAAGATGAGATAAACTCACTGTTTATTGTTGATGTTTTTGTTTAAACTTTGATATTGTTACAAGTAGAACTGTTGGTTATAAGTCTTATACGTTTAACAGGTTTATTTGGTTTAATATCTTTTGTTTTTCTAAAATCTTTATGGATGACGATCGCGGAACGGAATAGCGTATCCCATCAACAATAAATTTCAGTGTTTTTTTCAATAATAAAAATTGGGAATTAAGCACGAATAACAAAATCTTTTGTAATTAAAATTTTGTATTCCCAAAAATTATTTTGATAATTAATATAACTTTTAAAATGTACTTAAGTTCAATGATTAATTTTCCTGGTGGGCTATAGTGGGTTGCTTGTTTCCTTCGAAAATTCCTGGCAAAACTTGTTCGTCCCAAAATTAAATCTATTATTTTTCTATATTTCTGTTGGTTTAAATTGTTCAACTGTTTTTTAATCAAGATTTGCATTGCACTTTCGAAACAAAAAAGTTCAACTAATTTGGTCCATTAAATCGGGCGCTATATCGAGCCTTAATAGCAAAAATGATTTAACCAACAACATTTTAGATTTTTGTTTTTTGATGAAAATCGACAATTTTTGAGCATTTACATCATCTCTTAAAATCTCATATCTCTGAAAACAAAACCCTAGACTTGAAGCAAAAATATTAAAAAAAAACCTTCTCCTGTAAAATTTTATTTTTTGTTAGTATTTTTTGCTATAAGGGCTCGAATAAAGTGTAACGAACGAGTTGGCGGCACGTGTTAGAATAAAAATATCGATTTGAACCATTTAAAAGGTACTGCATCGAAAAAAATAGTTTAAAGTCATATAAGGACCACCTTCATATATATTTAGCATCAAGGTTAGAGTAGAAATCAGAGTTGGTGTCAGAGTCAAACTTAAAAAATTTCAGCGGATGAAGTCGGAGTTAGAACTATTTCTTGACGACTCCACAGCCCTGCTGGTCACACAATATAATCCTCTTTATTTCTGAGATTTAAGGCCACTAACGGTCGTTTAAAATTTTGTTTTCTTAAAACATGTATGCATGTTACTATTAAGTTGCGCCGAATCTTTGTTATATAATACTACGAAATAAAATTTTTAGAATTTTTTAAGAGGAGAACCAATCTTAAAAAAAACTAAAACTTTTTCCATTTATACGACAGGTTGCAGTTTGTTCAGGAGCTATCTAACCTTTCACTGCATATCCGATTCAAAGCAGTTTCCGTACTGATAATAACAGATATTCATTTAAGGATGATTTAAACATCGCAGCAGAACAATGACCTTCTGTATTTACCCGTGATGTAGCCACAGATACTTCGTGCTCTCCAAAAGTTGTATTTCAAAGAAGGGCATCCTCATCTTCCGAGTCCTCGAGATTCAGCAGGCGGAGAAATCATACCAACGGAAACCTCACCATTAGTCATACCAGTTTGCTAGGCCGTGGGGCTATTGACTCCCGAGGCACTGTCAGTTAGGTACTAAGGTACACCTTAGGACTTCTTGAAATCACGAGACCCCACAGAGCCCTGTCATTTCGGACGTTTGGTGCAACCTGATCACCCCATTTTAGATTTTTAATGTCCAAAGAGAGAATATCGACACAATACTAAACTTTCATGATCCTCTAGCCCGCTATCATATCTCTTTTTCGAAGAAGTTCATGAAAGTACGACTATAAAGCAGAAAAGATAAATCTTACGATACCTCACGACGGCTTCAAAATAAGCAGTTAATTTCAAAATGGAGTGGATGCTCTTTGATCTCACGTGTATAAGTATCATCCTGAATTCTACGACTTTTTTAGTAAACGTAGCCATTTATCCAGAAATAGATTTTAAGATATACCAGATTTTATCTTAAGAACGCCATATTAGTTCGTGGTGATTTATAAATGGAAGCCAATTCGCCTGATGCCGCTTCAAGTCCATATTGGAAGACCTTTTTAACTAAGTTAGACAAACCTGCTTTGCAATATTGTAATTGGTTAAAGGTTTAGGCTTTCTTTAGTATATTCTCTGAGTGGGCGTTGAATAGGAACTATGGTAATTTGTGGACCAATCATCATATATATGAAAAAAATGAAATAAATTTTTTAGAGAGTTTGCACCACATTTGGGTCCATTGCTTTTTTTTTAGCCATAAAATGCTGCACGATATGCACTACATGGAATCTTACCATTAATTATCTTTTCGAAGAAAACACTAAAAGGAAAAATCAATCCATTCGTACTCAAATCAATCCGAAGCGGTATTAATAGTACGGTGGGTTCGGATTTTCTTGAACCAAGTTCAGAAAGATTGATTCAAGTACGGATTTCCAATCGCAAAATACTTAAATTATCCATACTTAATCCCGATTTCGTACTTAAATTAATCCGAAAATGAGACTGATTTAAGTAAAAACTAAGATTGAATCAATCTCAAAATGCGCTTGATTCAAGTATTGTAAAGTTAATTTTAACCCGAATTCGTGCTTAAAAACCCAAAAACGAAATTAAAAAGAAAAAATTATTAAGTTTGATTTACTAATCCGTTTTAACCTTAAAGATATGGTTTTTACTTTAAAAATCTTATGTACATATTTAACCAAAAATATAAACAAAATGTTCAAAGAGTTCAAATACTAATTATAGTTCAAATTTTTTTTCAATGTGTATAGAAAACAGGGACCGAAAATAACAGTTATTTTGAAATTTTTAAACAAAAAAAACATATAGAAGTAAATGTCGGTAAACTGATTCCAATATACCGTATCGATTCTTATTAACTAGGCTATGATAAAATATATTGCTTTTTAAAATTTTTATTTTTATTTTTTTAACCCTTCTGCATCCCTTGGATATGTGCCCTTCCTATGATCCTTTGGGTCAATATGACCCAACAATTAAATGTTAACAGCATTTCATATTTAAGTGTAATAAAAACAAAAGCGATTCTATTGATTATTTGACCGAAAAAATTATTGATCGATGATTCTGAATGAAGATTAACTCAATTCAATAGAAAACAAATTTTAAAGTGGAATTAAACTTGCAATATCGCATGTTGGGTCATATTGACCCAAAGGATATTAAATGTGTGTAAATCGTGTTTTTTGGAGGGGGAAGGAAAAACTAAATTTTTATTATTTTCATTTAAATTTATAATTTTTGTCCCTGTAATGGATAAATTGAAGTTTCACGTCCATATCTTATATTAAAAGGGACAAATTTTGCGTTTGAAAACCAAAATTGGGTCAAATTGACCCAAGGAGTGCAGAACGGTTAAGCAAAAATAACAGTTATTTTTTGATTTAAATTTTTTTGAGCAAAAATAACTGTTATTTTTTGCTTTTTATTTTTTCGAGCAAAAATAACAGTTATTTTTTGATTTAAATTTTTTTGAGCAAAAATAACTGTTATTTTTTGCTTTTTATTTTTTCGAGCAAAAATTACAGATATTTTTTGATTTTTATTTTTTCGAGCAAAAGTAAAAATCATTTTTTGCTTTTTTTCGAGCCAATGTCAATGGCAATCACAGTTACGATGTTTGGTTTCAAAATGGCCTAATGAAGATTTTACGATTTTTTAAAATGTCAAAGTTCAGAAGGTTTTTATCCTATTAGATATTTTCATTTGTTTTTCTTGTAATAATTTTCATGTTTTAGCAGTTCATAATAAGAAATATGCTTTTTCTTATTCCAACGGTATGGATTCTGTTAATATGTGCCGAAACAGGATAGCTGATATATAAAACCGGTGTTCAATAACTGTCGACTTCAGTGCATGTGTCACTCAATTTTCTTACTTTTTCATGAATGCTAATATTTTTGCACAATTTTTAACCGTCTTACTCCATTGATTTTTTTATCGTAATAGATTCACGTCTCGAAATGTATATTCTTAAACTTTTGTAACCTTTCCGTGTGTATGACGGCGCCGTACTATAAAGCCATATGTCTTTATTTCCATGTGAGAAATGAAATAAAGTCATTATGGTGTTATTACTCATTTAATTTTTTTTTTTTTATGTATACCTAATAAAAAATGGAGCTTCAAACGAAGCAGGTTTGTAAGGGAAAACCATAAACGTTTCGCTTACCATTGCGCCTACGGAAGACATGAATTTTATATGCCGAGTTCCCACTTTGAAGCAATAAAGCGCATTATTCAGCGCATATGAAAATTGTTGGATGTAACAATCAGCCTAACACTCTGAATGTTTTGATACAGTTGATTTTTAGTATTCTCCTTTACAAACCTGCTTCGTAGTAAAGGAGTGCCGTAGCACTTGAAATGTAATTTTTTTTTATAAAAGTTGTTGAGAGTTCTTTCACTTACTTAACTGCATTTCTGTATGCTTTATTGCGTAGCGCATAATTGTGCGCTTATTTTTTAAATGTGCCATAAGTGCTTCGCAAAATGATAAAATTTGTTATTGGGTAATTCTAATTTATTTATTTGTTTTGTTCTTTATATATTAAATACATATGTATCAAAAACACTTTTGGACGCAAGGATTTTCTCCTCTATGGTATAACAAGTACTGATTTCGCAAAGTAAAGCTTCTAAAATCTGCCTTGTTTCTGAACGAAGGTTGAGTGCTGAAAAGGATCTCTCTACACTAACTTGTGTCGCAGGTACAGAATGCACAACAAAAGCCAGTCTTCGTAGCCAGGGAAGTACATATTTCTTACTATTCCAGTATTCCATCAAATCCTCATCGACTTCTATTCGTTTTTCTGTATAGTTATCAATTTCGTAAAAAGCTTTACGAACAGTGTCGTTAATAATTATGTCGTCATCATCATCACCGGAGGAAGAGTTTAAAATTTCCATTTCCCGCAAATCAGTTTTCAGTAAAGAACATGAGCTTTGAACACTACTTTCATCACCTAAAAATAGTTCATCTTCACCATATAATGTACGACAGGCTAACCATTTTGCTCTAATTAATAAAAACATTTATTAATGTTTAAAAAAAAACAAAAGTGTCCGACGAACACCTCAAAGTGAATTTACCTTTTTCAAATTTTAAAATTGCTGAAAAATATTTTTTAAATGCCGTTTTGCAGTTTCTTTTTTCTAGCGTTCCAAGAATAATGCAGCATATATTGTGTCATTTTCCAATAACATAATTTGTCTTGATTCTATTTTAGACAAAATCATCTTACTTATATCGGTGTTTATATTTTTTAACTGAAAAGTTAGCTCCAGCCAAAACTTATAGAAGTCGCCTAAGAGCAGCTGACTATTTTGCAGTTTTAATGTTAATATATTTACTGGTGCCCATTCATGAACCTTAAGTTGATCAGATGCTGGTAGATTAGTTATGCAAAATTCCTTTAACTCCAAAAGCCGCATCAATATATAGTATGTAAAGCTCCAACGTGTTACAACATCTAACTGTGGTTTTTGGATATTTCGTGTTTTCATTTTATATCTAAAATTAGAATTAAATCATACAGTGGTGGAAAAAATATCAAAAAACAAACTAAGACTTTTTTGCAACATTTCGATTGAAAATTGACAATTTTTACCGAAACGATGGCGTTCGTAAGATTTTTAGACAGATCTTTAACAGCCAGCTGCAGCGTGTGTGCAGCACATTGTTTACGGTTTCGTAAAAATTTTCAGTATCATTGTCTTCCAGCTCTTCTTCTTCATCTTCACTTACGCCAGGAGATAAAAGCTCCACAGCTTTTACTAAATTGCGTCCGTTATCAGTCGTTACAAAATATATTTGTTTTTCGTCGATATTATAATCTCTTAAAACATTTTCAATTTCAATTTTTAGGTTTTCAGAAGTATGCCTTTTTGTATTTCTAGCATTGCTAGAGTAAAAATTACTATTTTATTATCTGAAATAACTTGGACATTAATACCTAAAATTCCGCGGTCACTGCGCGTTGCTGTATCAATTTTCAAGGCAATAACTTTTCCTTTCACTATATCTCTTATTTTAGTTTTAATAGCTTGACATTTTGCATCCCAGCAAAAACTTTGCTTACAAAATAAGCAGAAAAATAATGAGAATTTTACGAGCCGACTGCTTACTTTTCTACTAGAAAAAGTACTTATTTTTGTTCGAGATGTCCCAAAAGTAATCCTTTATAATTTAGCCTATTATAAACTTAAAAATAATATGTTTTTTTATACTTAAAATTTTTATAAAAATATATAGTTACACAAAGTCAATAAAGTAAATTTTTTTTTAAATTTTTTTTTTAAATTATTTTTTTTAATTTTTTTTAATTATTTTATTTTTTATTTTTTCTTATTTTATTTTATTTTTTATTTTTTTTTCTGTCTCTGGCGGGATTCGATCGCGCAACCTCGGTGCTGATAAACTAGCTCGCTACCAGCTAGTCTACCGGGGCAGTTTAGTTTTTGTATTAAAAAACTATGTTTTTTGACTATAATGACATTTTTACTGTCATAATGAAAATTTAAATTTTTCTGTATATTTAAGATATAATAATAAAGTTATTATTTAATATATAACAAATAATCCAAAAAGTGGCGAATAAAGCTACAAAGTAATACATTCTTGAAGTCATTAAAAGTAGGATTGTAAGTAAAGTTTTTGCTGGGATGTACCAACTCCATTATATTTCTTGAATTAATTTTTGATATTTTAAAACCATCAAATATTGGAGTCGTCAATGTTTTAAGCCAACGGTAGCGATTCTTTTATCACTATATAGATGCACGGCTGTAAAACTTAATTTTTTGACATTTGAACTAAAATTTTAATTGTGGTATTTTCAATCTCATCTAATTTTAATTTTTTTTTCATTGTTCTTTAGAAGTTCACTGTGGTTTTTTTCAAGATGTCTTCTTAAATTAGTTAAATAACTAACATTTAATTTTTGGCCACAAGAGTTACATTCGCATTGACCCTCGTTTTCATTAAAGAATTCGCGTAAATATAAATTACGTTTGCGTCCCATTTTAAAACCAATTTTAACTTATACAAATGAATTCACATTAAGAACTGAACTCAACTTTGCTTTTTACAGTTTTGTTTTTAATATTATTTAAGGCGGCATGAAATAACCCCCCAAAATATAACCCCCCAAAAAAAATAATGAAATAACCCCCAAAGCGTGGGGCTTTATTTCATATGCAATAAAGCCCCAATTTTGAAAATGAAATTAGCCCCCAACGAAATGAAATAACGCCCCAAACATAAATGAAATAATTCCCTAATTTTTGGGGGCTTATTTCATATGAGGGGCTTAAAGCACAAGGGGTTTAAGTGCCTTTTTCTAAAATTGAGTTTACATATGGAATTATACGCGAAGTTCGGAGAAGTTGTTCAGAGCACAAGAGATGAATGTAGGATTCTCATCCGGAGGCTAGATATGGTGAACAATTCAAGCACTTGACATTAAAATACCTGCTTCGCTTGGAGCACAAGCGAAACAACCGCTTTTGTCTTATTATTTAACATAAGTCACTTGAACCCCTTGTGCTTTAAGACCCTCATATGAAATAAAACCCCAATTTCTAAAATGAAATAAGAGCCCAATATATGTAATACAATTAATTATACAGTTTTGCTTTAAAGAAACACGCGATAGATGGCTGTAGGAAATATCGCCCAAAGAAAAATGACCCAAAAAAAAAAAAAATGAAAAATCGCCCAAATGAAGAATCGCCCAAGCGAACATGAAAAATGACCCAAAAAGGTAAATATGACATTTTGCCCAAAAAAATGAAAAAGGGCCCAAAAACAAAATGAAAAATTACCCAAAAAGCAAAAAGGAATTTTTTTCCAAAAAAAAAAAAAAAAAAATACTCAATTTGCAAAAAAGTGTTTATTATTCATATAAATTTAGGTGGCATGTCATAACGTCCAGTGTCGTAGTGTCGATGAATTGTCATAACGTCCGCAACTTAACTTATAATCAAAAATGTGTAAATTTTTTTTTAAAATACCGTTAAAATTTCAAGTGATTTTTTTTAAAGATACAAATTTAACCATAATATGGTTGTCGGTGACAATGATTTGGTTAAATTAAACATAATATGGATAAAATATTTTTATAGCTTTTACTCCGGGTGTATATATTAACTGCCGTATGCATAAAATGTATTTGAAATTCATTTTAAGAAAAATTTGTATGAAACTTTTGCCTTAAAACACATTTCAAACTTATTTTATTTTTTATGAATACGGGTGTAAATATATATATCCAAAATAGGGATTTCATCTTCTATGGTATAACAAATACTGGCTTCGCTAACTAAAGCTTCTCTGTATAGCCAGCCTTCGGCCGGGCGCAAGGATTTTTTCCTCTATGGTATAACAAACACCGGCTTCGCTAACTAAAGCTTCTCTGTATAGCCGGCTTTCGGCCGGGCGCAATGACTTTTTCCTCTATGGTATAAAAAACACCGGCTTCGCTAACTAAAGCTTCTCTGCATAGCGCCAAGATTTTCTCCTCTATAGTATAAAAATACAGACTCGACCCGGTTACGCAGAGAAGCTTTAGTTAGCGAAGCCGGTGTTTAGTATACCATATAGAAAAAGGCATTGCGCCCGGCCGAAGGCCGGTTATGAAGGGTAGCTTTATTTATCGAAGCCGGTGTTCTGTATACCAAATTATAAATTTGAAAATGAAATAATCCCCCAAAAAATATATTGGGGCTTTATTTCATAATGATTTTTTGGGGGATAATTTCATATGAAATAATACCCCAATTAAAAAAAATTAAATAACACGCCAAACAAAATGAAATAACCCCCCAAAAATCGTTTTTGTTGTTCTCTGTACAAACTTTTGGGGGTTTATTTCATTATTTTTTGGGGGGGTTATATTTTGGGGGGTTATTTCATGCCCCCATTATTTAAATATAACTGTAAAACCAATTTTTAATAATGCATGCTATTGTTATCGTTACATACTTTTCAAAATACTCCTAATAAATAACAGTTTTCTTTTAATTCGCTTTGTATTTACAAATTATTTTCTTTTAAAACATTTTTATCAATTATTTTGTTTAACCTTTGTCCGGCGGAAGAGGTACAATTGTACCTTTTTCGTTTTTAAATTGCAATAACTTTTTTTTTGTTAATACTAGATATCTAAAATTTTCTGACATCTCTAAACTTTTATTACGGATTACATATTTGAAATTAAAAAAAAAAGATTTTGATTATATCATACCGAAATAAGTCTTTTTTGACTTGATATCCCTAAAAGGCTGAAGGGGTACAATTGTACCTTCATATAAGTCGTAAGAAAAAAACAAGAAAATAAAGCAAAAAATGTATACATGTGTACGTAAAATGAGTTTTTTTTTAGCCACGGGCCTGTTCTATCATTTGTTTATTAAATAAGAACAGAATAATTTAATTATATTAATAGGAAGAGCCATACATATCCCTAAAAGACTGAAGGGGTACAATTGTACCTTCATATAAGTCGTAAGAAAAAAACAAGAAAATAATTGCAAAAAATGTATACATGTGTACGTAAAATAAGTTTTTTTTAGCCACGGGCCTGTTCTATCATTTGTTTATTAAATAAGAACAGAATAATTTAATTATATTAATAGGAAAGCCGTGTTAAGTATATAAGGGTACAATTGTACCCATACCGCCTTTTAACGTTGTAAATTTTTTCCGCTGGACAAAGGTTAATAAATTATTATAAAGTGCTAGTTGAAAATTTTAAATAGCTAAGCAACAACAAACAAATTTAATAAATTAACATTCAATTCACACTGTAAATAAAAAAAAAACAATATTTTAATGTAATGGAAAATTAATAAACATGGAAAATATAAATCGTAGTGTTTTTTACGCCTGTTTCTTCTCTACTACGTTCGAGCACCAAAGAAATTATTTTGATGCGAATTGCGTAAATGACTTAGTAGGAGTATTGAAAATAGTGCATAAAATTTTTTGAGAAAAAAGTAATCATCATATATGAACTTTTATTTTTGCTCGAAAAAATAAAATTAAAAAAATAATTTTTATTTTTGCTCGAAAAAATAAAAATCAAAAAAAACAACTGTAATTTTTGCTCGAAAAAATAAAAATCAAAAATAACTGTAATTTTTACTGGAAAAAATAAAAATTAAAAAAATAACTGTTATCATCTGACTTTAATGAAATACGGTATAACTGTTACGGTCCCTGATAGAAAATCAAAACATGCGTAAGCCAGTTAAACACAACGAAAAGTTTAATCTTTTTTTACTTGCTTTAAGAACTTTATAATAATTACAAGAAATTTCGGGATTGATTTTCGAAAGTAATCCCATTTAGGATTGTTTTCAGTACGTTTTAGTCTTATTCGTAATTGAATCTTTGAGTACGACTCGTACTTAAAGTAATCACAAAAAACTCGATTTATCCCGAGTGTTGTTCTTTCTGTGTACATATAAGTAAACTTTCCTATAAAATGGAAACAAAATTACATGTACAAAATTCCAAAATTTTGTACTCAAAATAATACCATAATTTTTATTTATTTATATAATTTTTTTTCTGGTAAATTAAAAACGTTTTAATTTAAAAGTAACTGAAATTTGAATTAGACAGATAAGAGAAAATGTTTATAAAAATATGTAATAACGAACATCGCTATTGTGAATGAGTGGAAAAGAGCATTCGAAGTTATGCTAAAAGGCTCATGAAAAGTAAATTAAACCTAAAATTAAGTTTTTTGAAATGTACGAATTAATTATTAGAAAACCATCATATTGTAAAGTTCTTAAATCATTACAAAAAAAAAAAGAAAATTTACCTATGTATAAATTGAATACTTAAAATTGTCGAAAATACTACCTAAATCATACTGAGGTACAATCGGGTTGCCTTGTACACCATAAGTTTAATTAATCTTATTGAATACACTAATAAAATTGTGAAATTAAAATTTAAATCGAATTTGCTTATTCATAAACCTCAATTCAGCCCCAAGGAATTATAAGGTGAGCTCACATGTGCCCATATACCGCATTACTTCTCAAATCTTACACTTAATTTCTTATTTATTGCACGTTATCCTCATATTATTTCTCATACCAACGAGAAATTGTATGTTAATAAATTGGTGCTTTCCCTAGCTCAATCATACAGTCCACTTTACTCCCACACTCCACCAGCTAAAAACACCAAAATTATTCATAATAAATATTTATTCAAAAGAAATACTCAACATGTCAAAAATATTCTAGTTTTTCATAAAACGAGAGGGGTTGAGAATCAAAGATTTTGCAATACTGAGCAAAGCATTCGTACTTAATAAAGGGTGATTTTTTTGTTATTTAGTTTTTAGCGTAATTTTTTTAGAGCAAAACTAAGATTCGAGACTTGTGGCAATGCCAAAAATGCTCAGTAAGGTTTTGACATTTTACCACAAATGGTTTACAAAACAAATTTTGTATGAATATTTTCCTTAACAAACATTTTTAAATTGAATAGTCGTTTATGAATACTGCAGATAGTCTTTAAAAGTAAATAACACCCATTTCTTAATCGCGACAAATAAAAATTTAATACACTTTTGCAAATTTTCTGAGTCTTTTTTTTTCATTTTTAAAACCCAAACGGTTAAAAAAATGCACTTTACATTTGTAATTTCATATTGTTATTTTAAAATACTTTTAAAGTAAAGTCTGCAAAATTTAAGTACAAATAAATTTTAATTTTAAATCCCTAAAAAATATAATTTAATCGTAGTGCTATTTGGCCACGCCAAACATTAAAATAATATTAACCATATAAAATGTAAGCACAAATTTTAATGTAAATGTTCCGCAGAAATATATATGTGCCATATATTATTACATTAAGAATTATATGCCCATGTGCAAATGTGTGCCATAATCATGCCTGCCCAGAGATTCATATTAATAAAATAAAAAAGCAGGTACTCAAATATACACACATCCAAACAGGCATATAAGTAAACTCATTTTTTATGGTCATATATTAAAATCATATTTTAATGCACACATACATATTTTGGAATGTATATAAAAAAATAAGTAAGTACATAAAGCTTTCCATTAACATACTTATATATATTTACATTTATTTTGCAAGTTTTTTATTGGGTGTATAAAATAAAATGGGGGATTTCCAACAGATGACGTTTTCTTTAAACGTGGTTTGTGTCTTTAATAACTTTAATGGCATTTTACATTTATTATATTTTACATTAAGCTAAGTCAAGTTAAGTTAAGTCTTAAGTCATATTTAAAAAGTTGAACTAATGTTGTTAATAACATGAATTTTCATTCGAAAAACATTTTTGTGTACGTTATTGAAATTTTGTATTATAAACAAAAATTTTTTTTAATTTTAGTTTTATTATTTAATTTAAATGATTCTTTCACCGAGTTTTTTTTAAACTTTTTTTTTTTTGCCTCGATTTAAGATGTTTCGTTAAAATGCAACAGATATATTCTTACTTAAGCCTGGTACTCTGTTTAACACTTCAAGAGAAATGCTGGCAAAGCGCATTTGAAAAAAACTTGTTCGGCATATCTATGAAATAATTTTGATAGAGTTGTACTCTCCCAATAAAAAATGGAGCTTCCAACGAAGCAGGTTTGTAAGGGAGAAACATAAGGGTTTCGCTTACCATTGCGCTTACGGAAGACATGAATTTTATATGGCGAGTTCCCACTTTGAAGCAATACATTTTTGATACATAAAGCGCATTATTCAGCGCACATAAACATTGTTGGATGAAACGATCATATTTACACACGGAATGTTTTGATACAGTTATTTTTTAGTATTCTCCCTTACAAACCTGCTTCGTAGTAAGGGAATGCCGTAGCACTTGAAATTTTATTTTTTTTTATAAAAGTTGTTGAGAGTTCTTTCACTTACTTTACTGCATTTCTGTATGCCTTATTGCGTAGCGCATAATTGTGCGCTTATATTTTTATATGTACCTTTAGTGCTTCGCAAAATGATAAAATTTTTTATTGGGCTGTTTATTTTGTGGAAAAGTTTCTTCCAAATGTTTCTGACAACTTTTTTTACAACTGCGAAATAATGTAAGCTGCACTTATTTCACGTGGAATTTTAGGCAAAAGCATAAAATTTTAAACTTAATGTCAAATAATAAATAAAAAATTAAAATGACACAACCGTTAGGAATAATAACGTTAATTTGTGCAAGCTCACAAGATATGTAACATTGATACATGTCAAAGTTTTCGTGCGAAATAATCAATGTTGCTCAACATTTTTCACAAATTTGAACCGAGTTCTAGGCTTTAGTTTTAAAATATTTTGAAATGGAATAGTGAAACTTGTTTGAGCTTATGTAGGAAGCCAAAAACAACACGACCCAAAGGATGTTTTGTGCGGCTTATTTTTTATTTATTTAATGGATAGATAAAATATATGTATGTATTAACAGATATTTGAAGTTATACGTAATTCAGGAATTAATATATATATATATAATATTTATCTATAGATGGCTTAACTTAGTATGTGTGAGCCAGATTGGTAAAGTAGATTTTTGGTTGTACAAGTAATTTATTAAGTTAAATGACTTAGGTCTGTTTTTATGCGGTTTTTTTTATGCGGATTTGAAGTTATGCGGTTTTCAATTCGATTTTTTTTTACATAATTTTTTTTTTTTTTATTGATTTTTTATATTTTTCTTTTTTGTTGTATTAAACATTTTTAAACGTTGGCATCACTTCTGAATAGTAGTTTTCAAAATTTAAAAGCTATTTGAATTTTTTCTTTACCGATGTGTACGCGTTGTGTGGGTTTATATTTGTGTATGCAACGAAAGCATACAGAATTAGCGGATTCCCAGTTTTAAATTATAAAATTAAATGTGCATTTTGGTCATTCAGCCTGTGTGTTAATTGAGTCATAGAACTTGTTACATGAAAAGGAGGAGGTTTCAGTTTTCCATTATATCGTAAGGTTATTATAAAAAAGTTCTACGACATGTGTCTGCTTAAATGACTGAAATTTAAGTTTTTATATATTTTAATATTTTTCTACCAGGAAATGGATGCAACTAAGAAGAAAAGACAATCCATAACTTTGGAAACTAAGATGGAAATACTTAATCGTATCGAAAATGGTGAAAAATATGCTTCTATTGGAAGACATTTTAAAATAGGAGAATCTTCAGTAAGAGCAATTAAAAAAAATTAAGCTCAAATAAGAAAATCTGTTAGTTCTGGAACTCAACTTAGTTCAAAGCTATCATCTTATTCTCGAGATTCCGTTTTGGAGAAAATGGATCGAGCTCTTATTATATGGATGGAGGATCTGACCAAAAAAAAAAAAAATACCTATTAGTGGTTACTTAATTGCAGAAAAAGCTCTTATATTGTATGAAAAAATTAAAGAATCGGAGCCCTCCACATCTAAATAATTTTCGGCAAGCAAAGGGTGGCTTACCGGATTTTTAAAGAGAAATTCACTTCATAACGTTCAAATTAGAGGCGAAACTGCATCAGCTGACGAAGACTGTGCCAACAACTATCCCCAAAAATGAAAAAAGATTATAGAAGACGGTGGTTATTGTGCACATCAGGTTTTTAATGCAGATGAAACTCGTACATACATAGCAAAGTTCGAAAAAAGAGCTAGTGGGCTTAAAGCCATCAAGGATCGGATAACTTTTTTACTATGCAGCAATGCTTCATGCGATCGAATGTTAAAAACACTGGTAGTTAACAAATTTTTACGACCACGAGCATTAAAAGGTAAGGATTTAAAGCGTTTACCTGTTCATTGGATGGCTAATTCCAAAGCCTGGGTAACAACCGCAATTATTACCGAATGGTTTAATAATTGCTTTGTTCCCGAAGTAGAATTGTATATGAAGCAAAAAAATTTACAATTTAAAGTTTTGGTTATTGTGGATAATGCTCCAGGGCATCCACACATCGAACATCCTAATGTGAAGGTAGTATTTTTTCCACCCAATACCACAAGTATTCTCCAACCATTAGACCAAGGAATTATTTCTACATTTAAAAAATATTATATTAAACGTAAGTATAAATTTATTGTCAATAAAACTGAAAACGAATCTTTAGCGCTAAATGAAGTATGGAAAAAATTTACAATTTTTGACTGCACAATTCATTCTTCATCAGCTGTCTCAGACATAAAACCACACACTTTAAATGCTTGCTGGAAAGCGACTTGGCCTGAGTGTGTTAAAAATGATGCAGAAACTGAAACATTAACAATATGGGACGATATTATAGCTTTGGCACACCAAATAGGAGGAGAGGGATTTGATGAACTAAATCTCAATGATTTGGAAGAATTAATCGAGGATATTCCTTTAAGTGACGACGAAATTTTTAATTGCATCAATACAGAAATTGCTTAAAATTCAGAAAGCGATTGTGACGAAGACATTATCGCACCACTTAATGTTAAAACGGTTGGAAAAATTCTCCAAACAGCAAATGAGTTACAAAATCAAATACTTCTGCACGAGCCAGATACAGAAAAGGCATTAAAACTGAACAGAGAAATTTCCAACCTTATGTCTGGATATCGTGAACAACACCATCAATTAAAAAATAGTACTTCTCAAAAATTAATGACGAATTATTTTGAAAAAACTGCCGAAACCCTTCCAAATAAAGATTGTATGAATGTTCCGACTTTACCAACTGCTAATGTGTATGTTGTCTTATCTAGCGAAGAGGATTTGATTGGGTCATCTTGCGATGAAAGTGATTTTGCACCAATTAAAAAGCGGATTAGAACCCTGCCAAGTAGTGATTCCGACAACATGTAATGTTTTACTTTTAAATATTAATTTAAGTTTTATAAATATTTTTTTAAGTATCTTATTCATTACTAATTTACGTATTAATTTAAATTTATGCCTTCAACTTTTTGTTAACTTTCATAAAACTGGTTTATATTGTAGTTTTTCTCTTCTTATGTGTTTTTTATAATAAAAAATGAGTTCTTTTTGGTTAATTTGTTTATATAATGACTTTTTTATGTGGTTTTGGTCTAATTTTTACGCCCAGATTTAAAGTTATGCGGTTTTTTAACTTTTCGGAACGAATCATCCGTTTTGTGTGAAAATGGAGTCTTTTTTTATGCGGATTTCATTTATGCGGTTTTTCATAAAAAAAAGACCTGAGTGTATATAATTACAGAGTATAAGATTATACAAGAGTTTTAGATTATGCAAATTCTTTTATTATAAATTTTCTGTATTTTAATCAAGTATCTAAATAGTTAATTAGGGTGTTTGGCCACTAAGAATGTCCAAGACTTCATCCAAGTTGAGTTGGGATTGATTGAACTATTTAAGTCGATATCCATTGAAAACAGGACAGATAATAATAATATGAAAGTGTTTTCTGTTGCATCTAGGTTACAAATTGTGCAGAGACCAATTGACGTGCTTCGGAAAGCTCTTATATCTAGAAGATCACCTCTTGCTTTTATTAGTAGACTTGTAGCACAAGTCGAGAGATCTAAGGAATTAAATTCTAGCAAGGAGTAGTTCAGCTGAGAGTATAAGTCGTGCAACTGAGAGTGTCTTAAATCGGAGACGAGGTTTGAATTTTCATATGTTTTAACTAGCAGTGAAATAGACTTGCAGTATTTGCAGAGAGGAACAGTGTTATTTGGTGTATTATAATTTATTTTTGAACACAAGTCTGTCCATTCCTCAGCCCAAAACGTTTGTGTGTCAATTATAATTTCGGCCAGCCGTAGAGCTGGAAAACAATCGATAGTACTATCGATGGTATCGATAGTTTTATTTTTGGCAGACTATCGATATTTTTTACTATCGATACTATCGGAAAATTTTAAAAGTAACTACAAAGTTGATTAGATGAAGTCAACGAAACATTTTTAACAACTCATTAGACGCAAGTTTTAAGCAATGCATAACCTTTTTTAATTCTGTGCCAAAAAGGAAAAAGTACTTAAGTTGACTTTACCTAAATTTGAGCTTATGGCAACAACAACTAGTAACAAAGACACCTTTGAGATCTTCACATTCAAAAGTACACACGGATACAGTTTCACTTATTTTTTACGACTTTTCAGGAAGTTATAGCAAAATTACGCTTTGCTGTCATTTTTCAATGTGGTTTTTCAAGAAGAACTTTGTTTTCTAAAACAAAAATTATTTGTATTGTTTTACCTACTAAGAGAAAAGTTCGGCAATTGTGAATGAAAAATGATATCTGGCAAATGTCCAGCACGAGCTCGCTGACAGATGTCGATTCTTTCATCAAAGTTTTTAATAACTTTTTTGGCAAAATGGCGGGTCTATTAATCACATCACGGATTTTGAGCTCCGTATAGACTCTGTTCTTACGTAGCCCCACAAAAAACCTTGTAAGGCTTCAAAGCCAAAACCTTACGCAAAATTCGCCATGTGGTGGTTTTATATATATATGTTCCCTTAACTCCCACTGGAGCATGGGGCGTTTTGGATAACCACAATTGTTGAGAATGAATTTACTACGAATACGTCAAAAAACTAAATGTCAAAACTATCATGTTGTTGGTGTTGCCATAATTAAAAAATAAAGTTATTGTTGACAACCCCGATATTTGATATATAACCCTAGGTAAGTGACTATAATACCTATTGAAATAGCAGCAAGTTTTCAAACATATTCTTTATAACTTAAAGGAAACACTTTTTCCTAATTGCTTATTTCCTTGTGGCGATTTTTTTTACCTGTTTCTCATTTTTTTCTTAACGAAAAATCTTAAAAAAATTAATGGGGTTATTTTGTAAAAGACTTAATTTTACTTTCTTCAAAAATTTGTATATGAATTAATTTTTATTTAAGGTATATATTTTGACGTTGAAGGTAAAAAAAAACTGCAGCCAATTAACCATCTCTAAGTCTGTATAAAGTATATATTTATTATTAACTGTAGATGACGAAATTTAAAGTGAATATGCTGGTCTTTTATACCTAAAAAACGGTTTGCGGAAATGGTGTGTTTAAACTTTTTCTTTTTTACCCCATTTATTGACTACAGTGTCCTAAGAAGTTGCACATAGAAACTTTTCGATACTATCGATAGTATCGATAATTTTAAAGCTTACTATCGATTGGGCCGACTATCGATAGTCTTGCAGCTCTAGCCAGCCGGCGCAGCAACCTATTACATGGTAAATTGAGTATTGTGCAGCCTACGTATCTAACCAAGTCAGGTTCAGTCTTGGTGTAAAGCATATTGCTCTGCCTGGTTGGGGAGCCGAAGATGTCAATTTGATGTGCCTGGTAAGCCATCAAATTGTCATCGAGTGCCTATGTCCCACCTCCGCGTGGTGGCTCCCGGTAACGGCTGGATATTTCCAGTTGGCTAAGTGGACAGGGTTATACAGGTCTGTGTAATCAAACTGCCCTTCGAAAAAGAAGGGCAGTAAGATACTTTGAGGAATTCACCTCATTGTATAGTAATTATTGTCCTAGAACAATGGTCTTCGGCTTTTGAAGAGACGATGGGGTCTGTACTCCATGCGTAGGCAAGCAGAGACGTATATGATTCAAATTATCACACTACTCTTCTAAGGAAGTTTAGTAAAATACTTGTGGTGTATTTCAACCCTGGTATAGTGATCATTTGAAAGATTGATGAAGTTGCTCAATTTTGCTTACCCGTCTAGCATGTTAAGTTAGATGGGGTGTCGCTTGAGTCAACATTGAACAGGTTGGAGTTATCCCTGGATCCGTAAGGTGACAATTGACTTGTGATTGGTCTTGGATTTATCCTTGACCCAGGTGTACTGGCACTCCTAGTGAGTCTCATACGACCTAACAGAGCGTATGCTGCTTGATGGCGTCACTGAAACTATCGAAAGCTAGAGTTCGTTTGGTCTGGATAGACCAAATTCACTCGAGGTCTGACCTAAGGACTTGAACAGTAGGCACTACGGGAGTCAGCTGCCCCTGGCGAAAAAGCTGGGCTGACGGTGGTTGAGGTCTCTGTTTAGTGGGCTTCTGTAAGGAATGCTTCCTGTCTTTCAGGATGATTGCCTTATGGGAGTCGATGCCCTTTGTGGGGACGCTATTCAGAGTACACGTAGTGGCTGTGGTTTAAACCCAAAGTCGCGGGTAGGAACTCGCTCACGTTGAAGTCTGATTTTTCACCTTCGGGGAGAGTTCGGGCTGTGAGGGATTCCTGGGTGCTGTTGCTATTCGACAGATGCTGCGGAATTCAATAAGCAGCGGAGGTTAGATAGCTCCAGTTCTCAAACAAGGGACGAATGTGTATTCTTTGACGGGTTTACACATTCAAAGTTGCTACCTGTGTGTGCAAATGAATACTAACTCACTCAGGGGCATTTGGTAAGTGCTTAATATTAACTCACTAGATGGTTTGGTTTGGACCATCGTGAGGTAAGGTCTTAGGACGATACTCACGTTAATCTATAATCGAATCTGCTCTGCCTGGTGCAATATCACAAATTTCAGTTGGGCTCATCAGTTTCCCCCTGAAAAGTTCACTCATTAGTCTCACAAAATCTGCATATTCTGATACATTCATTACTTATTATAAAATGTTGGTAACTTAAAGCACAGCGCCCCTTAAATAGTAAAAGAAGTGTCCTAAGTTCCGCCTCTTAAAGCAGAAGAAGTTTACCTGCCTTGCCATGAGAAATCGTTACAAATCGCTTGGACTATCTTAACCCAGTTGTCTTTACTAAACAACAGGTTATCTAAAATTGATTATAAACGTTATTTTCTAAAAAATAGCATTATTTTGGAGCAAAAGTCACATCTTGCACAAAAAAAAAAAAACAATAAATTTATATTGCACCAGTGTTTTTCAATTAAGTCTTAATATTTTCAATTATTCTGCAGTTTTAAAATTTACACCCAATACCTACCGATATACGTACATAATGTGTATAGCTATGTAAAATTTGTGAAAGTTCGTTCATATGTGAATGGAAGTAGCCGTAACTATTTAAATATAGTCCGACATTTTTTTACCATTGTTAGTGCTCTAAAAGCATTTGAAGTATTTAAAATGTTGATGGCCGTTGAAGATAACAGCTTATATGTTTTTATGAGTACAGGACCACAACGTCTGCATGAATTTTTTTTTTTTGTATTTTATTTATTTATTTATTTTTTGTTCCATTTGTTCTCGTATGTAAAAGGATTTTAACAATTTTTCTGAATTATTTAGTTTTTTTTTAATAATGATTGCCAACTAGTTTGACTGCGAGTCATACTTGATCAACAAGAGGGCATTAACTCAAAGTTCAAAAATTTAAGGGTTGTTTTTCCACATTTGAATTTATACGTCTTTCTTTTTTAAAACGATTGTGCTGGATTTGTTATTAGAGGAACTAAAAACCATTTGCCTTAAACATTTTGTTTTGTTTGTCTTTCGATAGACGGACAGACGGATCAACATAGCTAAATTGACTTGAAATTACTAAAAAAACCAAAATATATCTTTATAATTCCAAACTGAATGACAAACTAAGTAAAACATCTCTTGCCATTTGCAGAATAACAAAGCTTTTGTGGCATCTTCGAACAAAGGTTGTATACAAATTTTATTTCAAAAATGGAGCAACTGGGTCCATTATGTCGTTTAACGTTCGCACAATTATCCGCTTAGATTAACAGTTGGGCACGGTATTTGACATTGCTAACGCGATTAAGTTTGACCCAAATTGTCTTCATATACAAAGTATGTTCAGTGTTGAAAAGATAAAAAATCCATCCAGTATTTTGCAAGTCTCCATTTAAACAAACTAATTCAGACTCAATAGCGTCACGTTATCTGAATCAAAAGTCTAAAGTATTTCTTACACAGAGAAAACAGATTCGTGATCACAACCGAATTTGGCGCCAATCGAACTTCGTCGGTTGCATGTTCCAATTCGGTTCCAATTACTGAAAATTTCGTTGCTTAGCATAATAGTTTTGATAGCAACATTTGAATTTTAGTACACTATCAGTCATAACAACAGATATTGTTAGTTGTTAGTATGATTATTAGAAACAAAATTGTGCTTATACCCGAAAAAATGATAGCTGCAACTGAATTAACACATAATTGGTGTTCATAACAAGAGATGAGCCAATGCAAGGTGCCTCGCCAAGTAATGATGAAACTCCAGTTTCTAATTTAAGTCGTCTAGAAAAAACCATGGAAACCGTAAATAATTTTACTAACACAATGGGTAATATGATGCAGGAAATGCTTAGAATGCAATCGATGTTATTGCAAGCTGTACTTAACAAACCATGAACTGTTTAAAAATTTGCTTTTGGAACGCAAACGGCATCCGCCAACATAAAAATGAATTAGAATACTTTCTTAAAAATAAACAAATTGATGTCATGATGATTTCTGAAACTCATTTGACCTCAAGAAATACGTTTAATATAAATGGTTATATACTATATGATACCAAGGACCCTCGAGATAGAGCTTGTTGAGGTTCTGCCATTTCAATAAAAACCCGAGTCAAACACTACCTAATGTGTGATCATCGTGAAGATTATCTCCAAGCAACGAACATTTGCGTTGAGGAATTAAATAGAAACCTAGTAATGTCATCGTTATACTCCCCGCCTAGATTTTCAATATCGGAGGACCAATATTATAAATATTTTAAATCATTAGGACGGTGTTTCCTAGCCGCTGGCGATTATAACGCTAAACATACCTTCTGGGGGTCGCGACTTATAACACCAAAGGGTCGTGTTTTATTTAACACAATTTCTAAAATGGATTTAAATGTGGTAGCGAGCGGACAACCAACATATTGGCCCACTGATCATCAAAAAATTCCATATGTCATCGATTTCGGCGTGGTTAAAAACATTCCCATAGAAACGATTCATGTTGAAGCCTCCCTAGAATTATCTTCCGACCACACACCTACAATTGTTACTATAATGAACCCCAATAGAATTGTACCTCCGACGACAGCTACGCAAATTAATTGGTTAAAATATAAAAAATATCTCAGTACCCATTGCACAGAAAATATTGCGCTCAGTACACCGGATTATGTAGATCGCTCTATTGACAATTTTGACAGTTTTCTGAAACTAGCTGTTCAACATTCCAATATTGCCCCCAAAAAAACACAAGCTATTAAAATATATTCCACAGATGTCGAGAATCTTTTGTCTGCAAAAAGGAGGGCTCGAAGAGAGTGGCAATTGCACAGATCCCCTCAACTTAAGAACTTACTTAAAGAGTGTACAAAAAGACTAAGAAAGTTACTGCAGACTAAGAAAACGGCTTCTCTGGAAAAATATCTTGAGGAACTTGATGCAACCCCACAATCAAACTACTCATTATGGCGTGCAGCTAGAAATCTCAAAAGGTCAGTTGTCTCTAAACCACCATTAAGAAACTTGAATGGAAGTTGGGCAAGAAATGATGTTGAAAAAGGAAATCTGTTTGTCAATCATTTAAAAAACGTATTTACCCCAAATATATCTCACGATATTGCGGTCGAGTTACCACCTGTTGCTGCTAGAGCAGCTGTTCCGCTAAGATTTGAGATAAGAGAAATCGAAAAGGCTATTTGTGATTTAAACCCCAAGAAGGCTCCTGGTTTTGATAAGATCAGCAACAAAATGCTTTTGGAGCTACCCAGCATAGCAAAGAAAATTATTCTTCAAAATAAACTACTTCGAATAATCACAGCTGCCCCTTGGTATGTTAAAAATTCAAATATTCACAAGGATCTTAATGTTCCATTAGTTAAAACTATGATTACGAAATATGCAGTAAAATACTTAAAAAGGCTCGAATTGCACCCGAACCCACTAGCAATGATAGCGGCCACACTCGCTTAAGAAGAAGAGACACTGCAGCACTTATCCAATTAGATGAGCGATAAACACCTATATAAGTGAACAGAACCCGCGATGAAGAAAATTTTTGTCTGGCACTGGCAGGACAAAAAATAACGTATTAGGTTAAGATTTGATTAATTATTGTTAGTTCATATTTAATATATGAAGATTCAATAGGTAAATAATGAAGAAAAAAAAAAAAAAATATCAAGAGATTCAATTGTCGTTATCAATATATTTTTTTTAACCTGTCAAATGTAGCCCATAAAGGGCAAGGACTTGTCGTAATGTAATCCCAATGAATGGAAAAAATAGCTTATTTTACAGTACGATGTCCTAGGGCAGGACCATATAACCCAGCTTGCATTACAAATGAGAAGTCTTAAAACTACTCCATGGTATACACCAGAGGATTAGCTTTAAAATCATTTCAAAACGAAAACATGTCGTTAAAAAACGAAGACATGTCGTTTCACTGCAAACGCTTTTTAATAATGACATGGTCCATACTTGTACTACATTGGACTAGTCCAGGATAAAAAAAGATCAAGAAGTCCAATATAATTTGCAGGGTATAAAAAAAATACATTCATACATACATACGTGTATATGTTCATACCTATAAGAATACGTAAATTACTTACCCCTATTTATTAAGTCTTTCACATTTTCCATTTTTGACCGCAAAGATATTTTTTAAATAAAATATTAAAAATTAATTAAATCTATCAAATGTTTTGATTATATTTTAATTTGTTGTACTCGAATTGAATCTATTCCAACAATCAATAATTAGCTGCAATAATCAATAAACATTTATATTACAAAATGTATTGACGAAAGCAAATTATTAATTGCAATGACCAATATTCAGTATTGCCCTATATTAAATTCGGTTGTGATTCTAACCATTTGTACTCATTTTTAGAACTTAATTAAATTAGTTATCATAACTAATAAAAGAATTGAAGGAATCATATTTCAGTTGGAACAACATTTTTATAATCAAGAGAATTAAAAATCAGTTAGAACTATACATTTTTAATAGTTGCAATAATAAATCATGTTACTTGATCAATATTATATTACTGCAACCGTTTCCCAACCAATTTGTTTTCTGTGTGTATACAATTTACGCAGTCCCCATAAGTATATTGGCTCGGAATAAGAGTTTTGCACAATAGCTACCAATCGATACACTCACAATATTCTGTACGTAAAAATAACTGAAATCTATATATGGGTAAATCCAAAGTGTTGAACGTGACAGTCGTACGCATCAAAAATGCAATAACATTTTAAACAACAAATATTTTTACGTTCTCTTAACTCTTAAATTATAGCACTAAGAAAGCACTGTTATCTATGCTAAAACTTATGGAGGGCGCAATTCTAGGCCAAATATAATGGCAAAAGAAGTAGCGGTTCGAACGTGAAAAAAACAGAAGTAGTTTTTGTGGCCATGTATAAAAAGGCGTAATTCAGCGCAACCTGGCACAATTTTTTAGTCAACTACTTTGAGAATTTTACGTAGCAATGTAACATTAAAATGTCTTTGATTTGATTCCAAAATCTTCTGTATTTTCTTTTTTTAAGCCAAAATCTGGGTCGATATGTGACATTTCGAACGTGAAATTTTTTCCATTAAAATTGAGCTGAATAATGACCAAAACAAAATAAAAATTTACCGTTAATCCGAATAACATATTGCTCTTTAAACTCTTCTTTAGATTACAGACCATGTAAGAAACATTTTTTGGAATAATTTTCATCAAATATCACCTCTTTTAAGAATGTTAAATATTAAAGAAAACATACAATAAAAAATTCTCACAAATAAGATATTACGTTTGCACAACTTTGCAGCCTCATTGTTCATCTAAGTGGACAAATTTATGGGTAAATTTATAAAATTAGTAAAATCTAAATATTTCTCTATAACAATATCGTAAAATAATCAGCTCTTAATAACTTTTAAATTTTCGGTCACGATGGACCTTTTGACGGATATGCCCATATATAAAATTGTAACGTTACTGACTGATTCATCATAGCACAGCCTAAACGCCTGAAACTAAAAAGTTGAGATTCGGACCAAGGAGGATCTCTCTCCAAATCGGTCCACTAAGACGGGATTTTTGGGAATTCGAATGTTTAGGGGGTAAAAAAGGGTAAAAACAGGTAAATTCGATAACATTATATTTCCAAAACTAAAATAGATACAAATAACAGCAAATTTCGAACCACCAGTACTACTGGTTAAAGATTGATTTTTGACTGTTGGCTAACGGGCACCGCAGTGGTGCAGTGGGTAGAACTCAAAAATCTTCTGACGATAGAAAGTGGTGTTTCTTGAAACATGTAAAGATTAACCCGAGTTCAAATCCCAGCTCAGCCAAGAAAAATTATCAATAAATTTTAATATAAATTCCAAGTTGTAAAATTCCTTCCCTCAGTAAAAACAATTTAATGAAAATTAAATTTGATGAACTCAAGCCTAATTAAAGAATATCAAAAAAAAAAAAAAAAAAAAATAGATACAAAAAAACTGTATTACTTATCGTTGTTCTTTTGAAAAATAAGAGCACAGGTGTCTGGTACTTTTTAAAATTCGGCACTTTTAGGGAGAAAACGGGTAAACCCTGAATTTTGGTACTTATTTGTCACCACATCTACCTTTTAAACCAATAAACCTAGAAATAAAGTTTATACCACATTCTAAACTCATAAAAAATACGATTATAAATTTGGTACTTTTTCGAAATTCGAATGTTTATGGGGTGAACTACTTAACTTAGTTCTTGGTACTTTTTTTTTAAACAAATTTTTCTCCATTCATTGGAAAATTCGTACTAAATTATACGCCCCCACTACAATGCTGCAATTTTTGATACTTTAATGGGGGGAAAAATAGTATTAAAATGGGAAATACGTGAATACTGATATTTATTTGATTATCGTTAATATTGGACCGTAAAACATAAAATTCAACATGTAATGTCCGGAGTGGATACGAATTTATGAGGGTACTTTTTGGTACTTTTTTGTATATTAACTGGTTCTCTTTGAATTTCCGTAATTTAAACAAGTTAAAACCTAGAAAAACAAATTTTGGCATACTGATATGTCCACGAAGAAAAAGGAGAAGCTAACAAAGTAGCGGGTTAAATGCTAGTTGTAATATAAAAAATTTATGAACATTTAGTTAAAACCCGGTCCACTTATTTTTAATTTATTTTTAACGAAAAGTTCATTTAATTTTTATTGTCAAAAATTCAACCACGAATTCCGTAAAAACAAATGAATTTTCAGATATTTTATATAAATTAACTATCAAAATATTAACTACATATTCCTTAAAAACAAAGGAATATTAAGTTATTTTATTTAACTCCACAAAAGAGCCGATTTACTTAAAAAAAAAAATACCAGACAGACACCTGTCCGCTTGTTGTCTAATGAGAGAGAGAAGGACTATTATTAACAACTTACCCTGTTACACACGTTTGTTTTACTTTTGTTTTACTGATCACGTACAATTTCTCAATTATAAGACACAGCAGCCTGACCGATATGGCTTCGCAAATATTTTACTTTAAAAATTTGATGTATTTAACTAAATAATTTTAACAAATAGAAAATGGGAATTTTTTACACAAAACAAGCAAATCGTTTTTTATAGAAATTAGAAATTAGAAACCGAAAATAACCATACTTTAATGTCAATATATTTTATATTTAGGTCACATATTAAGTTTTTAGTTAAATGTAAATTCTCTTTTATTTTTTTAAAGGAATTTTCATTAAAAAGTTCTCATATGTCTTTACAATATAAAAATTCCTAAATTTGTTTTTTATATTCTGGTATTAAAAATCAAGTAATTTTTATGCACTCGCATACATTGAAAAGCAAGTTATATTAAAGTGCATAAAATCTTATAGTGGATGTAAAGATGGCTCATTTGTGGCGAAATTGTCGTAAGTCAGAATATATATTTTAATGAAAAATACTTTCAAATATTGCCAATTCTCTTAAAGTGCCGTTTAAGAAAAAAAGTGTACAAAAATTTAATTAATTAATTTTAAGGCCCTTTCTGAAACATGAAATCAAAAAAAGCTATTCAATAAAAAACTTATTGCAAAATAAAAAAATTTTTGAGTTAAACTATTTTTGATTTAAACCATTATAATGGCAAATTATTAATTTGAAATATATGTATATCGCTTATTTACTTCAATAATATCATAATTCATAAAATATACAATTTTTTAGGAGAGCGGAACAAAGTTGTTAATCACAAAAATTTTAATTTTAAAAGTCCTTAATGCTATGATTACCCTTGAATAACTGCAATGCGAAATTGTTATACACCCATCCCTCGATTAACACGATAGTTTAGTTTAAGAAAATCGTGTAAATCAAAAAAAAAACTTTTGTATGAAAAATCGCGTAAATCGAAAAAAGACCCAAATACGATTAAATTTGAAATTTTGTTTAGAAAATTCATATATTTTAAAGTAAATTAAATTCGCCATCAAAGCTTTATTTGTTAAAGCTTTGTTGTAAATTGGGATTCGCTTTTGAGATCGCCTTTCTATCCAGGTCATTACTGACTTTTCCATATTTTCAATTGTAATGTCCCGAACGTATAAATTCCCAGGTTCCTTTTAGTTCCAGCTGCTACACATTTCCAAATTCTGTTTTTCTTTTTTATAGCTATCATGGTCGCTTCGTGAATTCAAATAAATTTAGAAACTGCTGATACTCTGTCTCCTTTACATAATCCATCTAAAATCTGAATTTCAGTTTCTAAAAATATTACTTTTTATTTCGCCTAGTGTTATTAACTTAATTAAACCATACACATTTTGCAAAAACCAACTTCACAAATATTTTAAATTTCTGATTAGGAAATGTTCCACGATCACAGCATCATTAAAAAAGTTATTTAAATTGCATCGAAAATGCATAAAGACATTTCAAGTTATATGAAAATGTATAAAATAAATGCTACTCACCATAACAAATAAATTCCCAGATTCTATTTGTTAAAATAATTAAGTTAAATACTAAAGCCCTGCACGAATGCATTTGAATGCCGTTTAAAGACATTCCTTTGTTTTTTAAATGCTGATTGTGGATTGCTCTTTGCTAACGAATCAAATACTATATTGTGAAAAACACATAAAGCACAAAAAAAAATATAAACACACAAATGCAAATGGATTTTAATTAGTGTGTTATAAATGACCAAATACGAAGTGTAAAGAGTACGGAATATACTCCACACTACAACGAAACAAAAAAAAAAAAAAAAAAACACTTACAATACCAATCCTGCAGATAACGAGACTAGTCCATATATGCATGTAAATAGTAGTCCATAAAGGAGTAGGAGTACTCCGAAACTACTCCAAATATATGGGTAAAAGGTAGTCCATTTAACATTTCGATGTCCTAGGAGGAGATCATATAACCCACCGAAGTAGTCCCTAAACTACTCAATGGAGTACTACAGAGGGCTAGTTTTAAAAGTACTCCATATTACTACAGTATGGAGTACACTTAAGGGGTAGTTTAAGCATTTATCTTTTTCATTTTTACTAATCGCGTTTTATGGTGTGTACTGTAGTCTATTATTGCTATTATTTAATATATTTACTTGGTATTTTTATGGTTTTTTACGTTTTTTCCACAAATTTCACAAACTTGCACTTTTAAATAAACAATTAATAATGGACACCATCAGGGCTACCAATGTGTAATACTGTAAACTATAGAATTGTATACATCATGCAGTTGTTGGCAGTACTGCATGTTAATTTCTTATAACATGGTCCATACTACAGTACATTGGACCATGTTGTAAGTAGTCCATTTAAGCCACAATTTACCCCGTAGTCCAATATTATCTGTAGGGAAATGACACCAAACAACAGTAATTCTCTTTTATACTCTGTTATTACGGACGTGTGCACGTACATTGAAGAGAATTTAACAACATTAACAACAACATATGAAAAATTCATACAACGCATACAATCTCAAACTGTAATAGTATAGGTTGCCGATCGCAAAAATAAACATACCCAGAAAAAACGTTGTTTTTTTGTATGAATTCATACCATAAATCGCTTCAAACCTGCTGATGGGATGCCCGATTTTTGTATGGGGTGTTCCCGGTTTGGAGGACTATTTTCTGCTGACAATAAGCGCTTCTTTTAATATGAAAACAAAGCGCTACTAGAGTACTTTTTTAAGGGCTAAATATTTTAACATATTCATTAATGTTTTGGTTTTACTTGATTAAATGCCTTTTTCAATCATTTTCGAAAACCATAATATATTTTTTGTTTTTCGCTTAAAAACCCTCTTCGTTGTCAGCACTAAAATAGCAGCTTTTTTGAATGTTTTATTCGTTATCATTTACTGCTTTATAAGAGCTCTCTAACTGAAGCGCTTGAGTATGCGCTTTTTCTCTGAAGTGCTTCAAAAAACCCAAATTTTTTTTACTGGGTACGATCATCGAGATCACGCAGAGTGTATTGAAAAGTGGACCGTCCCTGCAGTCAAGCTAGGACCAAATGGAGGGCTCAGAGCTGAAGCGAACCAAGTCAAAAATGAAAATTCGATAATATTTTGAGTTTCAGTAAGTGAATTTCCATTAATTTCTGGAGCCATTGACAGGGGTTTATTACTGTTATCTTTGGAACGAAAAACTTTTTGATTTAGTCCGTTGCAGAACTCGCTAGAGTTAAACTTTGCGAAGAATTTCACACCAGTTTTAAAATACATATATGCATTTTATTTTATGACTTGGTTCGGTTCAGCTTTGAACCCTCCAAATGTCTCCATGTCTATACTCATTTTACTAGTGACAACTCTAGTAGTACAAATGCTTCGAATTTTTCTTTAAGACGTCAATATAAAAAATACAGAGACAATAGATGTGGTGTATATCTAGTGTATGCGTCAATAAACAAAATAAAGAGACAACAGGTGTTGTATTTTTCAAGTAACATTGTCAACAAACGCGTCAATATCCTGAGAGAAATGTCAATAGAAACACTGTATCGACTCGCGTTAGACACCAGTACAATTGACTAATTGTACACCTAGTAATGTTCTCACCTGTTGACACTTAGCATATGCTTGTTCTTGTTTTTTTCTCTACTGCGCAAAAGCTTCGTTATTTCATTAGTATTATTAAGTCGGTTTGCTGGAAAATAACGTGCGCGTGGTTCTTTTAAAAATATAATAAATATATTTTGTTTAAATAATAAGAAGTATATTTTCATTAAAACGAAAAAGTCTGGTTAAACTTATTTGTCAAGGCAATGCTAACATGTACAATTATTGTAGACAAAAGTACAAAAAGATACTAGTGATAAAGTCGCTAGCGTGACACCAGAATTTTAATACTGACATTCCCTATAGCTTTGTTAAAAATTTATAGAAACGTACTATTAAATTCCTGGTTCGAAAGTATCCATATCTTATAAGAACTGTCCAGTCAGTATCTAGTCAATTGAAGCACAGCCGCGAATAACGTTTTAAGTTACAAAATAATAATTTTTCAGGAGAGCAAAAAAACGTTTTTTGACAGGCAGCATTATTTCTTTTAAAAAATATTTTTTTCCTATTATTAAAAATAATGATAATAAAAACTTTTATGCAAAAAGCTTTTAAAACATTATTCCGCACTGCAAAACCATTTCGGTTTCATCATTTTGTAAGAAACTTGCAATGTTCTTCCACTGGCTGACACTTTGTATGCCATTTTGAAGGCGTTAAGGTGCATAGTTTTGGTTGATTTGATGTTTAAACTGTGTAAGAGAGTAAGGTTAACGGTTATCTGCAAGAAAACCGTTTTTGCAAAATGTGGCGTTTACAACGTTATTCGCGGCTGTGCTTCAATTGTTATAATGTTACTACTGGATTTTCAATGACACACACTTGTTAAATGTCAGTGGCACTTAACCTTGCATAGGGTATAATTAGACAGTAGTACTGGCGACAAAGTCAAAAGCGAGTCTGTGTAACTTTACTATTGACATTTCTTACAGGGATGTTATAGACTTACAATTGTTGTGTGTTGTGTTTTCGTTCACATATAATAATACATTGTGTTGATGTGTTTAAATCAAACTACTGCTTAACACCGAGTTGTTTGAAACCAACTACCGTTTTAACAATGATTTGGTTTTTCATAATGTATGATTCGAACTGATTAAAAAAAAAAAAAATACAGTATTTGACACAACAATAACTTGGTGTGGAGAATTGTGAAAAAGAAACAAATGCGTTCGTGCAGGGATTTATTAAATACATAAAATTTACAATAGGCACTATCCAGTAATAAGATACAACGAATGCTGACGAAGGCCGTAGCGGGCCAGAATATGCATTTCATTCTGCTGGTATCTAACAAATGTATAAATTTCTGTACAATTTACTTCATTGCCAAAGGATAGCTAAAGTAAGACTCGCAACTGATAGTGCAAAGAAAATATTCTTGGAAAATATTTAAGGAATAAGACTATTAAAGTATAAAAGCTTTTAAAATTGTAATTTGACTTAGAATACACATTCGAATTAATATGAAAATTTGTAAAATAAATGTTATTCACCATGGGAAATAAATTCCCAGATTCTATTTGTGAAAAAAAATAATGTTAAACTTTCTCTTTTCTCTTGAAATGTGCAAAATTGATGGCAAAAGTGTGGCAGGATGCTCGCCAACAATATAAACAAATTGAAGTCAGTCACGTTTTGTCTGATTTAATAAGATTTCACACTTACATAAGTTCGTCATTCCCCTGGTGTTGTTTTTAGAAAAAGTTCATTATCTTTTATAATTTTGTGAAATTTTTTAAGCTTCCGTTTCTTGCCAATTTTTTTGAAGGTAATTATTGAAATTGTAATCTAAGAGAGTTTTGTAGATATTCGTCATTCTCCTGTCATTATTCCACTGTTAAATATAGGTACATCCTGGGGGAATTATTATCAAAAGGTTTTATAATTCAGTTAAATATTAGGAAATTATTGTGAATTAAAATAAAAAAAATTCTAAAAATTTCTAAAAATAAAACTCGTGTAAATTGAGGTATTTTCACATCCCTCGTTGTAAACAAAAATCAAAGTAGTATTGTGTAAATCGAGGTATAGGTGCATTTAAAAAAATGCGTTATAACAAGTAAAATAACGGCAGATTTTATCACAAGCGATAAATTTCTAACCAAGGAAAATTTATGTATCATGGTGGCGTTAGTACAACTTTTTTACTGTTTTTTCATTTTATAATTTTTTTTGCTTTACTTGTTCGATACTTCAAAAAGCATAAGCAGTTTTGACACTTCTTTCTCCTAATAAGAAAAAAAGTAGCTTAGCTGTGTTTTCAACGCCATCTGTAAAGTGAATTCCCTTTGTTTCCAACGATTCAGAAAAAAATTTCCTGCATAATACCAACCACGATTTCTGCATTTCCAGCTGAAAAAAATTGTGATTTTTAAGATATGACACTACTGAAGTAAATGAGTGGTATGTATGTGTAAGTAAGTAATGGTCGTCGTAAAAGTATTTACTGTTTTTAATAATACAGAGTAAAAATTCATGATGATTAAAGCCTTAACCGCTTTAAAACATACACATGTAAATGATAAAACACTGTTATATACATGTGCATTTATGTATATAAGAAATATGAGTTCTTGTAATCGTTACATGTCTATAGGAGCAATATTGACTTTGATGTTTACTATGGCATAGATTGTGTACTTTGGCTACTTATAAGGAATGCATTTGATTTGGCATTATTATACATTATTATTATTCGTCTACGTAGTACAGAAGACTCAATGGTGTTGTCGGGCTTCAAAGCACCCCGAATACCGAAGACAATTTATTTCTCTTGTCTAGCTTTTTTCGTTCATAACACATTTACGTAAAAATTATTGAAAAAAATCACTAAAATAACAGAATGTATTCATGTATTTTTTTTTTTTTTTTTTTTTTTTTTTGTTAAAAATTATTTGGTTGTCTTACCAGCCAAAAACAAGGCTTTTTTCGTTGAAAAATAATTATACTTTTGATTGTCGTGCTTTATTTCCTATTTTTATTCTTGATAAAAACACTGAAATTTATTGTTGATGGGATAAGCTATTCCTATGCGCATATCACTGGTTGCTTAGGCCAGATCATCAGGAAACTTCATCCAAAGTTTTTTTTTTAGAAAAACTAAAGATATTATACAAATAAAACTGTTAAGCGAATAAGAATTATAAGCACCAGTTTTACTTGTAACAATATCAAAGCACGACTAACAAAATCCTGTTAAATAAAAATTTTGTATTCCCAAAAATTACTTTGGCAATAATTATTATTTTATTCATCATTATCTGCTTCTGCGAAACATAGGAAAACAGATATGTTACTCTCATTCTCTTTTTATTAATTCACATCCACTCTGCCTCAAATATTAACAATATCAACTTATATCAGAAACACTAGAGTCTAGTTAACCAAAACTCTCAATAAAAGAAATGCGTCTGTTTTGGATAAGATAATATTGCCCAGCAAACACAAAAATAAGCATTGCAAATGCAATGAATTTTACTTTTAAAAGCAAAACGGAAATGAAGTTTAAAAAAATTTTATAAAATTAAATACAAATTTTGCCTCAGTTTTTACAGAATTAGGCAATTTTTTTTAAATTCACAATCACATTGGTCGAGTTTAATTTACAATTAAAACTTAAAAAATTAAGTGTATTTAGGCATTATAATTTAAGTTTTCCTAATTTAAAATTTTATAACAATTTTTTATTAACAAAATATGTTTTAAATTTGAAGAACTTTACAAAAATTTCTGTCTTCCGTCATACTATTTTGTTTGCTGGTTTATTTTGTGCACTCGTTAACACTCAATTAACAACTGAAATCAAACTGAAATAGAAGAGAACAAGCGTCGGTGTGAGTTTTTTTATTGTTTTTGTAGCACAATTGTGCACAGAAAATGAAGATTTGGATTACACTGCTCTAGACCACTCACTTTAGTAAACACGCAGAAACATGTATCAATTTCATCAAACCTGGATTTCCTATTTAGAGACTGCAAATTTATTTTTGCTTTGCTTTTATCCTCTGTAAATTTTGTGATTACAAAAGCACTTTCTTGTAGAAAAATTCGTATGAGGGCTAAGCAAAGTAAAAAATAATTTGCACCAGTTTTAGCACAAATTTAATTTCATGCGAGATATTTACTTTTAATCCCAGCGTGAAAAATATCTGGTATAATAAGTGTCCTGAAATAAGCACAAGACTTAAATCCAACGCTTTCAGTTTAGTAAAGTGTTGACAACTCCAATAAAAAGGATTGATAACTAATAATTACAGCCAGGGCTGTGGAATTGGAAACGAAGGTGAAGTACACACAAAAACTCGCGGCTCCGACTCCAACATTTTTGGGCATAAAATATTTAAAAAAAATTTCTAATATTTCAATATTTAAAATATCGATTTGATATATTTACAGACTTATTTTCTTGCTATATTCAACCATTTAAGTATTGCATTGAAAAAAGAGTTTAAAGTCAAATAAGGACCAGTCTCATATACATTTGACATCAAAGTAAGACTAAGAGTCGGAGTAGTAGTTGGAGTCGTAGTTGGAATTGGAGTCGGACTTAAAAAATTATAAGCGGTTGGAGTCGCAGCTAGAACTATTTTTTTAAGACCCAACATTCCTGGTCACAGGTAAGATTTCCAATGACCACATACATCATAAGGCGTTTTTTAAATGAATTATTTAACCTCAACTTAGATGCTGAATTTAAGGAGAAAAACCATCATAAGCAATAAAGCACTTAAATTCTTAGGGTTGGATGAAATCACACGCGAATATCGAAAATGGAATCTAATTGTAAATAAAACAAAGTTTTAAGTTTTAAGAGAATCCTCTTAATATTTCTTATTATGATAAAGGATCTATGACAATTGATACAAAATATCGGCCAAATGCTCCACAAAATTTTCAATGACTTTGAGCCATAATTGAGGTTTAATGTTGTTTATGTGCCTTATTATCTCATTCCTTAATACTTGAATTGTTCGTGGCATATTGACGTACACTTTTTCTAAAAGCAAGAAGTCCAAAGGTGTCAAATCACATGATGGCCAATTTACTTGACGGCCAATTAACATCGCCACGACATGAGAAAACACGGTCATTAAATTTCTTCCGCAAAAGAGCCATTGTTTCGTTGGCTATGCGGCAAGTGGCACCATCCTGTTGAATCGTCTAGGTCCATATCCTCAATTTCTCGCCAAAGAAGTCCACTATAATCTCGCGATAGCAAATACCATTCACGTTAACTTCTTGATCAACATTTCCGAAAAAGTACAGCCCGATGGCGCTTCCATCCTATAAACCGCACTAAATAGTCACTCCTTGTGGATACATCGGCTTTCCAACCATCACTCGTTGATTCTAATTTGCCCAAATGAAAGAATTCTGCTAGTTAACGAATCCACGAGTCCAATCACAAAGTGCATTTTGATTTAAACGCCCATTTTCGTAAAAGTCTTAAACAATCTTAACACGCTGCTCAATTGCATAATGGTTGGACCACTCTTTATAGCGTTATACTGTTTTGTCCGAGTTTTGGGCTGGAGTCAACAATTTGCCAAATTTTTTAAAACGAGGCAGGAAAGAAATAAATTTTACTAGTGCTCCATATCGCGTTTTTATATATTATTGATGTTTCAATAAGATTGACTACTCAGTTACTTCCTTAAACATCTTCTGGCGTTGTACTTTTTCGATTTAGTCATAGATATTACCTTACCAGTACCCATGTTTGGTAACTATAGTGAGAACTTCTCGCATCGAAAAGTTGTGAAACAAAATATTCCATCGTTTTTCGAAAAGTGAGAAAAAAATGCGTCTGTAACTCATGCTATCAAAAGCGATTACGTCGTTACGTTATAAATGTCATAACACTGCACTCGAAGCCGATGTGACATTGCAGACGTTGAAACCGCCAGTAACACATATCGTTGACGGCGGTATGAACTAAGTCCCCAATGAACTAACTCCCCAAACCCAAAATGAACTTAATCCCCAAACGACTGTATGTGAAAAAACAACAACGATATTTGGGGACTTCGTTCACGTTTTTGATGACTTCGTTCATTTTATTTTTTTGGGGAGTTAGTACATATGAACGAAGTCCCCAAAAAATAAAATGTACTAAACCCCTAAGTTATTTTTTGGGGACTTAGTTCACTTTCGTTAGAGGACTTTTTTCACTCTTGCGGCTTCGCTAACTAAAGCTTCTCTGAACAGCCGGGCGCAAGGATTTTCTCCTCTATGGTATAGCAAAGACCGGTTTCGCTAACTAAAACTACTCTGTATAGCCGGCCTTCGGCCGGGCGCAAGGATTTTCTCCTCTATGGTATAACAAAGACCGGCTTCGCTAACTAAAGCTTCTATGTATAGCAGGCCTTCGGCCGGGCGCAAGGATGCAGCGAAGCTTTAGTTAGCGAAGCCGGTCCTTGTTATACCATAGAGGAAAAAATCATTGCGTCCGGCCAAAGGCCGGCTATACATAGAAGCTTTAGTTAGCGAAGCCGGTCGTTGTTATACCATAGAGGAGAAAATCCTTGCGCCGGGCCGAAGGCCGGCTATACAGAGAAGCTTTAGTTAGCGAAGCCGGTCTTTGTTATACCATGGAGGCCCAAAACATTTTCTATATTTTTTTAAATTTGGGGACTATAATTTACTAAATTTGGGGACTTAGTTCACTTTCATTAGAGGACTTTTTTCACTCTTGTGGAAATTTGGTGAAATTGGGGTCTTAGTTCATTCCTGTTTAGGGACTTGGTTCACCTGTTTGGGGGCTTAGTTCATATTGGCTTTTTCTGGTTTTTTCCATATATGAACGACGTCCCCAAATTTGGGGACTTAGTTCATTTTGGGTTTGGGGACTTAGTTCATTCCGCCATCGTTGACGGCAACCAAAATTTACTATAATTCAAAATTTTTTAAACGACGGCGGCGAAAATACAACCGTCGGCTTTACCAAATAATGTAATGTGCGTTTTTAATGTTTGTTGTTTGGAACGAACTTTGAAAACATTCGTATATTTTATAAAAATGTTAAAATCAAAATAATTAAACTATAAAAAAATGTTCCAAGAACAAAATTTTATTATTATTATTCTTTGTATTTTGTATTTTGCATTTTTAATTGTTTTTTAGTGTTAAAATTTTTTCTCGCCCCATTTCTATTCGTGAGTTTATTTGACAGGTCAAAGCGGGAACTCTTCTTACAAAAATGTTACAGACACACTTTTTCTGTAAATTGACGAGTTATTTTCTTACGTGACAGCTTGTACTCTCCAAAAAAAGTTACAGACACAGTTAAGTGAGAAAAACAGCTGTTTGTTTCAATTTATGGCATTTTTGTTTCATTTCACACATTTCAATCGAGAACTTTCTCGACGCGAGAGTTACAGAACATGGACACTGATTGTGTTATTTAATATCATTAAATTTCTTTGTATGAAGAAGTCAAAGAGTTTTGCCAACAGGTCCACAACCCCCATATATTATAGCATAAAATAAAACGCTGTCGAAATTAAGCCCCGTTTACGTAAAATTCTAATGGAAAAGAGTGCGTTTTATCAGCAAAAACGCAGACGTTATCATTTTTTTTTTATGAATTTATGATCAAATTAAAAATTGGAATTAAAGGACTAAAAACTGAGTTTTCTGATTTAATTAATTGCCAAAACGGTATCGAAAAACTCTACCTGATTTGTTGTTAGTTTAATTACATACTGCCATGGTAGCCATTTAATACAAACCTTAGTTTCCATAGGGTATTACAAGTTCGAAAAATATTTCCTTTAGTTGTTGTTTGTTATTTATATAACTTAATACATGTCTGTCCATTCATATTTGATCTGTTGCTTTTTTATCACTTCGTCTCTCTACATTTTGTAGTTTACTGGCTGTTTCAGTTCTTGACAGCTTTTTTTTTTAATAACATTCTTTAGAAGTGTATGTTATAATATAGACAACATACTATTACAAATTTATAAGCAAAAGCACATACTTACAGACAGATACATAAACACAAAACCAGCACTGTCAGCCATACAACTTATGGATGCTATAAATAAAAGACATTCTCAAAAAGGTACCAACTATCATAACAAGAGATTAGAGAATAGTTACCCGGTCACAGATAAATTTACTACAACAGTAAGTACATATGCATGTTATTATATACGAGTATTTAAGTACATAGACCTATTCAAAAGATTTTGTACAATATTTACATTAGTTTCAAGGATTTATATAACAACATTTATATATGAAAGTATGTATGTATATTAGACTGGCCGCATCTTGTATGCGATTTTTTTTTTTAATTTAATTGTTTGCGCTACTTTATATATGAGGTTTGGTGTAAGAAATCATGATCTAATTTTTCAGGTCAATCCGACGGTGCCTAGCCGTGCCGGGTGGGGCCCAAAGTTCCCCATATTATAAAAAAAACATCTTTTCTATCAGATCTTTAAAGTTATACTAGTTGAAAAGCCGAAAATCAAAAATATGGCTTCGTTACGATCTTCCGCAGAGAAAGTACTTCAAGTGTGCCAAATTTCAGCTTCTTATGTCATCAGATGGCTTCAGAAAGTTGCGGAAAGAATAGGACATACATGCAAACATCCTGACATACTAAAGCTGTTATGATACATGCTATTTTTTGTATTTTTTCTATATTGGAGAACAGTGCAAATATATTTGCATTAGAAAACTGACTAAGTGTAAAGAGTATGATTATATCATAAAAAATCTTGAAATGTCAAACAAATATACATGTGTTATCGATAAATAATCTAAGACTGTCAAAAAAAATACAAAAATTTTTAACTTAAAAGTAACATTTCCAGATTAATTGTTAGCACTGTTGCCAATTTTTTTAAGTTTTGATCGAAAGTAGCGGGTTTTAACTTTTCTTTTGCGATTTTTAGCTTTTTTGACAAGTTTTTGTGGGCAAAAAACGTGGGCAGTATTGTTTGTTTTGTTTATATTTTATTTTGGAATCATAAACAATAAAATTTAATCCAAATAATGTAAAATATTACGAATTACATCGGGGTATTTTCTTTAATTGAAAAGTTATGATTTGAAATCTCATATGAAGGGCACCTGCTTTATTTCACTGATCAAAAACAAAATAGTTTCATCTGCCCAAGCTTTTACCATTTTTTTTTGTTTTTGTCAAAGAAAAAAAAAAAAAACATGTGAAATGTCAATCAGAAAAAAGGGTTTGTTTATCAAATTGTATTTCTTGTTCTTTTTCGCATTTGTTGTTTCATTCAGTCAATCCTAAAAAAAATCCAATACAAAAAATAGCTAGTATCATAACACCTTTAGAAATTATATATTGTATAGATAGATTAAAGTATTTGCTGTTTAATATTTTAGTATGATACCAACGAAAGATTTTTAACCTAATTCGGGGTCGCTGAATCCAGTGGTGCTAGCCGTTTTTTTAAGGTTAACTTTGGTTTTCGAGATATACCGTTATTTCGAAAATTAAGGATGTTGCACAACATATGTTCGCGCAACTCAAAAACGCTTTAGCTTAATGAAAAACTAAAAAAACCCGAAATTCCGAAATAAAATTTACTTTAAGAAACTTGAAACTTTTTTCTTTATGTTGGCTTTGGTTTTCGAGATATACCGTTATTTCGAAAATTAAGGAGGTTGCACAACATCTGTTCGCGTAACTCAAAAAGGCTTTAGTTTATTGAAAAACTAAAAAACCCGAAATTTAGCAATAAAATTTACTTTAAGAAAGTTGATACTTTTTTCTTTATGTTGGCTTTGGTTTTCGAGATATACCGTTATTTCGAAAATTGAGGAGGTTGCACAACATATGTTCGCGTAACTCAAAAACCCTTTAGTTTATTGAAAAACTAAAAAAACCGAAATTCCGCAATAATATGGGGAACTTTGGGCATCACCCGGCACGGCTAGGTACCGTCGGATTGACCTGAAAAATTAGATCATGATTTCTTACACCAAACCTTATATTTTAAGCAGCGCAAACAATTAAATTAAAAAAAAAAATTGCGACCAGTCTAATGTATATTCTTTTATGTATAGAAATATAAAATGAGTGTTTGTAGTTATTAGAGTTTGTACTTTATGTTTGTAATAAAAATAAGAAAAACTCTACTCTATATATGTCAATGATTCTTACAAGTGTGTATACAGTTTGACTTTTAGTTTGTTTAACAACATCAGTCAGTTCTCTCTCTCTCTCTCTCTCTCTTTCTTACTCCACCAAGTACTCTAACAACTTTCCAAATAGCTTTACGTAATGGTCAACTAAAGCCACAATAACGCTAAAAATAAAGAGAAGTAAATAGTAAAAAAAAAAATTTTACAATTTCTATACAACTATTATCTTTTGTATATTTAAGGCAATATGTCACAAGTATCTTAATGCTTGTAAACGTTCCAACCACTGCTAGCTCAGCATATTTTCTAATATGTGTGCCTTCTATTGATATTTAAAAAATAAAATAGAATGTGCAGAATAAACAAACATGCACATATAGCAAGAAATGGCCAATATTAAAGCGTTTGTAAAATATTAAATACAAAAATTGGAATTATGCCAAACTTACGAATATAACGTTAATTTGAAATAATTAAAACTTTTTTTAATTTTGCGGTAGTTTCTAGATACAACACACATTCATATAAAGATGTGTATTTGTTTGATGTGATATGAATCATAAGAAAAGATATAAATTTTGACTCAGTAGTCTATTTGAGCTTTGATGTGTCATGTTCTATATCTATAATAGAATATTAAGGGTAACATTTGGCTCTTGTGGTTTAAGAGATTAAATGAAGTTTTAGCCATAACTTTTTACAAAAATTATTAAATTAAACAAAATAATCCATGTTAAACAGGTAGACCGATTTTGCTAATTTTTTACAGATTACACCCGTACTTCCCCAAGTGGTAGACAGGTAGACGCGAAATGAATTGATCTAGAAAAACTAAGAGATATGTTTATTTTTTTAAGCTATATTTTCAGAATCTGGTCAGTCTTGTCTGGAAAAAATTAAATAATAACATACCAGGCACAAAAATGCAGTACATTAATATAGCATACCATTTCTTAAAGACTTCTTTCCTACATTTAAAAAAAAAGTTTGATCATGGGTGTAAAATCGCGTCGGACAGTGGTATATATTGAGACATTCAGCTTTCTGTAAAATCGCATTAACCCCTTTTGACCATCAAAAATTGTATTCTTCTGAATTTCCTATTTGTCTTAAATATAGTACCTTAGAAAAAATATAATAACATACCAGGCAAAATAATGCAGTACATTAATACAGCAAACCATTTCTTAAGGACTACTTTCCTACAGTCAAAAGAAAATTCAATTCATTCGTACTTAAATTAATCCGAAGCGGAATTAATAGTACGGATTTTCTTGAACCACGTACAGAAAGATTGATTCAAGTACGGATTTTCAATCGCGAAATACTTAACTTATCCACATTCAATCCCGAATTCGTTCTTGAAATAAACCGAAAGTGAAATTAGAATGAGGATTTTATAATGATTGATTTACTAATCAGTTTAACACCTTACAGAATTTAAATTATAAAATTCCAGCATCATTCCCGATATGGCTTTTTGCTTTAAAAACTAAATGTAAATATATAAATGAAAATTTAAACTAATACCGTGTTCAGATATACATACCTTTTTTATTGAGTCAATATTCGATTTATTGACATAATTATCTCTCTATTCACATATACACAATTTAGCTAACTCAATTAGCGTTTGTTTATATTTCTATTCCATACAACATTCAACGTAAACAAAAAAGTACATGTATAAGCAAAATGTAAGCAACTTTTGACATTTCTAATGAATAAATATCTGGCTTTTGGGCCTTTGTTTTGTTGTAATTTCAGTTGCCAAATGTCAAAACACTTCGTTTAGTATGTTGTGTTTTGCTCACTAAACACACTTGTACCAGTACCGCATTTTAGTTTTACTCAATATTTATAAAAATTTCGTATTAACTGAGCAATAAATAAATTGAAATTTTATATGATAATTGAGCTCAATAATGGCATTTATTGCGTTAAACTCAAATAAGGTGCATATCTGAAAACGGCATAAATGAGTAGCAAGATTTTTCAATTTTACTTGTTTAACATGAAAATAATGTGTTTTCGTCTTGTTCTATTGTAATTGTTTCTACACACAACAAGAAAATCGTTGTATAACTACCCTGCAGATAACGAGACTAGTCCATACATGCATGTAAATAGTAGTCCATAAAGGAGTAGGAGTACTCCAAAACTACTCCAAATATATGGGTAAAAGGTGGTCCATTTAACATTACGATGTCCTAGGAAGGGACCATATAGCCCACCGAATAGTCCCTAAACTACTCCATGGAGTACTTAAGTGGGTTAGTTTTAAAAGTACTCCATGTGACTACAGTATGGAGTACACTTAAGGGGTATTTGAAGCATTTTTCTTTTTCATTTTCCTAATCGCCTTTTATGGTGTGTACTGTAGTCTAATGTTGCTATTATTAAATATATTTAATTGGTATTTTTAACTTTTTTACCTTTTTTTCTACAAATTTCACAAATTTTTACTTTTAAATAAACAATTAATAATGGACACCATCAGGGCTACCAATGTGTAATACTGTAAACTATACAGAAGTATACACCATGTAGTTGTTGGCAGCACTGCATGTTAATTTCTTATAAAATGGTCCATACTACAGTACATTGGAAGTAGTCCACAATGGACCACGTAGTCCAATATTATCTGTAGGATACTTGGCGTTTCGTAGTGTCTCCAACTAACTTTGATAAATTAAATGAGATTAAAACGTTCATTTTGTAATTTTATTCTCAGAATGACACTACTAATGAAAAGTTTAATATTTTTTACTTGGTTTAAGATTTTTTACTTATTGTAAGAAATTCCGGGATTGATTTTCGAAAGTAATCCCATTTAGAATTGTTTTGAGTACTTTTGACTGTTATTCGTACTTGAATTTTTGAGAACGACTCGTTCTTTAATTCGAGTGTTTTTCTTTCTGTGTTTCTTTGCCCATAACAAAATTACCTTCTTTCTGAAATCCAATTATTGAGAAAAAAAAGCTCTTTTAAAATTAAAAAATTTGGATAACCACTTTTAAAACTAAGCCTATTTTGTATAATTTTATGAAATTTAATAACTTTTATAAATTTTACAACTAAAATATAATGGTTTTTCTCAACCATTACTAAATTGTAAATTTTTTCCCTTAAATTCTTCATCGAATAGAAATTATTGCAATTTAACAACAGATATGTTCCTGCAAATTAATGTTGTTAGTGTTAAATAATTTTGCGCAAATGAAATTGGAAAGAAACTTGTCAAATTAATACAAATTAAAAGGCATTACGGTATTAGTCTAAATGCGAAACCTAAATCCAATAATCGCATTGAATAAACTTTCTGTATAAACAGTATGACAGAATGACAAGAAACGATTGTCGTTTTGCACCATTAAAAAGAATCTCTTGAAAAAATTTTACAGAATGAAAAAAAAAGTAAATAAAAGAATCGACTTAAAATGTTCTGGTCAGGTTTAAACAAAATGTGAACGAAAATAAGTAGTAGACAATAAGAAGAGAAACAACAAATAAACTTAAAGCTGTCACGTAGATTCATTGTTTTTTTTTTATATTTGGAAATTAAGGATGTATTCAAGGGAGTCCCCTTGTAAAACAATTAATAACAGGTTAAAGACAAATCAAAATCGGAGAGTTACCTGGCTATAAGAAACTTATTTTACTGTCTCAAAGAAAGTAAATCTAAGAGCACAAAACCTTTTGAAAGTCCAACAATTTTAAAAAAACCACTAGGCCACTAATAAAAATCAGTCTCTGAGGAAGTTGGAAAATGCCGCTGAAACGTAGGAACTATATTGACAAAATGAGGCAAATTTTCTTTTGTTTAAGTTTGAATAAAAACAAAGCGCGTTAAAGCATGTCTAAGGGAAACTATTTTAAATAATAAAAATAGGTCCAGAAAAAAGGTAGAAAAAACAAGTAAGAGTGCTATATATCTTATATACCCTTCACCATTGTGTGAGCAGAATACAGAGCAACAAAATAATTTTTACATATGCATACATACATATTTACAATACTTAAAACTTCATTATAAATGAAATTTAAAAAGCGAAAACTGGTAAATATTTTTTAAAATCGTTTTCAGAACATAAAAATGTAAGAAAAATTTATTTTTAAAAAACCAAGATTCGAACCAGGGAACTCACAGTTTCTAACTTAATACACCCCCTAGACAAATGAACCATTAACAAACGCTGTTTAAATATCATTAAAATGAAATATGGACCGTTTACTGCACGCAGAGTAAAAGTATTGTTGGGCATGGTTACGGCAACAACACTATGTTTATTGTAACAATATATTGTCTTCGTACACAAAAAATTGTTATTTTTATTTAATATCAAAAATATTATAGTTACTGTAAACATATCAATGTTGATCGCAATTATAAATTTGAGTATTGTTGATAGAAAAATAATTATTTTTCTAACAACTAAATTATGATAAATTTCAAAACCTATTATATAAGTCACAACCATATCATGATATCTAATAGCCATAACATGATAACTTTCTAATCATTTATCATATTATGTTAAAGATGCAATCAAACTATTTTTACTCTAATAATAATATGCTAGCGCCATTTGTAAAATAATTTTGAATCAGTTTTGTCGTTTGTTTTATATGTGAACGGTTAAACAAGATAAATTACCATAAAAAATTATAAATTTAAAGAAATTCAAATATTAGCGGGGTTCAGTATTAGTGATGTAATAGTGCAAAATATCTTAGTAAAATCCAACACCAAAACACACAGAGATTTCGTTTTATTTTTAAAATATAGAGTAAAATCCAACAACAAAACACGCAGAGATTTCGTTTTATTTTATCAAAGTGTTACGATATTTTGCATTTACTCTTTTGCAAGCCAAATATTGAACTAAGCTATTTTATTTATATCAAGAAAAACTGTAAAAAGACACAAATGAAAAATCGATACATACAAATTTTAATTTATTTTGTATTGTTATGACCGTTATTAAAGGGCCTGTATCATAATATGATTGCTTCTTAATTTATTATGATTAACATGATGATAATATGATTACTTCTTAGCTTATTATGATTAACATGACAATAATATGATTAATTTCTTAACTTATTATGATTAACATGACAGTAATATGATTCCTTCTTAACATATTATGATTAACAGAATAATAATATGATTAGGGGAAAAATATTATGATGTTATATTACGAATATATTTAGCCATAATATGATTCAATAATAACCTTAATATGGTGACTACAATAATGAATCTTATGATAATATGTTTCTCTTAGAATATGATTACCACAACCATGTTTTTTGTTTGCGTGTGTTTACAACTCAACACAGTGTTTTGTTTGTTTTCTTTTTGTCATACCGTAGATTTATCTCTTTTGGCGAGTTTTTAAGTAGCAAAAAACACAAAAATTCCTAGTTTCTCTTTGTTAAAATTATTTCGTTAAATATATGAAATAATAAAGAAGGGTGATAACGAAAATAATATTGGGCATTATGCTAGTATATGTAAACAAATGCGAAGGGGGGAGAAGACACGACAACCGGATTTTAACTTCGCTTTTCACAAGGACCCAGAATATATATACTTTATAGGGTGTAGGACCTTCGGTGAAGGGTATAAAAAACAAACTTAATTATAAAAAAGAGTAATTTTTAGGATTTCAGTATTTTGGTCATAACTCTGCTATTACTTAACCGATTTATCAGATTTATGTTTATACCGACGTGCTAAAGAAGAAATTTGCCAGTTATTTTGGACTCGGGAAGATCTATGGTTCCCGAAAATTGGTATTTTTCAAAAAAAAATTAATATTTTGGTCATAACTTTTTCGTATCTAAGCCGATTTTCCCGAGTTATTCAGAAAATATTTTCTATTAAAAATTTCCGATCCTTTGATATATAAGGCGTAACCATTGGCCATATTACAGTCAAAAAATTCAGGTTTTTATACAATTTTTAAAACTCGAATCCCGCCCACATTTTGTGGGATGGTGTGTATTTATTACCTAAATGTTTGTACCAGTTGGTTACTGGTACAAACCAATTGCATTTGACATTTCTTATATTTCTCATTCCTTGTTATTCCTTTTTACTTTATATTTTAAATCTTAATTTGAGTTTATTAAATGAATTCGTTAAATACAGACGTGGTGTAGTTTCTTTCGAAAGTTCCAACAGTACCTAATTTGAAAACTTTGGCTCTTGCCGTTCTCCAGATATACAGAAAAAAGTTATAAAAAAACAACAACCACAAGGGATTTTTTGGAAAAATTAGAGGCAGTCGTGGTTTTTTGGTCATATCTCAGCCATTGTTGGACCGATCTGGATAAATTTCAATAGCAAGAAATGGTGGACTATATGTGATATAAATGTAAAACAACCTAGCCGCTATCATGTCTGGAGTCTCCGGAAAACACATATCAAACGTAAGACGGTCCGACGGTCAAACGGACAGACGATTAGACGGACAGACGGGCGGACATCGTTAAATCAACTTCTCTCCTCATAAGGACCCAGATTATATATACTTTATATGGTCTAAGGTCACTATTGTAGAAATTACAAACGGAATGACAAACTTATATATACCCTTTTCCACCTGTGGTGAAGGGTATAAAAAATTATCCTAAGAGTAAACTTTATTACACCCAATCATTAAAAAAACTTTGGCTCTATGATCCTTGGAGAACCCTACATATAAATTCATACCATTTTGCTTCTGCTTTTTGTCGACTTATTCTTTTACAAACTTCACCTAAAAGTTCCTTTCCTACAAGCTAAATACCTTTTTACACAACACAATGTAAGGTGAAACGGCAATATAAAATAAAATGAAAATGGTTAAAAAAAACCTAAGAAGAGGAACACTTTATGTCAAGACAAAATGAGGCGACTTTAAATTTTTGCGTCACGTAGGCGCTTAAAAGTTTTCCTCATCTTCTGTTGCAAAAAAAAAGCAAGAAAATGTATAAAAATTTTTATTCAAAATGTTTTTGTTTCAGGATTTTTTGTATTTTTTTTTTTTTTTTTTTTTGCAAATTTTCGATTTAACGGCAAAGGGAAAGTTTAAGCATCAAATCTCGCTAAGTAAGTACAATTTTCTTGTACACGTACATTGGATTTAAGTTTGCAGAAATTTTCTTTTATTTCTCTTCTCATTTGGAATCCTGAAGATATCTAGAGATAAACTATTGAAAACACCGGAGATAGCAAAAATAGTAAAGTCCTTGCCGCATGACAAATTATTTTTATAATTCAAATCATTTATATTAGTATACAGTTATAGAATAGTTTTGTATACCCTACATCACCACAAGTGGTGATAAGGGTATACTAAGTTTGTCATTCCGTGTGAAACTTTTTTATTTCTTATCTCAGGCCCCACAAAGTATATATATTCTGGCTCCTTGAGTAATTCTAAGTCGATTTACTGAGCTACCTAAACAAAAGCGGCAAATGTTTTTTTAAATATGAAAATTATCCAAATTTTTAATATTTTTAATTAGGCTTAATAAGTTCATCAAAATTAATTTTCATTAAATTATTTTTATAAAGAAAGGAATTTTACAACATGAAAATTAATTAAAATTGTTATTGATAAGTTTTCATTCTTGACCGTGGCCGGGGCTCGAACTCTGGCCGGCAGGTTACCATGACATATTTCGATCGCAACCACTCGATCTCTTCAGATGGATTTGCCGTCATACACTCGCAGCCAACGACGACTGCTGACGTCAATAGTCAAACATCAATCCTTAAACCAAATTGTGTTTTAACCTGTGGTAGATCGAAATTTGCTTATCTGAATGATTATCCATTTTAATTGATGTTACCTGTTTTCTCCTTACTTCTGTTTTCTCGTACTTTTTGTCAAGCATTCTTCTTGAAGTCCAAAGTACATTTTTTGTTTTGTCATTTTTGTCTTTCTTTTTGCTGTTGACTGAAAAAAAAAAAAATTTTGTCCAAAAAAAGTTATTGCCCTAATGAACAGTCCAATACAAAAAAACACGGTTCTAATTATTTTTTATCATTTTTTAAAGCTTATAAAATATTTTGTACAACATTTTATTCCATACTAGCATACACCCGCTACTTCGTTAGTGTCTCCGTTTTCTTCGAGAACATACGTTTATGCCAAAGTTTATTTTTCTAGGTTTAAACTTGTTTAAATTCTAGCATTTAACCCGCTACTTTAGTAGAACCAAAAAGCTAAAGAAAAATGTTAAATTTCCCGTATTTCTTTTTTTGGGTACTTTATTTTTCCCCCATTAAAGTATCAAAAATTTCAGTGTTGTAGTGGTAGCCCATAGTTTAGTACGAATATGTCAATGAATGAAGAAAAATCTTTTGTAAAAAAAAGTACCAAAATAGTAACGATTGTCACCCCTTAAATGGTTGATTTCGAAAAATTACTAAATTATTATACGTATTTTTTTGAAAAGTTTTGAATGTGGTTTGTTTCTATGTTTATTGGCTTAAAAGATAGCAAAAATGTACTAAAATTCAGATTTACTCGATTACTCCCTAATAGGGCCGAATTTTAAAAAGAACCAGGCACCTGCCGCTTATTTTTTAAAGAACAACGATAAGTATTTATTTTGCATTTTTTTTAGTTTTCGAGATATAAGGTTACCGAATTTTCCCGGTTTTACCCCATAAACATTCGAATTTTCAAAAATCCCGTCTTAATGGATCGATTTGGGGGGTTACCAATCGCTAGTCCAAATTTCAAGTTTCTAGGGTCAGCGGTTTGGGCTGAGCGATGCTGAATGAGTCAGTCACTCACGCAACTCTTTTAAATATAATATATATATAATATATAATATATATATAATATATAATATATATATAATATATAATATATATATAATATATAATATATATATAATATATATATTTAATATATAGATTTTTTGTTTACTGCTTTGTTTGCTTTTTGTTTACTGCTTTGTTTTGTATTCTGCTTTAACTATAGCACAGAGCAGTATTTGTATGAGTTAATTTATATATTTTGCCGATTATTATTTGTAAGCAGGAGTTTTATTTGTGGAATTGTTGATGTAGCAATAAAATCATTTGACAATAAATAAATGGATTTTGTTCAGAACGAAAGCCATATCGACCGACAAGTCGACTACGATAACGAATTAGCTGTTATCGCTGCCTTATGGTGTCAACATCGTGGGCCAGGGTGTTACATCTATCTTGATAGAGGACGAATTTAACCATAATATGGTTGCCGGTGGCAGTAATATGATTGAAGTATGCACTATATTAAAAGATATAAAGATGAATTTAATACACAATATAACGAAAAACAAAGCGAACAATTCTGCATCTTTAACTCCAAAATTTAATTTTTTGAGTTATGCCGGTCTTGCAGCAAATGAGCGATATGCTAAACAGTTGCTTACTTAAAATTGTTGGAGGTGATCTTAAACTCTGCTATTTCTTTTGGCACAAATGTTTCATATACAAATACAACCCATGGCCGAGTTCATTCAATTTATTGCAGCTTAAGCATTTGTAAACTACTCGGCTGTATGTGAAAAAAAATAAATTCATTCTTTTTTTAGCATCTTGCAAAAATTAAAGAAGTTTTAAGCAAATGTCAAAAAAAAAAGGAAAAACTCTCCACCTCTTGGCTGACTCTTCCCAATAGTCGACTAGTGATGATGAAGGTGGCCCAACAAATACCATGAATATAAAGCGAAACATAAAATTGAATGGAAAATGTCTTTTGTTTTTTATGTGTGTAAGGAAATGTAATTTTTTTTTTTTTTTTCAACAAAAAATAAACTGCAAGAAACACGAAAAACACATAAACAATTCTTCCTCAAAAATTCGAAGTGTGAAAAAGATGCAAATAAAACACCTAAATAAAATTAAACTACTTTCATACCTGCCTATAAAAATTCGTTACATTCACGTCAAAACAGAATTTAAGTATTTTAGTCATAAAAGGCAAATCAAGGAAAAACAACAGGCAGCTGTGATTTAAAAAGCAAATAAAATTTAAATTTTCATTGTGCAAAATAAGACAAAAAAAAAAAGAAAAAAAAAATAACCAAAGAGAAAATCAAATAATTTGCTTAAGAAAATGAAGATGAGGTAAATGTGTCATGGCTTGGTGTTGTTAAATTTTAAAATGAGAACATTTTTGTTTAAAAAATAAGGACTACAATCAGCTAAATTACATATATTTGCACACGCAGAGAAAAAACATGTTTAAATATGGTAACCTCCAACAAAACTATTTTTAAAGAAAATTGTAGCTATATTATGGTTAATATAACCACATTGTCAGCTACAACCATATTATAGTTGAATTAGTCCTCCATTAAGAAGCCACAACCATATTATGGTTGTCTCTAAACATGTTATGGTTAAATATGACAATAATTTTTTTTTAAATTAACAATAGTATTTTCCTCTTTTCCAAGAGCCTCATGCTATGGTGGAAAATCAACCATGCTATTATAAGTTTTAAACATGTTTTAGTTATTTTTTACCATCACATGTTCGGAGGCAACTATATGTAATATGGTTGTGGCTTCTTAATGGAGGACTAATTCAAGCATTATATGGTTGTCGGTTACAATAATATTGTTAAATGAATCATAATATGTTTAAAACTTTCTTAAAAAATAGTTTTGTTTGAGGTGACCATATTTTGCTTTTCAGCTCAATCACTTTAATGCATTTTGTCGACTTGGCGTTGGTTCCAGTGGATCCCGTCCAGTACAAGGGGATATCGCCACTTATGGTCCCGAAATAGAAAAATAAAACGCCACAAAGCTTCTTTTTGATGGGTTTTAACAATCTCAATTCTAGCTAAACTATAATTTTATTTCCTTCACTTTTCTTAAATAAATTCAAATTGCAATATATTAATGCGCTAGCAATTACCCTAGAGGGAACCGAACTGACACCAAAGTAGTCTCGTGATAGGGATTTGGTGGTAGAGACCGGTTCTAGTTCTCACACTTTCTATTAATAAGACCTATCACTTTTACATGGGGTTGTCATTGGAGGGTGTCAATTGACACCATTCGACCAGTCACACATCTATTCTAAATGGACGTGTTTAGTGACAGGTAATACAATGTAGTATTTTTCAGTAAAACAAGTCCTAGAACTAAATTTAAGAACAAAATTTTAGAAAGTCCCAAAAAATGAGTCATTCCGTGAAGACTGTACTGTAATTTATAACTTTTTCTACCTTTTTGTTCTTCATAAACCAGTTACATGATTGGTCCTCCTTTCACTGGTCACGAGTTATCTCTTTTTGTACCTGTTCTATTTTCACAACTCCCAGGACCAGTCTGGTGGACCAATTGACACAAATTTCCCGCAGGGTAACTAGTAATAATCTTAAGTCCAAAGGTCGAACAACGATTCGCTTTAAAACGATACATTCAAAAATTAAACTTCATTTTCAGACTAAGAACATCTCCAGATATCATTTATTTTAAGCCCGAGGTAAAACCGTCTTCATTTAGCAATACCGAGGATGGACAGCGATATACCATTCAATTCATACTTTAACACATTTTAATGTGAGCAAAAAAATTATCGACATTGAATTTAATTTTGTAATTGTTAACTTAAATTAAAAGTAGGGTTTGAAGTTTAATTAAAAATAAGTACTAATAGGAAAGGCGTGCACTTTCTAGTGAAGGAGTTTGAGGAATATTTTAATTTCTTCTGTGACAGATTTATTGGTAATTACTTCACCGGTGTAACCTCGACGGATGGTTTCATTTATAACACGTTGAAAATGGCTTAAATTTTTATTTGCGCAGTTTCTTAAATCGTTTATAGAGCAATTCCATATGAAAGCGATCACCTTTTGGACGACCCCTCTCCGATTTTAAAATAAATAGTCTCAATCGATTGCCCAGCAAAAAATAATGTACCTACATATTTTTTTTTTTTTATAGTGACTGGTTTAGTGGTGGTGTACACCACTGTCATGTGAAAAATTGAAGAATTCTTCATAAGGGACCTCATTGAAAAACTACTAAAGCGATCGCAACGAGTGATAGCTCGTTGGAAAAGTATTGAATCAGGCTTTAATTGAAAAATAAAATTTTCCTAATTTTTCTTAGAAATTTACCTTTAAATTTTCCCATGAAAATTAAATTTTCCGATTTTCCACAGAAGCTCCTAAATTTTCCAGCTAATTTTTTTTTTGGATTCCTCATAATTTTTGCTTTAAGAATCAGCAATAAAAAAATGGGCCCCGACTCCTTGTTTGGACAGGAGAAGAGCATTTAAGAGACCACCTTGTTAAAAATACATTTTAAAAATTATTTTACAGTTAAAAATACATTTATGAAGAAAAAATCAATTTTTTTTTAAGAGCCCCAAGTTGAGTGTGTAGTGAATATGGTCTGCCTGCCTTCACAAGATCGGCCATAAATCCATGGATAATAGCAGCAGTGGCATGTAATGGCACAAAAGGTAATAAATATTTCGCCTAAAATGACACGTGCAGAAACAAGTCATAAAACACGGATTTTCCATAAATATGGCGAAATATTTATTACCTGGTAATTTAAAAAATTTGCAAAACATTTTATGACCTGTGGTCGGCTTATTGGCAGTAACCAATTAAGTCCCTCTTTAAAAAACATTTTATAACCAATAGTTCACGCAAATTTTCCTATTAAAGAAAAGCAAATATCGCTTATTTTTTTTACCTATTTTTTACCAAAAAATAAATATAAATACTTCACACACTCTGAGTCAAATTTCAGTTGAATACTAAACGTGAAAGTGTTAAAGTGTTTTTTTTTGTAAAGTAAAGAGTGAAGCTGTAAAGACAATTTAAAGTAAAATGAATAAATTTTGCTGCAATCCGTTTAACAAGAGTGGACATCGTTCGAAAAAGATAAAAGTATTAAAATTAACTGGTGTTTCGGAGCGATACATGAATGAATTAAATATACAATACGGTGAAGAAGCAGAATTCATTTGCCCCAAGTGTAAAATCGATTTGTCTCAACAAGCAAATGCATTGAAACAAATGCAGCCACAATCCGAGAGTGAAATGACAAGTGAACAAAATGTTTCATCTGATAGTGAGGCAGACATTCCGATGGTCAATATGTCTTTGAGTCCTTTGAATGAGGCTATTACCACTTTAGGTGAAACGCCTATTAGAAAAAGAAAATTGCGAAGTGAAACATACAGGAAAGAGAAAAAAGGCAAGGTTATGAGTGCAATCGCGACAATATTTGATGAAGGCTCTGATAACGAATGCAGTCAAGCAGATGACGGCAAACAAATGATTGAGCAGTTGAAAAGAAAATTCAATTTAGCGACCACTTTTCCGGAGAAATATCTCATTTTATCTGTGCTGCCTCAATCATGGTCTATACGCAAGATTTCTGAACAGTTTCAAACATCTTTTTACATCGCGAGAAGAAGCAAAGAATTAGTTCGACAGAAGGGCATATTGGCGACTCCCACCAAGAAATTTGGCTCAAGGACCCTCAGCGAAGCAACGGTGAAATTGATTCAAGATTTTTACTGCAATGATGACAACAGCCGCGCCTGCCCAGGTACACGTGACTATGTTAGCACACGTGAAGATGGAGAAAAAGTACACAAGCAGCGCAGATTATTATTATGTAATCTATCCGAAGCATACCATCAGTTCAATGAGAAATACCCAGCAGAAAAAGTGGGATTTTCTAAGTTTGCCATCCTACGACCAAAAGAATGCGTGCTGGCATTAGACAGGCACGGAACGCATTCAGTCTGCGTTTGCATGTTTCATCAAAACATCAAATTAATTTTCTTATTAATACGATCTTCGTATGACGTGCTAAATTCCCAGTTTTTCATATTTGATAAATACACTGAACATTTATTGTTGAGGGAAAGCAAGCCTCTATGCGCATTTCGCCGGTTGCTTACACCAGCTCATCAGGAAACCTTTTCCAAAGATTTTAGAAAAGCCAAAAATATTAAACAAATAAAACCTTAAGCGAATAAGAGTTATAAACACTCTAAGTCTTACCTGTAACAATATCAAAGCTTAAACAAAACACCAACAATAAACAGTGAGTTTATCTTTTCTTACATCCCCCTACAATTGGTTGGGTTCTTTCCGACTCGAATTGTAGTTGTAAGTGGGTTAAAAGAAAAAACAAAATTAAAAAACAAACCGCTTCATTATATTGTCTTCGTAAGAAAACAACGAACTAAACCAATTTGCCAATTCAGTTTTATGCACGGGTACATGCAATTATATTATCAAAGTTATTTTCGGGAATACAAAGTTTATTATTAATACGATCTTCGTATGACGTGCTAAATTCCCAGTTTTTCATATTTGATAAATACACTGAAAATTTATTGTTGAGGGAAAGCAAGCCTCTATGCGCATTTCGCCGGTTGCTTACACCAGCTCATCAGGAAACCTTTTCCAAAGATTTTAGAACAGCCAAAAATATTAAACAAATAAAACCTTAAGCGAATAACAGTTATAAACACTCTAAGTCTTACCTGTAACAATATCAAAGCTTAAACAAAACACCAATTCCATGCAAGAAATTGAAAGTATTTCACGGTGAAATTGAAACATATGGGGACCTCCTGTCGAAGTCGTTGTGCGCATACCCCACGGAAAATTGTCATCTGTCCAAATGCGACAATTGTCCGAAGATTGACGAGCTAGAGCAATATTTGGCGGAAAAGTTTGAACAGCTGTTAATTCAGGAGGTGCATTTCAAACAGTGGATAATTAGCAGCGGCAGATGTTCCCTTGAGACCGTGGTAAAGAAGATTCCGGAATTCATCGAGGAATTCGGATTCAAGTTGAATGAACTGAAGGCGCACCATTTCATATCCGAAATGCAATCGAAATTTCTAAAGGAAAGTAAGGAGAAATTAGCCCAAAATGAAGATAACGAACTACAGACCGTAAGCCTTGTTGTTGTCGCGGAGAGTTTAGCTCATAATTATGTGTCCGTTTATTTATTTCAAATGAAACTGTTTGAATTCTTAAGATCAAAATTCGATGCAATCGACAAAGTAACGTTTTTCTCAGACGGCGCGGCTTCTCAGTACAAGAATAAAAAAAATTTTTACAATCTTTGCATAATTGAAGAAGAACAAAACTGCAAGTTCGAGTGGCACTTTTTCGCGACGTCCCACGGTAAGGGCCCATGCGATGCGTTGGGGGGAACCCTTAAACGCATGGCGACTAAGGCAAGTTTGCAAAGGCCATATACTGACCAGATCTTAAATGTACAACATTTGTTTTCGTGGATTCAAAGCAAGGAAATTGCCATTAACACAGTTTTATGCACTCAAAAAGAACACGATGCCATGGAGCGACGAATTCAAAACAGATAAAATGATGTCAAAACTATAACTGGAACGCAAAAGTTTCATTGCTTCATACCAAATATTTCTGATATGTCAATTAATGTAAAGCGGTACTCTTCGTCTGCCGACGTGCTAAATTTAAAGTTACTTTAATTTTATAATGATGCCAAGACAATTGAAATTTTTAATAAATATTGTAATTAAGTATAAGCAGCAAAATAAGAAAGATTTTTTCTTCATAAATGTATTTTCAACTGTAAAATAATTTTTAAAACGCATTTTTAACAAGGTGGTCTCTTAAATGCTCTTCTCCTGTCCAAACAAGGAGTCGGGGCCCATTTTTTTATTGCTGATTCTTAAAGCAAAAATTATGAAGAATCCAAAAAAAAAAAAATTAGCCGGAAAATTTAGGAGCTTCTGTGGAAAATCGGAAAATTTAATTTTCATGGGAAAATTTAAAGGTAAATTTCTAAGAAAAATTAGGAAAATTTTATTTTACAATTAAAGCCTGATTCAATACCTTTCCAACGAGCTATCACTCGTTGTGATCGCTTTAGTAGTTTTTTTTTAAAACAACTTTCAATGAGGTCCCTTATGAAGAATTCTTCAATTTTTCACATGACAGTGGTGTACACCACCACTAAACCAGTCAGTATAAAAAAAAAAAATATGTAGGTAAATTATTTTTTGCTGGGCAATCGATTGAGACTATTTATTTTAAAATCGGAGAGGGGTCGTCCAAAAATTTGCCAATTTTGATCGTTTTCATATGGAATTGCTCTATATCATCTTTAGGTCCACTTTGTGCGTACAATTTGAGTTGTTCTCACTCCTTAAACTAATATAATTTTCCAAAGTTCTTATTTGATTGCCTGAGTAGTATGTGAACTTTTAAAGACATACATGTGTGTGTGCCTGCATTTGAATATCTGTGTTTATTCTCCTTAAGATTTGTGTGGTTGCTTGTATTTTTCGTATTGCATTTGTAAGTTTGCTAAGCACTTTGTTTTTCTTGCAATTCGAGCAGTAAAATTTTGTAGACATCATTGGCAGTTGTTAGGCATCGATTTAGAATACCAATCAATGTCATTGCATTCATCAAATTTATGCTGAAGTTTTGATGTTGTTGGTGTTGGTTCTTATTTGATATGACGAACATGTTGCTAAACTCTTTTAAGTGCAGAATAATTTAATCATGTCGAGTGTTTTACGTAATTTTTTTTTATTTGTACATTTTGAAACTTGAATTTAGATTGATTTGTTTTAGATTTTTGTGAGTAATCACATTTGATAGAAACAGAAAGAAAAATAATTTCATTTGATGATCTAGAATTGATCAACTGCCAACAAGAAATGTGAAGAGTTTTTAAATTAGTTTTTTTTTTTTTGCAAGATTTGCAATTTTTCTTTATTACGAAAAAGAAATTGTTTTGTAATTGATAATTTGTCAGCCTTATTTCCAGTTTTATTGGAGTCGTCAAAGAATAAAACAAACAACTGACTTCGGCAAGCTCGACCATGTTTTACATTGCAGTACTTAAGAAAGAATAAGAATGGCAAAAAAGTGATTGAGAAGCTTACAAAAAGTTTCGTATACGTTTTTGTCTTTTTCAAAAATATTTTTATGTACTAAAGTAATTTTTCGAAATTAGATTTATATAAGACGATTGTAGAGCTACCTTAATGAAACTTAGAGAATTCGGATGTGTCGAATCTTGGATATCCTCCACCTACAGTTCGAATATTTCCGGAGTAGGCTTTATATGGGGACTTTAGTAAATTATGGGCCGATCTTACCGAAATTTGCCAAAGAGATTTACTTATAAAACGATGACCGAACAAACTTTATAATAACTTTATTCGTTATGGTTTAATGGGTACTAAAGTTTTTCAGAGAGTAGGCTTTATATGTGGCCTATAATATCATTTATCATTTTTAGTCATATTAAACGGCAACAGACCAAAAATTATTACAAAAGCATTCATTTATGGACCGATCTTCACGAAATTTTGTGGAATGACTCCTGCCATGCTCTTAGTTTTGATTCATTAATCTATTCCTGACACCAATATTGTTGTTTTCTTTTGAGTCGTTCGAAAGTGAACGGACAGAAAGACGGACATAAGTTATGTTATGGACAAAAACTTGGGTCACTTATATTTTCATAAGTTTTTTTTTATATTTAAGCCAATTTGTAAGTAGGAGTGTCAATAAATTTTGGCTTAAATTATTATTTGAAAAGCTAAAAAATTAAAAAATTAAAATTTAAAGGTTGCAGAATTTTGTTTATAATGCTTTGTTAGCTCCAAAGCACACACAAAGCGCACACTTGGTACAGGGTATTTCAAGAAAGACTAATGAAAAAGTAGATAAAAACATATAAAACTTGTATCCAGTCGATACCCTTTCACGTCCGGTGCGGCAGGTAAAAAAGAATTGGGACTATAATTTCTACTAGAACTGTAAGAAGACTGTTAGTAGAACTTAATATATTCGGGAGATTATCAAGGAAAGTGCCAATGCCTGCTCAAGAAAGAGCCATTGCTTACATCGCCGAAATCGACTTATATTCGCGAAAGCTCATAAGGATTGGAATGACCCTGTTCATTGAAAAAAGTTGCGCAATTTGCTTTGTTCGAAGGAATCTAAAATCCATTTGATTGGAAATGATGGTAAAACATGGATAAGGCATTCAAAAAAGAGCAAAATTGGACCCACGTGTACTACTAAATCATCTAAGCATGGAGGAGGTAATATAATTGTGTGTGGATGCTTTTCCAGGCTAAAAAGAAACATGGGCCAATATTTAAACGTTGAGGTACTTAGTGAAATAATGCTGTCATATGCAGAGTGGGAAATAACTCTTAATTTCCTGTTTCAATAGGATAACGATACGAATCTAAGATGAAATAAAACTTGGAAAGAAATTAAGAAAGTTGGTTTGGTTAATAAAGAGCGCTGCGAAGGATCGACTGTAAATATTGAGGAGCTTAATAAAAACTTTTAAACATAAAAATGCCGGCCGTAAATACAAACATTGATTGTCATGAAACAAATTCTGATTATGAAAACCAAATTAACAAGTTTAGCTTTCAAATATTTAATCAGTCAGATGTCCTCCAAGGCTTCTTATCAGTAAAGTTCAACTCTGTAGGCTATGACGATATTAACCCAAAATTTTTAAAAATCCTGCTACTTGGCTGCATAACAGTACTTTCGGAAGTTATCGAAGAGATTCGATGTATTATTGATCAGGGTAACATCGGCTTTTTAGTCCTTCTCGACCACTCGAAGGCGATCGACACCGTACACCATGGAACTCTTTGTAGAAAACTGCAGCAACAATTTAGTTTTTCAACGACATCTACAAAGGTAATATCAACATACTTTAGCAATAGATACCAGGCTATATATACCCTGCGGGAAATTTGTATCAATTGGTCCAACAGACTGGTCCTGGGAGTTGTGAAAATAGAACAGGTACAAAAAGAAAGAACTCATGACCAGTGAAAGGAGAACCAATCATGTAACTGGTTTATGCAGAACAAAAAGGTAGAAAAAGTAATGATTTACAGAACAGTCTTCACCGGTGGTGTGACAAATTTTTTTGGCCTTTCTAAAATTTGTTTCTTGAATTCAATTCTACATTTTGTTTTATTGAAATAATGCTACATTGTATTGAAATTATACTACATTGTAGTAACTGTCACTAAACATGTCCACTAGGAATAGATGTGGGACTGGTCAAATGGTGTCAATTAACCCCTTCCAATGACAACCCCATGTAAAAGTGATAGGTCTAATTCATTGAAAGTGTTAAAACTAGAACCGGTCCCTACCACCAAAGACCTATCACGGGACTAATTTTGTGTCAGTTCGCTTCCCTCTAGGGAAGTAACTCAAGATATTCATCATGGCTGCCAGTTTCTAGAGGTGTTCCGCAGGGATCCATTCTCTTTCCGCTTATGTATATTATGTATTCCAATGATCTCCCGACTCAACTAAAATTTATGAAAATCCAAATGTATGCTGATGATGTACAATTGCTCATTGGCTGTAACATTTCAACATTATCAAACTGCGTCTCGAGAATAAATTCAGATCTATTAAGAGTCAGTGAATGGGCAGCTATAAATGGGCTTAGTTTAAACCCTAAAAAATCAAAATGCGTTCCAATTTGCAGAACACAAATGGACAACCTGTATCAGCTTAAAGTTGTTTTGGGAGATACACAAATTGAGATCATGGACTCTGCAAAGAACTTGGGAATAATTTTTAATTCAACACTTTCGTGGACAGATCATAAAAATAATGCAGCATTGTTTTACGCCATTTAAGATTCGAATGTTATTGGCAAAATCATATTTGTTGCCAACACTTTTATATGGATGTGAATTGTTTTCTGGTTGTAGTGCATCTGATATGCGAAAATTAAAAACTTCGTTTAGTAATATCGCCTGATACATTTTTAATCTGAGAAGGACAGACAGCGTCTCCCAGTTTGCAAATAAATTGTTTAATGTTTTTTTTTTATCAAAAAGTAATTTCAATTTTTGGGAATACAAAATTTTAATTTCAAAAGATTTTGTTATTCGTGCTTAAATCCCAGTTTTTATTCTTGATAAAAACACTTGAAATTTATTGTTGATGGGATAAGCTATTCCTATGCATTTCACTGGTTGCTTAGGCCAGATCATCAGGAAACTTCATCCATAAAGATTTTAGAAAAACTAAAGATATTAAACCAAATAAAATTGTCAAACGTATAAGACTTATAGCAACAGTTTTACTTGTAACAATATCAAAGCTTTAACAAAACACATCAACAATAAAAAAGTGGGTTTATCTCATCTTACATTCCCCCCTACAATTAGTTGAAATTCTCTCAACATTAATTGTAGTTGTAAGTAGGTTAAGAAAAACAAAATAAAAAACAAACAACAACTCACAAAAGATGTTGTCAATTAAGTGTTTTTTTAGGCCGTGCACTTGCCTGTTTATTATCAAAAAGTAATTTCAATTTTTGGGAATACAAAATTTTAATTTCAAAAGATTTTGTTATTCGTGCACTTGACACTTAATTGACAACATCTTTTGTAAGTTGTTGTTTGTTTTTGATTTTGTTTTTCTTAACCTACTTACAACTACAATTAATGTTGAGAGAATTTCAACTAATTGTATTGGGGAATGTAAGATGAGATAAATCCACTTTTTTATTGTTGATGTGTTTTGTTAAAGCTTTGATATTGTTACAAGTAAAACTGTTGCTATAAGTCTTATACGTTTAACAGTTTTATTTGGTTTAATATCTTTAGTTTTTCTTAAATCTTTATGGATGAAGTTTCCTGATGATCTGGCCTAAGCAACCAGTGAAATGCATAGGAATAGCTTATCCCATCAACAATAAATTTCAAGTGTTTTTATCAAAAATAAAAACTGGGAATTAAGCACGAATAACAAAATCTTTTGAAATTAAAAGTTTTTTTTTTTTGATAATCTTTTAAAATGTCGCAGTTTAATTTTCATACACAAAATAATTTACACCAAGGAACCTGACTATCTATTTAGAAAATAAACATTTGCAAGATCAGCTAGAGGCAGGGTTATATTGCATATCCGATATCATTACCTAATGCCGGAGCGGCAATTTTTTATATACGCCGTACGGCTCTGGCATCTACTTCCAAGTAATATTCAAAGCACAAGCAACCCATTACATTTCAAAACAGCAATTTTTAATATTTTTGACTAATAACAATAAAAATTAGTTCTTATTATGGTATATTACTAATAATTTATCAACCTATCATATTTTTACACATTTATAAATACATTAAATTTCAATTTTGATTTTTTTTAATTTAAAATTTATTGTAATACTTTATAAGTTATTCAAATTGTATACGTTGCCAATATTGATGTCCAGTGCTAAATTAAAAAGATATTATATCTTATTGCACTGGTGACATTTTCTAATAAGCAAACAATCACACTTCGAGTCTTCCAAAACAAATGGATTTAAGACAGCGGAGTTGATTTTATGTGTTATTCTGTGCAAGCCCCGGATCTAAATCCCACAGAAAATGTATGGTAGATTGTTAAAGAAAGCATTGTCCCAATAAATTCCCCAAATAGGGACGATCTGTGGGAGAACATTTAAAAAGCATGGTATGCTATTCCAAACCAGATTTGTCGTGGCTTGGTAGGTTCAATGCCAAAACGATGGAAGGCTGAACTTTCTTATAAAAGACATGTGACCAAATATTAGGATTAAAGTATGTTTTTTCACACGTTATTACATATTTTTTTTAATGATCCTATTTTATTGTCCATTAAAAAACATAGATATAAATGGACTTATAATTTTTTTTAAGAAAATTAGAAACGAATTCTACAAGGAATATAATAACAAATTTTAAACAACATCCCAGCGGGAAAAAGAAGGAGTACGGAGGCCTTCTCGCTCCATTCCATACTCATATCTTTTTTACACGCGTTGTCATTGCGGAGAAGGCCTTCCGCTTTCCTTTCTTTTCCAGAGCTTCTTAAAGGCCTTCAAATAAATGGCTCTTAGAAGGCTTTCCAGAGAATGACTGTCAAAAGGCCTTAGCAAAAAGGATATCTTGAAGGGTTTTTAAGAAAGGTATGGTAAAAGGCCTTTCAATTAATGGCTCTTAAAAGGCCTTTCAGACCATTATTCTACAAATGCATTAAAGGTCATATTGAAGGGCTATCAGTCTAAAACATTAAGGAATATTTCCTTACAAATGAAATTAGAAGACTGAATAGGTTTTATGTACATATCAGATCTCCAATATTGAAAAAGAACACTTAACTTTTTATATATGTATACCTATTTTACAAACGTATGTTTATATTTTTTATTAAACTTATTGTAGTTTAATAATACATGTGATACCTATTTTTTTTTATTGAAATATTCAAATTTGCTAAATATTGTAAAATAGATTGTAAATAAAAGTATGTATATAATAAAAAAAAGCTTTTAAGCACAACAACCTATCTTCCTTAATGAACAAAACTCAACTAAAATGATTTACATTATTGTTTTTATTTTGTATTGTAATAGGTTCCTACTTTGTTACTTTGTTTTTATAACGGGATCTGAATTGTTTCGCTTTGGCGAAAAAAACAAAAAATGTTACTCTTTATCTTTTCAACTTCAACTAAAATGATTTACAACATATGTTACTTTGTTTTTGTAAAGGGGTCTGAACTATTTTGCTTTTGCTTGTGCAAAAAACAAAACAAAAAGTTTAGTCCATCTTTTCTCGCTTCTTTCATACCAAAGAGCCGAGGCCTTCTATAAGGCATTCTTAAGCAGTTACGTAAGAAAAGTAATTAAATCAAAACATTTTTTAAGCAGGCCTGAACTAAGAAGGTCTTCTGAGTTTTCCCGCTGGGATGTTGTTTTATATATGTATATGTTTTTTGGTATAATCCCAAGAAACACGGAGGTTTGATTTCAAATTGAAAATGATTTGAAATCAAACGTTTTCTCAAACGACAAACGTTTGATAATGATTTGAAAATCATTTGAACATCATAGTGTTCTCAACAAAAAGGGGAAATTATTTTAAAATTGAAAAATGCCTTTATTTTCAACTTGCTTTCAAACGTAATTCTCAAATGTGGAATGTTAATAAAAATATTTTATTTTTTTTAATTTAAATTTATTATTTATTTAAATAAACTGTGAGATAAACATTCAGCACCATAGCTAAAAGATAAAATAATGTTCTTTCCGTTTCTAATTCTTGGAAAGACAAACTACTTGGCTCCCTTTTATTTTGAGGATTATAGCACCGCGATCGTTCAACAAACTTTCTTTACATTCCCGTTTTATTTTCCTTTTTTTCGTATTTTTAATCATTGTAATTACTCACAAATAATTTTTATTTTTCACAAGAAATAAGCTGTTCACTTTATATTAAAATTTATTTTTAATAGTAAAACACATGTAATCACAAAGTAAAAAACGTAACTTTAATCGCCATTTTTAATGATACCATTTATTGTTCGCTTAAGTATTGCCAAGTTTATTTTTGATTTGAATTTAACATTTGACAAACACTTGACATCAAATTGATAAAACATTTGATATCAAATGTTTATTTTCAAATCATTATCAATTTAAATTTAAATGTTAAATCAAACAACTGAAAAACGTTTGAGAATTGTGTTTGATGTCAAATGATAAAGTCATTTCATATCAAAGGTTTGACTTCGTGTTTGTTGGGATATAAACTTGGTAAAAGTGACCCTATTTGTTGTATGTAACTGTATATACTTTATAGAGTCCTTGTTGGATATTCAAAAAAAATTTACACGAAATGATAAACTTAGTATATCATCATCACAACCAGTTGTGGTGGAGGGTATACAAATTATTTAAAAAAGGCATTCTTAAAAAATTTTAAGTCCTATAAAAAAGACGACAAAATGACAAACTAAGTACGCAGTTTGACTATGTTTTGTCTCTAGGCTAATGGCTTTATAGTAGCATTTCTGCCCAATAAAAAATTATAATTTGTCACACGGTGGCACAAGTCAATTGACACTATTTTCAATAGGCCATGCCCACAATTAAAACAAAATTTAAATTAATTATCTTTAAATTTGCGACCTATGCATTACGCACAGGGTTTGCATGGACAGACAACCAGCAAGCCAGGCAAACAAGGGGATGGAAATTGATTTTGAATAAATTGGTATACTAAAATTTGGGTCTAGAAACAATATTCTTATGTATTGCCCACATCATCCAAAATTCATAATATCCTCTCTTGTATTGTGGTTCCGATATAAAAAAAAGATTTAGTTTGTACCCCGTTTCAATGCTATGAATTCTTTAAAATTTGATCCTCCATTTCTAATTTGTATGACCACAAACTTGGTATATAGGCTAACTAATACAATTATACGATTTGCGTATTCCCCAACACCAAAAAAAATTATTACTTCAAACCTGTTTTAATTATCATGCTTTTGACAGGCAAATAGACCAACAACAGAACATTGGTTAGTTGTGTCAGAATTTTACATGGAACCAAACGTTTAAATAGTTATTTATGAAAAGAATATTTTTGTGGAAAGTTTTTGTTTGTTCTTACTTTTCCGGCAATAAATTGATATCCCAAATTTTAGAGCAATATTATGCAAATGACGTTACCATGCATTATAATTTTATTTACTGTTTTAAAAGCAATGTGAACTAATAAAAAACAACTTAGTTAAACAGATCCGTACTTATCTATAGCAGTGCCCATGTTCTGTAACTCTCGCGTCGAGAAAGTTTTCGATTGAAATGTGTGAAATGAAACAAAAATTCCATAAATTGAAACAAACAGCTGTTTTTCTCACTTAACTGTGTCTGTAACTTTTTTTTGGCGAGTGCAAGCTGTCACGTAAGGAAATTACTAGCCAATTTACAGAAAAAGTATGTCTGTAACATTTTGGTGAGAAAAGTTCCCGCTTTGAACTGTCAAATAAACTCACGAATAAAAATGGGGCGAGAAAACATTTTAACACTAAAAAACAATTAAAAATGCAAAATGCAAAGAATAATAATAATAATATTGTATTCTTGGCACATTTTTCATTGTTTTATTATTTTGCTTTTCACATTTTTATAAAATATACGAATGTCTTCAAAGCTCGTTTGCAAACAACAAACATTAATGTCGCTCTTTACACAATTTGGTATAGCCGACGATTGTGTTTTCGCCGCCGTCGTTGAAAAATTTTCAATTTAAGTAAATTTTAGTCGTTGTCAACGATATGTGTTACTGGCGTTCTGAACGTCTGCAATGTCACATCGGCCTCGAGTGCAATATTATGACATTTATAACGTAACGACGTAATCTCTTTTGATAGTTTTCGACATGAGTTACAGACACACATTTTACTCACTTTTCGAGAAACGGTGGAATATTTTATTTCACTTGTTTTCGATGCAAGAAGTTCTCACCAAAGTTACAGAACATGGGTACTGGTTAGAAAATACACATTAATTTTGCGTTTTTACATCAAAAATTTTTTTACTGAAATTGATAGCCGCCATGTCTAAAAACTCTTCCGATGCACTAACTTTTCAAAAATTAAGTATTTTTACAGCCATATAGCAAAAAAGGTTTTTTAGTTTGCGAAAAAGACTAATTTACTCCAAATACCATTAACAGTGATCCAAGTCACCCGGGTTCTTAATACGTGCTTTAGATGGGAATGCGCCAATGTTAAGGCTTTTTTTTTGAAAAAAAGGAAAAATCAATCCATCCGTACTAAAATCAATCAGAAGCGGTATTAATTGTGAGTACGGTGAGTCCGGATTTTCTTGAATCAAGTACAGAAAGTTTGATTCTAGTGCGGATTTTCAACCGCAATTACTCAACTTAACCATATTCAATCCCGAATTCATACTAAAATAACTCTAAAATGAGATTGATTTAAGTAAAACTAAGATTGAAACAATCTCAAAATGCGTATGATTCAAGTGTTACAAAATTGATTTTATCCCGAATTCGTGCTTGAAAAAAAAACCAAAAACGAAATTTGACACACGAAATTATTATGATTGATTCAGCAACCCGTTTTTTACACCTTCTAGAATGTTAAAACGCCAGCATCATGCCCGATATGCTTTTTACTTTAAAAATCTTATGTACATCCCAGCGGGAAAATGGAATAAATAGGAATCGAGAAAGTAATACATATCTTGCATAATATCTGACTCCAGAATTCATTATTCTTAACACAGACCATGTCCTAGGATTGTAATAAATTATTGAAATGTATACTGGGAACACAGAGTATACAGAGGCGTCACGAGACAGAAAATATTGTGTTTTTTCTGTCTTTTTCTTCGAAAGCTTCCCTTTTTGCGTTTTTTGTTTTGATTATGCAATTTGTGTAGATAGTAGCGGCCTGTTTTTACGCATTGTCACTTCACTAACAAAAAACGTTATCTTTCTCTTTCTTCGAAAGCTGCCCTCGCAAATGATTTAGGCATTTTTCATACGTCACTTTTTTCATCTCTGTATACTTTGTGCTGGGAATGACTTAAATAATTCTAAAAAATACGAATAATTGTCACGAAACATTTTTACGAACAGAAACAATACATTCCTTGTTCTGCAAATGTGAGAATATACGTAGTAATCAAATCATAATAAAATTGGATGTGTGTGGGTATGTATGTAACGTATGGACTCCAAAACGGCTGGGCCGATTTTGATGAAATTTTCAGGGAATCTTCAGAATATTCAGGCGGGTGACATAGGGAAGTCTGATTTTTGATTTTCGGTCTGGGGGCGGAGGGGCGTGGCAAAAACCATAACTTGAGAAGGGCTAGACCGATTTGAACGATTTTTTCTTTAAAATGATCGCCATGGTCTAACTTAGATTTACATGGAAAGAAAAGTTTGCCCCGCCCACTTTTACGCCCACTTTTTTCGATTTACCTAAAATCAGAAAACGGCTCCATCGACTTGACTAATTTTTCTTTCAAATGTTCGTATTAATCAACTTTAAGTTTTAATCGAAAGAAAAATTTACCACGCCTACTTTTACGCCCACTTTTTCTATTAAGCGCATAAGTTGAGAACGGCTTGACCGATTCAAACGATTTTTTCTTTAAAATGATTGCCATGGTCCAACTTAGGTTTTTACGGAAAGAAAATTTTGCCACGCCCACTTTTTTCGATTTACCTAAAAAAAAGGGCTTCATCGATTTGACTAATTTTTCTTTTAAATGTTCGTATTAATCCATTTTACGTTTTCATCGAAAGAAAAATGTATCACGCCTACTTTTACGCCCACTTTTTCTATTAAGCGCATAACTTGAGAACGGCTGGGCCGATTTGGACGATTTTTTCTTTAAAATCATCGCCATGGTCCAACTTAGGACTTTTACAGAAGGAACATTTTAAAGGCCGTAAATTTCGTTTAAAGCTCAATTTAAATCGTCTGGTAATACAACAATATTTGCTTAGGGCCAGCAACGCGGACCGGGTCAGCTAGTCAAATCATAATTATTATGTCAATAAAATTACCTTCTCGATTTACATGAATGCATTATTATTCTTTCGAAAATAATTCATTATTTTTTTAGTTATTTATGTAATCAATTCCTTATTTTCCCGCTGGGATATTGAACTTAAAATATAAACTAAACGAGAAGCAAGAGTATAATTTTACTTTTTAAACATGAAAATAATATCCCAATAAGCAATTTTGCTATAAATCAAGTGCAAAATAATTTGTACTCAAGTTCGAATTTCAAGCAGGGTTTAAAATGCTGTCGCCATATTAGCAAAAGCAGCCAAATTTTGCCTTTTACCTATTAAAAAAAAAAATCAAAAATAAAAAGCCGACAAGTTCCACTGCTAAAAAAGCCCACACTTTTCAAAAGCAGCAGCAAAATAAACACACTGTTTTTGAAAAGTAACCTTTTAATGGACACTGCTTTTTCCAACTATTGCTTTTTTAACAATAGCAAAAATTTCTTATTTGATGGAACTCAAAAAGCAACGGCAATAACTTTTCTGTTGTAGGAGAAAATATGTAGGAAAGAGAATGAAACAAAAAGATTCTGTCGAACAGCCGCCAAATCAAAAACCACTGCATGCTAATAGCCGCAAAATAGGAGATAAAAGCAGCGCAAAGGTTGCTGAAAGGCACATGATCGACGAAGATAAGTGATATTTTTCATGCAAAACAAATACAACAAGAATTTGTTGTTGTTTCTATACAATAAAAAATCTCACAAACAGACACTTTGGCTGGTTGCCTTTACTAAAAATATTTAAAAAAAACCAAAATACACACACACACATTTCGTGCTATAGTCATGCCAGGGATGATAAATGAGAAAACCAATTTCGTACCAATGATGTTTTAAAATCGTACTTTTTCAGCTTTCGTACCAATGATGTTTTAAACTCGTACTTTTTCAGCCCCAATAGTACCAATGATGTTTTAAAATCGTACTTTTTCAGCCCCAATAGTACTAAATCCTTTTTAAAAAATGTTTTTAATTTATTTTTAAAAACATAAATGTAATACAACAAAAACAAAAGGTACTTAAAATTCATTTGTGCATTAATTATACATAATTATAGGGCGGGTAAAATTTGTTCGCGTCAAAAGCACATCCCAATTCGATACCCGGATTTTTCAAAATAGATAGTTTTCCAAAATATTCAAGAATAGAGGTAAACAAACTGTATTTGATCTGGCCAGACCTGTATTATGCGGTTTTTAGGGTCAAGAAATCCATTAATTTATATTTTTGATTTGCGCCAGAGAGCGTTTTCATACGCTTTTTAGAATTTATCGTCTTTTTCTCAAAATGTAATCTCGATTTTTAAGCGAAAATAAAATGTTTAAGCGTTTTAAAATTATGTACATACGAACATCTTCGGATTGCGTTTCCAAATTTATTGTGTTTACAATTTTTTATATGTACTACAGAAACAGGAAAGGAGTAGAAAGTCCGAATATAATAAAATTTAATTAAGCGTAAAATCTGTTTCAAAATAATTCGGAGTAATTTAATAATGATGGAGTGGGTTACCACTGTTCCAAAATTCTGTTCATTACTTCTTTAAGTGACAACCATATTGTTGACGAATATTTGAAAATATTATCAGTTCGTTCCAAAATAATCTTGAATCGATAGGAGTTCGTCCATTCTACTATGTAGAACTTTTGCAGAATAATGTATTATTTTCGAAAGAATAATAATGCATTCATGTGAAACGAGAAGGTAATTTTATTGACACAATAATTATGATTTGATTACCACGTATATTCTCACATTTGCAGAACAAGGAATGTATTGTTTTTGTTCGTAAAAAATTTTCGTGTTTTTTCTTCTGTTCGTGACAATTATTCGTATTTTTTAGAATTACTTAAGTCATTCATTACATTATTACAATCCTAGGACATGTTTTGTGTTAAGAATAATGAATTCTGGAATTAAATATTAATCAATATACATATGTATTACATTCTCGTTTCCTATTGATTACATTTCCCCGCTGGGATGAGATTAAAACGCTCAATTTGTAATTTTACTCTCAGAGGGGCACTTACAACGAAAAGTTACATTTCTTTTTACTTGATTTAAGAATTTTATACTTATTTTAAGATATTCCGGGACTTATTTCGGAAGTTATTCCATTTAGGGTTGATTTGAGTACATAAAGTAAGTATAAAAAACTTTGTTTATCCAGATTGTTTTTCTTTCTATGTAGTATCTCTGCTCAAATATAAAAACCATCTGTCTTATGCAAAAAAAGTTAAAGTTCACATTATTAAGCCAATACATTAAGCTAGGCTTACTAATGGTAACCAAAGGTTGGCTTAAGCAAAAAAGTATGCGAAATATTGAGGGAATATAAATATTTAAAAAAGCTTTATAAATTTTAGTTCAACTCATAGAAGCACATTCGAAAAAATAAATAATAAATAGAAAAAATTATCCGTGTGGAAAATCATCAAAAAATGTGTGATGATCTTTTGGCATTCCTGTTTAATATGGGATTGCGCATTGGTCTTTCTTTCATAGAAACAAGGCAAGATTTTTGGCATCAAATGTTTCATAGAAAATCAAAGTTTAAAGTTTTTTCATTGTGGACTTAACACATTTGCATGTCAGTGCATAAAACTAAATTCAAATGACGTGATGATGATTTATTTTGACCTACATAATCTTAAGCCACAATAATAGCAATTTTGACATAAAGAGGACTTGGCACGTTTGCACGTTAGGATGGCGATATTAATATGTTCACAAAAGAAAGGAAGACGCTAATGCAGTAGCGGATTAAATGGGTGGCATGTCATAACGTCCAGTGTCATAACGTCCATCAGAGAAATGTCATAGCGTCCGCGGACGTAATGACACTTTGCTAAGTGTCATAATGTCCGCAACTTAACTTATAATGAAAAATATTAATATGTGTAAAATTTGTTTTGAAATATCAAAATAAGTAAGTATAATGCCAAAAATTCTTACAAGCAAGAATGTTAACAAATTTGGGATCATAGCCGGCCTTTGGCCGGGCGCAAGGATTTTCTCCTCTATGGTATAACAAACACCGGCTTCGCTAAGTAAAGCTTCTAAAATCTGCCTTGTTCCGAACGAAAGCCGACTATGCAGAGAAGCTTTAGTTAGCGAAGCCGGTGTTTGTTATACCATAGAGGAGAAAATCCTTGCGCCCGGCCGAAGTCCGGCTGTGCAGAGAAGCTTTAGTTAGCGAAGCCGGTGTTTGTTAAACCATAGAGGAGAAAATCCTTGCGCCGGGCCAAAGGCCGGCTGTGCAGAGCTTTAGTTATCGAAGCCGGTATTTGTTATACCATAGAGGAGAATATCCTTGCGCCCAAAAGTGTTTTCGTTATATATTTAATATATACACGCAGAGAAAAAGCAGCAAAACCATTTTTAAATTTTTTTTACCATGTTATGTTTCATTTAACCAAATCATTGTCACCGACAACCATATTATGGTTTAATTAGTTTCTTTAAAAATAGCTTTGTTGGTTGGGACCATTATGAAACATGTTTTTCTCTGCGTGTATGCAGATAATTTTTTTGTATTTAACTTCTTTAGTAATTATGGACCTAATGACACTTTTGAAAGTGTCATAATGTCCATTTGCAAAGTGTTATAGTGTCCATGGACGTTATGACACTTTTCAAAGTGTCATAAAGTCCATGGACACTATGACACTTTTTGGAGTGTCATAACGTCCATGGACACTATGACACTGGACGTTATGACATGCCACCATTAAATGCTTGTCAAATATAAATAAAAACAACTTGTTTTTTCAAGATTTTGTTATTCGCGCTTATTGCCCAATTGTTATTATTGATAACAAACACTGGCCTAAGCAACCAGTGAAATGCGCATAGGAATAGCTTATCCCATCAACAATTAATTGCAGTGTTTTTATCAAAAATAAAAATTGGGAATTAAGCACGAATAACAAACTCTTTTAAAATTAAAATTTTGTATTCCCAAAAATTATTTTGATACAACAAATTTGTATTAGAAAAAGGGGGGGGGGGTAAGAAAAAAACAATTTGTACAAGCTTTATTGTTGTCGGCATGTTACTTGCGCAACCAGATTAAAAATTATCAATACGTTTTATTATGTTTCATGATGTTAAATTCCTTCCTTCATCAAAATGGTTTAATGAAAATTTAATTTGATGAACGTAAACCTGATTTAAAATAAATCAAATTTGGATTTAAAACCCTTAAACAGTTCAATAAATCACAAGAAAACTACTTGAGAAAAAAAATCATAAAAATAACAATTAAAAATAAAAGAATTGGGTGACCCGGTGTTCTAGTAGGTATTGAGCTAGTCTATCAGTGTGGGGGTTCTGGGCTCAATTCTGGCCAGAGACTCTGGTCTGTTTCATTGAAACGGGCTGAAGGTCTATGTTACCATTGCTCGGTTTATTTAGTTTGAATATAGTTTGTAATTGCATTTGTAACTTTTTGTGAACAAAAGACATAAAGTTTTAGGGTCGACCTTTTGATAAATTTGTACACATTGGATGTATAACACAGTGCAACACGGACAACATATACGGACACCACTACGTGATAAAGGACAAAAAAAAAGACCCGTGTCTTCCAGTTTTACCCAAAGTCATGCACTTTATTTATGGGCCACAAAGATTTGGGAAATTTTTCACATTTACGGCTACCTAAATTGTATTATGAATCTTTCTAGAAAGTTTATATGTTCTAAAAAAATGTTAACTGAGGTCTTAGGTAAATTTTTTTAGTTGATTGTTTCTTTGAATCTTGAACGATTTGCTACCTATGCACCTGAACAGGGGAAAAAGGTAAAAACAATCGAAGTTTTTTTGCGACTTTGATCTTGAAGTTGAGGTTTTTTTGATTTTACTTGTTGACAATTTTCTGTTCGCTATGGCAAGAACTAGAAGTTTGTCTCAGAGAGTAAATCAAAATTTCGAACGGTTTGCAAGATATGAGCATTAGGAAATTGTCACTTTTTTGCAAAAATGACACCGAGGCCCCAAATCTTTGAGGGCCCAATAAAAAAAGTGCCTAACTTTGTGCAAAACTGGGAGTCGCGGGCCTTTTTTGTTCTCTTATCACGTAGTGGCTTACGTGTATGCTGTAGTGTGACCTTAATTATTATTCTTGGTACAAACAACGAATAATAATTTGTGTTTATTGCTCACCACTTGAGTAACCAACCCAAGTGCTTGGTAACAAAAATAACAAGATCGTATTGCAATTTTTGTCAGTTTGTTTTGTTTTATGAAAACAATAAACAAACTGAGGAACACACACATTGGCACATGTGTTGAATGTTGTGGGATAGAATTGCACTTATGTCGACCAGATGTGTAGAACTACATTGTGGAAGGTCGGGGTTTTTGTTATTGTGTATTGGGTCAAGATTATTATTAGAATTCTAGATTAAGAATGTAAGTTGTGAAAATAGTATTTAAGAGAAGAAATTTTAGTGTTAAGGGACAGTCTAATTTAAGAAACAAACAGCACTAGAACTAGAGATAGTTCCGAATGCTCTAAAGTAAAAAAATAAGTAACTAAATTAAAATTATTAATAAAGACTGAGTAAAGAAAAAATATAAACAATAGTTTAAATTTTTATTGGGTGATAAAACAAATAAAAACCCATCACATGGCGATCCTGCCCATTTCATAAGAACCACGAAGGAAGAAAAATAAGAGAGGTACTCAATCTATGCCTGAGATTGAAAGGACTGTTCGGCCGAGGAACGAGTCACGACAAACAAAATTTATGTATTAGGGACAGAGTGCTTCTAATTCAGCACCTGCGAATCGGAGGCGAGTTCGCCCATGATTCAAGTTTAATAGTTATAATTTCCATTTTTTTTTAATGCCCGAAGAGAAAGCTATAAGAGCAGGTCCAAAGAAGTTGACCTTAGAGGAATATAAGAAAAGAAATAAAGCGGCACCGGTTGAGTGGACACCAAAGATCCCAAGTGTTAAGCCCCCAAAAAGAAGAGGAGGTTACTTGGTGAAACTAAGAAGAGAATTAGCCAACGTAAGAAAGTTGGTGAACGCAACACCACCACCACCATGGCAGCACGCGAATGATTATTGGCAGCGCATAGAAGAATTGGAGAAAATTATCAAATTATATTTAGAAAAAAAAAAAAATAAATAAACATTAGTAGTATGAAATATATATTTGTACCATTCTTTATGATTTTATGGATGATTCTTGTAGTAACATTCATACCTAGAATAGAAGAGACAGCAAAAGCAAGAATTATAGAAGCAACGGATGAATTCTTAAGTAGCATAAATATAAAACGCTTATTACATATCTAGAATAATGATAAAAGATTTGATAAAAAATATTATTAAATTAATTGTACTGCTAATATTTTCACTCATCATCGGATTTTCGGTTAGGGCATATATATTAATGCAAGAGCGTATAGAATCACTTAAGAATATATTCACATTTTTTTAATAAAGTCAACCGTTATTCGTGTATGGATTCTGTTTTCAATTCGTTAAGATCTATTATCTCTAATGCGAAAAAGTCACTGAACCGACCTTATTCAGAATATACCATAGCAGAGAAAAAATTAGAATTGGTAAAACTGACAGAAAGATTTAATGAGTTTACTTCCGAGAATAAAGTTTCTGTAGAGGAAATATCAGAATTTGACAGATTAAAGTTAGGGGCGGTAGAAATATTAAATTCACACGTAGCCAAAAATCAAAATAATTCAAGAAAAAACTTATCCGTGACAATGTCAAATATGGAAATCGGGGAGTTAACGGCAATCGTCAAACTAATCCCACTTTTTTCGGGGAAAAAGGACGAATTGCACAGTTTCATAACAAATTTAGATATAGTCTCTAAAACGATCCCGACTGCAAAACAGACTTCTTTTTTCCAATTTGTTTTTAGTTCCAGATTAGACCTGAAGGTCCAGAATAGGATAAAACAGAGTACCATTCCTACAACAGTAGAGGAATTGATACGGGTTTTGAAGAACTCCTATAAATCAACAAGAAATTCCAATAGCATCCTGAATGAGCTTACAGGTATATCTCAAAAGGGTGACAACCTGATGGGATTTGCTAGTAAAATAGAGAATTTGGTAACAGAATTAAATGAATTACAAATAGTGGAAGAAGGAGAAGAAAGTAGGTCGTCTATAATTAGAGCAAACAGTAAGATAGCCTACAATTCTTTCTTGAATGGTCTATCAGATCCTCAAATTGTTGCCACCATAGACGCTAGTCGTGTTTCTACATTCACTGAAGCGTTAGAAATTGCAGAAAAGGCCTCATCCAGAACTAAACAAAGGCAAATACTGTACCAAAATTTGGCGCCGAGGCAAAGAAGTGTTTCTACGCAATGCGGGAAGTGCGGCAGAATACATGGCGATAGGTGTTTGGCCAGCGGAAAAACTTGTAATAAGTGTGGAAAACTAAATCATTTTGCAAGCAAATGTCTGACGAGAAGTGGTTCAGCGAACTCAAGCAACAGTAGTTCCAGGAATAGCAGTAACAATAGCAACTCAAACGGTAGAAATTCAAATAATGTCTACAACCGTAGAAACAACCAAAATTGGAATAATAGAAACCGAAATATTAACCACGTCAATGGTCAGGGAAACTTACGAACCCCGGAGACCATTCAGCAGGGATCTCCGGAGGATCTCGACTAAACAACGAAAAGAAAATTTGTAGTATTTCATCGAATCTCAAAAAATTATGTCAAACTAAATATTTTTAAAACAGACTATCCTTTAACGTTCTTAATAGATACAGGAGCTGACGTATCTCTCTGTAAGGAAAGTTTAGTCTATCATTATAACGAGGATTCAGATGATTACTGCAACCTGACGGGAATCTCAGACGAAATAATAAAATCGATAGGTTCCACAGAGGTAAAAATAAAATTTGATAATTATGAGATTAAGCACAAAATACAATTAGTGAAAAACGATTTCCCAATAAAAACAGACGGGATTCTTGGTAGAGATTTTTTCTCTAAATTTAAGTGCAACATAGATTACGACAGATACATATTGTCATTCAAAATCGAGAACGATCTTGTTACCCTTCCGATACATGACAATGCATTTGGAATAAACCATGTAAGAATACCTAGTAGAAGTGAGATTATTGTTCCATTCAATATCGAGTTAGAAGAAGATGTCGTAGTATTAAATCGTGAGGTCACTAAGGGTTTATATCTGGCGAATGCCATAGTACCTAAAAATGGCAATCAACACATAAAGATGTTGAATGTTACAAATAGACCCATGACTGTAAGGAATCTAGAAATAAAAACTGTTCCATTAAGCAACTACGAAATCTGCACTTTTAACACTAGCCAGAATAGTGGCAAGGATACAAAAGAAAGACTTCATAAATTGTTACAGAATCTTAAATTAGATGACTTAGAATGTGATGACAAAAAAGAGATTATAAGTATCTTGGATAGATATCAGTCGGTATTCCATTTGGATGGGGAAGAATTGACAACTAACAATTTCTATAAGCAGAAAATAAGTCTGCATGATAGTAGTCCGGTGTATATAAAAAATTACCGTCTACCACAAACACATACGGAAGAGATAAATTCACAAGTGCAGAACTTGTTGGAAACTAATATAATAGAGCCTTCAGTAAGTCCGTACAATGCACCCCTTTTATTAGTTCCAAAAAAGGGACAAACTGAGCTAAGGAAGTGGAGGTTAGTGGTTGATTTTAGGAAATTAAATGATAAGATCGTAAACGATAAATTTCCGTTAACACGATTGGATGATATCTTGGATAAATTGGGTAGAGCTAAGTATTTTTCTACATTGGATATGACAAGTTCATTTCACCAAATAGAGCTTGATCACCAATCTAGACCATGTACAGCGTTTTCAACACCTAATGGCCACTACCAGTATACGAGATTGCCTTTCGGGTTGAAAATTTCGTCCAACAGCTTTCAACGAATGTTAACTATTGCTTTATCAGGGTTAGAATCTGAAGCTTTTCTATACGTAGACGATATAATAGTCTTCGGATGTAGCCTTAAACATCATAATGCCAACTTGGTAAAAGTGTTGGATCGACTGAGAAAGTATAATCTGAAACTGAACGCCAATAAATGTTGTTTTCTGAAACCGGAAGTGATATATCTTGGTCATTTAATAACTCCAGAGGGAATAAAACCAGATCCTGAAAAATTTGCGGCAATAACCAATTATCCAATACCAACAAATGCAGATGACGTGAGAAGATTTGTGGCTTTCTGCAATTACTATAGGAGGTTTATAAAGAACTTTGCCGACATAGCAAGCTGTTTAAATCAGTTGCTGAAGAAAGGAGTAAAGTTTGAGTGGACTGAACACTGTCAAACCGCATTCGAAACTTTGAAGCAAAAGTTAATTTGTCCACCAATTCTACAGTATCCCGATTTTAATAAACCTTTTATATTAACAACTGATGCATCAGATTTTGCACTGGGAGCCGTGTTATCACAAGGTGAAATTGGAGAGGATAAACCAATATCATATGCTAGTCGTTCTTTAAATAAACACGAAAGGAACAAATCGGTTATTGAAAAAGAGTTACTTGGTATTCACTGGGGTATACAATTTTTCCGACCGTATCTAGTTAAAAAATGAGTTAAAAAATTACACACAGTTTAATCGAATGTTCATGGCAGAGTGACTCGCAACAGCCGATATATTTTTCAACGTTTTAACCGTATTAACAAATAAAAATGTCTTTTTGTTTCAATATTGAAGATCTTAAGCAGATTACATAAGTAAAAGTTCCGTCTTAAAATTGTCCCTTTAAACACCCCTACAATGGACCTACTTTGTTATTGCTTTATCTTCTGATTACAATCTCAGCAGTATTTATACTTTTTACACCAAAAATTTTTTTTTTTTTAATTTCTTAATTTGCAATATAAAGTTTTATTCTGTTAAATTATTCAAGCATATAATTACATGCTGCTTAAAATAAATGGCGCAGGTTTTATTTTAAAACATTTATTGCAAAAACACAAAAAACTTTTACAACCTAATTGTTAGATCATAAAAGTGCATCAGCACTTTGTTCTTGCATATGAGTCCTATAACTACAACACCTATTACATTTACACAAACACACTCATTTATGTTTGCCTTTATCTGTGCTAAAACAAATACATGCATGCATACATTTTACAGCTACACACTCTATCAACTTAAACTTAAAGTTTTAGTGCAAACATTTGTTTTAAAGGAAAAATTACAAGGTGATTTTTATCACCATCATTTTTAGTCATCAGCAACATCATCATCGTCCTCCACAACTCCGTAAAAGGCAGATAAATGCCAACAACAATAACAGCATGAGCATCAGCATGTGTTTCTTGTGTTTCTGAGCAAGCTACAAGGATCATTCACTCACTTGCTGCACACACTCCTTTTAGCCTTATACACATCATGAGACTTTATGTGTTGATGTCATAAAAAATTGAGATTGTTGTCGAAAATGATGAAAGAAGGATGGAGAAAAGTGAAGAAAAAAGTTTATAGAAGTGTACTTTTGGGATGATAGATTGTATAAATCGTTGAATGCTAGCAGGCGTGTAAAATTTACCATAAAACTGACATAAAAAACTTATTCCCATTTACTCAATATATCCTCAAGCTAATCGCGGGATGTGTTTGAATGTCTTGTACTCACCATATGATGACGACGAAGAAGATGTTACGAGTGCTGATGACGATGATGACTTAAAATTAAATGTTGGCACTGGATGTAAATGATAATAAAAGTTACGCATATTTATTTAAACAAAGAAGAATGTAGTAGCAGTAATAGGAATAGAAATAAGTTTGATGATAGTTAATTTTTTTATTTCAACTTTTGAAGACTAATGTTTGAGAGTAGGGAAACTGATAAGGGAACAAAAGGGGAAATAAAAGAGTCTAAACATTTTCGTTATTTATAGAAGTCTGTAAGTAAGCTACTGATTTCGTTTGGTCTAAATTGTTAAAGTTTTGTTGTAACATGTATAATCTTGTTATATTTGTCCAAAATTTTTAAAATATTTGGTAAAAAGTACTTAATTATTTAGTAAAGATAAGAAATGCCCGTCTCTGAAAGTATTTAACAGCCAGGCCCACGATGTCACAAAATTACATTTAAAACAAAAACAATTTCTAAAATTTGTTTTTGTTTTCAATGTAATTTTCGATGCGAACGTTAACGTGTGACTTCGTGGGCCTGGCTGCAAATTTTAAAACTCAGTAACGTTTTACCTATAGAAAAAATTCATCTAGATTTTGAACAACTTCCTCATGAAATTTTAATATATTGTTACGTTATTGCCTTTCAATAAAGTTTTGGCTTATTTCCTTTATAATAAACCGTTTCGAGTTCATTGATTACAATTCAAACAAAACTAAATAAACAATTATAATATTAAGAGCTCAGTCACTTTAACTTCAATGTTTACAATTTCCTCCCCGTGATACGTATCAACTTGACAAGTATGAACTTAGAATTATCTTATGCCATCGCTTTCGATTTTTTTTTTACTCTAGCCCAGACGGGCAAATGATCATAGAACGTTCGAGCTCTCACGTCTAGATGGCACTAACCCTAACGTCTATTTTGTTAATTAAATATATGGCTGAATAAAATTTAGTTATTATGCATCATAAACTAAGGCATACTTATAGGTGTTAAACTAAATTAAGAAAACTTAATAACGAACATTCTATTATTTACAGTGGGGTCGAAGTACAATTATGCACAACAATTATAAAATTACATCAGTAGATTGATTTTTACACTAGAATTGTGCATAACTAATACAATAACAAGTTAAACTTATAAAATACTAAATAACTAATCAATACAAAATAACTTATAAATTAATCTTATTCTTAACTTAAGAAAAATTTTCAATATTTTTTTATATTAAAGTTTTAAAACAAATTAAGCTCGAATTTGATTAAAATTTAAATTTATTGACGTTTCGGAAGCTATCGAAAAGTCTGGCATGAAGGACTCATTTATATATGTATCTAGCAGTGGCGGCCTTCGGACACCCATAAACTGTTGCAAAGCTACATACCTAATCGATAACTTTGAATTAGAGTGACTAACTTGTGAGCTCACCACAGTATATACAAGCTGGTGTGCCACAGGGTAGTATATTAGGCCTCAGAATCAGAATATTTTGTCTAATAAAGCGCCAAAAGAACTGCAAGAATCATTTGCCATCTCGTATTTTTAATTTTGCAACGAATAGTCTGGTAGTGTATAAAGTCATTTCTGAAAAATTGAAGGAATAGAACTATTACAAAAAGCTTTATAAAATACATAACTGAAATTTAGCTCATAGAATAAATTCGAAAAATGTTGAATATAATATAAAAGTGACCTTCGGAAGGAAATAATTCCCAGTTTCTATTTTTTATTATTTAATGTATACAATATTCATATCTATTTCATATTCATACTAATTAGTACTGTAGATAGGTTATTTGGTTTCAGATTTTTACATTTCCAAATAATAAATAACATAAGCTGTGTTAAGAAAAACAAAATTTTCTCAACCGATATATATTTCTGGTTTCATTTTAATCAAAACATGTAATCCAATATTGTAAATAGTTTCAATTTTATAACGGTTTTCCCCATTCCTGTAAACTTTTGAAAACTGCAGATAGGTTATTTCGTCTTTAAGGTGACGATATGTATATTTTTACAACTGGCGTAAGTGCCACAATATTACCACAACGATGCACAGAGGGATTTGTCCATACAATGTTTGGCAAAAAATATAAGGAGTGCTCGTAGAATGTTGAAATTTTGCTCTGAGCCTTTGGTTAACTCAATTAAGTTTCATCAAAATTGGCCACGCCCTTCACCCACCGCCCATAGATACCCAACATTTTTTTTTGGCTCAAAGTTTTTGAAATTTTGCCCTGAGCCTTTATTTAGCTCAATTAAATAAAAAATAAAGTTTCATCAAAATTGGCCACGCCCTCCACACACCACCCATAGAACCCAAAATTTTGTTTGGCCCAAAGTTTTTGAAATTTTGCTCTGAGCCTTCATTTAGCTCAATTAAGAAAAATATAAAGTTTAATCAAAATCGGCCACGCCCTCCACCCACCGCCCATAGAACCCAAAATGAAATCAGTTAATAAATCCACATTATTATTGCAATTTATAAGTTCCTTGCACAATTCGCTATATGAAACACAAAAGGAACCCATTTTAAAAATTAGTTAGATTTAATAGTTTTCTTAAACTTTCTTTGGCAAATATTATTATTTCAAATAATCATATGGTTTTGTTTTTATTTTTTTGTTATGCACTTTTTCGATATTGCTGTCAATCACTTATTAAAAAGTAAAAGTAAAAGCCTAAAAGTATACAAAACCTTTTACTGTAAATATGCATTGCAATTTATTGTAAATATTCACAAAAAATACGTGAGTTTTATCACAAAATTTATAAGTTTGTTCAGCGATCGCAAAAAGTCACAGAATTTTTTTACATAAAATGAAAGAAAACATTTCAAACTTTAATTTAGTAGTAGTACTAACACGGAGGTAGACCGAGCTAACTTATTTTTTTTTCTAATGAAAACTGCAAATGCTAAATTTTTTGGAGTCATTTTGATTTGCTCAGATCTCTTAAACTATATATGTAATTTAAATAATTTTTCTTTCCTATTAAATTTAAAATACTATATTTTAATAAGAATGCTCTAAAACTATTCGCAGTTAAACCATATTTATTGTATAAACAACTGAAATGTAGTAAAATTTTTATCAGTTTTCGTTGTATAATATTTAGATAACTTTACCACACTCTTTTTTATACAAAATTTTATTTTTTTTCGAAAACAAATCATGGTTTTCTACTAATGAAACGCTTCTCTACAGAAATGCATCATAAGATTTCTAAAAAATAACTGTAAAAAAATAGACTTTTTGCCAAAAAAAAATCCCACTGTGCGATGAAGTCGAAGATAATCCAATGACATCAAGAAATGCCGAACTTGGTCCAATGAAAAATACATTAAGAGAGACAGCGGCTGTTCGATAGAAGAAATTGTAGACAGAAGTTTGGCTGAAGATGGTAGGTCTGCCAACGCCTTTCGAAAATCCCGAGTAATATCGGATTATTAAGAATAAGTCATAGCGGATGGAATGGAAGATTTTCCATAGTAATTTTTTTGTTAAAATAACTTTTTTATTCGTTATTCTCATCGATTAATCGAATAATGTTTAAGATTTAATCGTTTGATCGAACGAACAAAAACACTTATTTGAATTATTCGAACAAAGTTGAAAGACGAATAATTGACAACTCTAGTATAAACACAACTGGGACGAACTTCGCATAGTACGACGAATTCGTCCGCAAGAATTCGTTGCGTAAATTCGTCAAATAAGTTCGTGAACCTAAAATTTTTTTTTTAATTTATAAAAAACTATTAATCGGTTGTGTTCTAGAATCCGAGTCCACTCGAAAGTGGATTACTTCAGCATTTTTGATGTTCTGCATTTCGATATAGCGATCTCAAATTAGTTTTTGGGTTTGTTTCAAATTTTGCAATTTTTCGCGAATTTCAGCAATTTTTGCAATTTGTTCCTTTAAGTTTTCTGATTCTTTACAACTTTAACGATGTATAATAAATGGTAGACTTTGCTATCATGCCGCTGCTAGCAAATTTTTGGAAATTTCCGCTAATTTAGCAATTGTTACCGAATTTTTGCCATTCCTTATTGTTTTAGGGACTTTTAATAACGCACGACGAATTTCGGTCCACGCAATGGTCGTGTTTACTTTCCAATGTGTTCTATTTCTGGTGACAAATATTCGTTGCGAATAATTCGTCGTTCGTCCCAGTTGTGTATCTAGCAGTAGTTTAGTTACGATTTTGAAGTGAACGTGGGTTTTTTTTAAATAAAAATTGAAGAAGAAAAATTCTATATTGAGACCTGAAAAGTAATTTTATTAATAAATTAATAGAAAGATTTGTAAGTTAGAGAAGTTAAAATATCCTTAAAATAAAATTAAAATCAAATATAGTGCTTTTACAACTAAAAGAAAAAATATTGGAGATAATAAATGTTGTTTTTGAAATAAAAGAAAGAAGTTATATTGAGTAAAGAAAAACAAAATTAAAATAAAGGAAAAATATACAAACTTTTTGGAAATCAAAAAAAAACAAAAAATAAAATTTCAATAAAACAAAACGGTACGTTAATAAGGAAGGATTAAAATTAAGGAAACTAAGCAGTGATAACCAAAAGAGCTTTTGGAAATAAAAAATACAAAATGAAACTGCCTAGCAGTTGAAATAAGAAAAAGAAATGATAACTGTGGTGTGCTGAAAAAAAGAGACAAAAAAAGGTATAATTTTTCAAAAAGCCAATTTATATCCGGGTCTAATGGATCAACTGAAATATCTAAAGAATCGTGAAAGATAATTATTTATTTGGCTTAACGGAAATCACGAAGTTACTAATATTGTAGTTGTAGTAAAGTTAAAAGAGTTCCGGGACTATATTAAAAAATTTCCGTGAATATAATCATATCATATAATCATGGTATTTAAATCAACACAGTTAATTGAAACAATTAAAAAATTGTTTAAAAATTGTAAATATTTTAAAGTTTGCTTGTATGTTTTCATATTTGAAAATATACAGACAAACATTATGATTTTTATTTTCAATTAAGGGAAATTAATTGACACAATTAAAAAAATTGTTTGAAACAGCATTATTAAATTAATTGAAAAAAATTTTGTGAAAATTTTTTCTGTGAGGCTATGGAATTGGAAATTTTATATATATTAGCAAATTTTAAATTGTTTTTACTTTTTTAAACAATTTATCAAGCGCCCCTCGTCAGTCAAACAAACTACAAGACATTCATCTCAATCAAAGCATGTGATAACTTCCCATCAAAGTATCAAAAATAATATGCGGATAAAGTTTTTAGTTTTAATTTTCCTAAATCTCATCTTGCAATTCCCGGTGCACCATTACTCGCCCACTCTCACAAGAATCTCAAACCAAATCCTACTCTCAACTTTTCATGATAAAGTGCTTGTGTTAAGAAAAATGAAATAAATAAAGTTTTGGTTTGATGGTAAAAGGCAGTCAGTGGCATCATCATAAACATTAGTGGTACAATAAGAAATTTTTTATTGGCTGTGAAAATTGTAGATGGGGAAAACACGTCTATAAAGTGGCAACACCAGGTTGCTATAAGCTGCAACACAGTAGTCATTATTGTAAGTATAGTTTTATTGTACGTATGTTTCTAGAACTTCAACTACAATACAAATAATATGCTTTTGCGCTAAGAGGCTTTAGTAAATATAATGAATAGTCACTATTATCTTAAGCAACATTAGCAGCAGCAGCAGCAGCAGCGTCATCATATTTTGGTTTATTCTACTTATTTTTAGTTTAAGAATAAATCTTATAGATACCGTGTTTTATTTGGCTTGTTTAACCGTTTTTCATAAACTCAAACAATTCAATGTTGAACTTAACGCATCACTTAAGTGGTAGCTGAAAGTCTGTTTGTTTATTAAAAAACTTTAAGATGATTGTTCGAATATGTGTTTGTATGAGTTTTAAACTTATTTTAAATACGTTTTACTGAAAACTTCAAGTTAAGTAAACTTTGAACTTTATTTTTTTTTTAATATGCATGTCTGTATTTTTTTTGTATTTTTTAGCTGATATCTGGTAATGAAGTGTATTCTTTGCAAAATTTATTGTAGAAAAGGGAAGGATCCTCAATTAAATTAATTCTTTTTTTAAATTTTAGCAATTTTCAATAGAGATTAAAAGGTGTTCGGTGTTGATGATATTTTGTCTCTATGCCAGTCATGGGCAAATAATGTATATACATTAGGGTTCGCCCTATATACTTGCAAAATTGTAACGTAACTCCCCCTAGAAGCGTTCTTCCTATCAAAAAACCATGCTTCGTAAAACATTTGGCTGATCATATATCGGGAAGGCGTTGCCTTCATGATTAATCTAATTATGTTAAACAAAATTGGCAGATTGTACAAAGTTAGTGGTTATTTTGACCATAAGTGCTTTTAAGGGTTAATCTCCCTTTTTGCACTGTTTTGTATTCGTTTGACTAAAGGGTATATTTTCCTCCAGTTTCATGAAAATCAGCACAAATATATACAATATTTCGCTATATTTTCATTAGAAATTCCAAATATGTCAAAATTTGACTGTTAACCTTCTTGTTTTTTGCGGATTTTAGTAAAACCTTTAGAGTATATGAAGAATTATCTGGACTTTAATATTCTGAATGTTTGTTTTATTATTCATTGGGCTCCTTTCCAAAATGTGTCCAAAAAATCAGTGTCACCCAAAAATCACATATTACAGAAAAACTATGGGAGGTGTTGACATAATTTTAACTTATTTTTATTCCCTTTAATATCCTCAATAAATCCCAATGGTATGATAAAATATGCTGATATTGGCTTAACAAAACATTAAAAAATTAAATTTTTTTTTTGGTCATACGTGATAATAGGTTTACGGTATTCTTCGACGACAAAAATTCATATAAAAGTAAATACGGGTACACTTGAAATAAAAATTAGCTCTTATTTAAATATTTCTCAAGAAATTTTTATTTTGTTTTCTTGTTTAAGTTGCCTGAAATACGTTGATCAACTTCACGTTTTTTAATCCAATTGTATGTTTTTTATATCATAAGATGAATAATTTCGTACACTTTTAGATTCTTTTACATATAAAAAAATTTACTTTTCCCCTTTGTAAATGCATCATCATTGGTCAGCTCAGAATTGGTTTGGCGCATATGCCAAAAAGTCGGAGTGGAGAAAAACGACAAAGAAGATTTACATGAAGATTTCTCAAAATGTACCCGATAGAATTTTTTTATATTTTTACCACTGCTTCCGGTAAATGTTTTGAAGAAAAATTTAAATTTTTGCGCACTTTCATGAATAAAGTTAGAATTTAATAGTATTTTTTTAAAAATGAAAAATTTTGTTTTGTGCCGCATACGCCACTTTTCTAAAAGAAAAATAAAACAAGTGGCTTTTTGTGCTGCATACGTATACTTATTGCGTGAGTGACTGACTCATTCATCATCGTACAGCCTGAAGCTAAGGACTTTAAATTTGGACCGGAGGTGGATCTTTCCCCAAATCGATCCACTAAGACGGGATTTTTAAAAATCCGAAAGTTTAGGGGGTATAACAGGGTTAATTCGGAAACCTTTTATCTCCAAAACTAAAAGAGATACAAAAAAACTGTAATACATATAATTGTTCCTTTGAAAAATAAGTGGACAGGTATGTGGTACTTTTTTAAATTCGGATCTTTTAGGGTGAAAACGGGTAAAACTTGAATTTTGGTACGTTTTTGTCAGCCAGTCTATCTTTTGATCCAATAAACCTAGAAATAAAGTTTATACCATATTCTAAACTTATCAAAAAAAAATACGAATACGAGTTTGGTACTTTTTCGAAATTTGAACGTTAAAGGGGTGAAAAGCGTAACTATTTTTAGTACATTTTTACAAAACATTTTGCATTTCGCAATTTTTTGATACTATAATGGGGGGAAAAAATAGTACCAAAATGGGAAATACGGGAAATTTAATATCTTTCTTCAGCTTTTTGGTTCTACAACTGGTTCTTTTAATTATCGTTAATATTTGACCTCAAAACAAAAAAATTCAACATGCAATGTCCTAATGTATGCTTTATATCTCAGAAACCACAAAAATTTCGCGAAGCAGATGTTGGATTCAAAAAGGGGGTATTCAAAATATGTATACCCCATACCTAATTAAATTTTTTTAAAAAAGGTCGATAGGTCAAACCAAATCTGAGCTGACTAATTGTTAATATGTTAATGGTTAATGGTTAATTTCGAACCTACCAGGAAAACATTTTGTTATAACATAGAAGCTATCGCCAAAGTTATTATCACCAATTTTTTTCTTATTACCAATCTTTATATTAAAGTTGTGGCAACAAAAGCTATTTACGGGAGAAGAATTTGTATTAAAACTATGGTCAAATTTGAAGTGATTTCAAAAAAATTTGGTAAAATCGTGTAGACTAAAATTAGAAAAGTGTGTACCAAACGTTACCTCAATACCAATATAATAAAATGGTTTATGGGCACAAATACCCTATTTCGGAAAGAAGGTTGTATGGGCTATGTGAATTTATAGACCGCTTCGCCCCGGGGGTGCTATAAAACCTTGTGAGATAAGGCCATGATGGCTTAATTGCTCAATTTATTGGGAGATAAAGCCATAATGGCCTTATTGAGAGGTTAGGTCATATTTAAAATTTTGCGATATGAGAGATATAGTCATATTTTTTTTCGCAAATGCGAGATAAAGCCATATTTTTCCAGAATATTGTTATTCATGGTGTAAACATTCTGTAAAAGGGGAAATCCTTAGTTATTATTGAAAAACATTTTTTTACTCTTGTGACGCACACAGGAAAACTTTATTCAGCGAAGCCACCTGCCGCGTCCTACTGGAGGAAAAAACCCCTAAGCACGGCCGCCCCGCAGAAATACTTTAGTATGCGAAGCCAGATTTCAATACTTAACTTTAGTGTCTCTGGAACTGAAATGAGAGATAAAGCCATTTTCTAACCTTTATGTGATCGGTAGTCTACATTTGTAGCATTTTTGCAGAAAAAGTTGAATAAAGAAATAATTTCCACAACAGCAGGGTCCGAAATTTTCAGTAGCTTCCTAAAAATCAATTCTTAGCAGTTTTCGCCACTAGCACGTTAACAAAATAATTAACAGCTACCCCCAGACCGTACTTTTCTAAATAAACATCACCTGGCCGGTAGTCTACTAATGTACACACCTTATAAAATGTATGTGAATTCACATCAATCTCCTACTTAACTCAAATTTTTTTTGAATGCGGCATGTCAAACATGCCATTTAGTATTTTTTTTACATTTTGCTTTCTTGTTCACGTTTGTGTATGCATCAGTGATGCCAATAATATAGATTTTTCGGAAAATTTCAAGCGTTGGAAAGAGGGCAGATTTTTTTTAAGGCAATTGAGGGAATTTGCAAAATATTATCTCATTTTCAATATATCGACTTCTTTTTTTGAAATTGAGTTTTTGATACAATCTTGTTCTACATTCAAACAGACGTCACCTGAAAAAATATTGTAGGCAAATTCCACTTCGTTGCTCCAAAAATATAATGTATATTTTCATTTTGATATTGCAAGCGAAAGAAAAATGGCTGTCCTGTAAAATTTCGTTTTTTTAACATACGATAATTTCACGCAAAGGGGTCGATATTGTGTAAAAATACGTAAATATTCGTATTATTTTCATTTATAAATAGCATTTAAGTACAAGTGTAGTATTTTTTAACAGAAACCTAATACTACGAGTCCTTACAGCATGGCAATCTTCAACAATTGCCAAAAGCAATATATGGGTTCGCAATTGCGAGATTTTCTCTTATTTTTGCTATTTGCATTCGCACTCACTCACATTCGCTAAAATGTATGCGAATAATAAGCGAATATTTTATAAAAAAATAATCGCACCTCCTAAACTAAGAGAAATCTTAAAATAGAATTTCGAATTTTTAATGAAAACTTTTAAGGATATGGAAGGTTATATTTTTAAAAGGAAATATTCTTTTCATTTTTATTTTTTAAAAATCCTGCAGAGCCTTCTCGTTTATTTGTTACCCCAAGTTTGCATAACATTTTTAGATATATCCTATTTCCGATGTGCGAAAGAAATTCGAATTTGTTTTAAATGTAATTGTACAAAAGAAAGAATTCTTTCGCATATCGGAAATAGGCAGTGATATTAAAAAAAATTATTTGAAATAAGTATTCTTGAAAAATGTTAAATTCTTTAAAAAGGAAAAAAGATGAGGAAATGAAAAATCAAATACGAAATTTTATTATGCTTTGTCTCTAGATTAAAAGAATATATAGAGGTGTTTCTGCCTAAATTTAAATTTTTTTAGACACGTAGGGATTTTTTAAATTTCTCCTGGCAGCACTGGTGTACTGGTGCTTGCCAGAGATCTGCAAAATCACTATTTTTCTTGATTTATTTATACGCTATAATTTACATTAACTCTATGCCTGCAAAACAAAGTTCAACGTTGGTAATTTTGACATCGCTTTGTACACATTTGTGCATGTGTGAGTTTTTTATTGAAAGTGCTTTGTTTGCATTTATTGTTGCGCACGGAACAACACAAATACCAAAAGTCAAAAGGCAAAAATTCTTATGCTTTTGCATTTTGCGATAAGCCAACGACGAACTAAAATGGTTTGAGTACGAGTCGCTTTGTTACATTAATATTAACAGCAATAACAACTATAATAACAACAAAACAATGTCTTCTATTTCTATGGAAATTGTTTGTTGTTGTTGTTCTTCAATTTTTTTCTTGTACTACATAGCAACTGCTGAATGCCTACATGAGTAATGATTGCTTGATTTCTGGCTTTTTTGTTTGTATTTTTTTTTTTTACCAAAACTATCATTGTCGCACCGAACACACAAACATCTTTATTAAAAAACGAAGCTAACGATGGTATAAATAACAAAGCAAGATGTGCATTATTTGAATGACTGCAAACCATCAGCGAATGTTTGCGGTTGCGCAAGTTTGATTGTATGACCACAAGCGAGTGTATTTGTTGGTTTTCATTTAATGCGACTTTTTTGCAATCGCACAAAGCCGTTCTCTGGTGCTTGCATATTTGACTTTACTAGATTTTATAAATATCCATTAAAGTATAAAACTCTTCTTAGTAATGTTTTTTTCATATGTGGACATTGTTTCCATACAAATACATATTTGCTCCAAATGTAGACTTCCGACCCGAGCACATAAAGGCTAATATTGCTAATGTGAGCTAGAAAAAGGCTTTATCTCCCTATTGAATGGGATATAAAGCCATCATGGCCATATCTCACATGCTATTAAAGCACCCCCCTTCGCCCCACTTTCAAAAGAATTGGTCGTTCTGCCGATTATTATCTACTCGCAGAGAAAAATATGGTTGGGCATGTTTACGACAACCACACTAGGTTTAATGTAACAATAAATTGTTGTCGTACACGCAGAAAAAAAATAAGGTTGGGCATTGTTACGGCAACAACACTATGTTTAATGTAACAATATATTGTTGTCGTACACAAATAATTGTTATTTTTATTTAATATCAACAATATTATAGTTACTGTAAACATATCAATGTTTATCGCAATTATGAATTTGAGTATTGTTGACCAAAAAATAAATATTTTTCTAACAACTAAATTATGATAACTTTCAAAACATTTTATATTACCCACAACCATATCATGATATTTAATAGCCATAGCATGATAACTTTCTATACATTTATCATATTATGTTAAAGATGCAATCAAACTATTTTTACTCTAATCATATTATGTTACCGTAGGCCTGCCATAGGTCCTGGTTTTCCAGGATTGTCCTGGTTTTAGACTACTTGTCCTGGTGTCCTGGGCCACTATGAAATTGTCCTGGATTTTTGTACAGGTCAAGACAAACAAATTTGTTTTTTGCTGGTTTAAATTGTTAACAAAGTTTTAATTTCAAAAGATTTTGTTATTCGTGCTTAATTCCCAGTTTTTATTCTTGATAAAAACACTTGAAATTTATTGTTGATGGGATAAGCTATTCCTATGCACTTCACTGGTTGCTTAGGCCAGATCATCAGGAAACTTCATCCATAAAGATTTTAGAAAAACTAAAGATATTAAACCAAAAGTGTTTTTATCAAGAATAAAAACTGGGAATTAAGCACGAATAACAAAATCTTTTGAAATTAAAATTTTGTATTCCCAAAAATTGAAATTACTTTTTGATAATAAACAGGCAAGTGCACGGCCTAAAAAAACACTTAATTGACAACATCTTTTGTAAGTTGTTGTTTGTTTTTTATTTTGTTTTTCTTAACCTACTTACAACTACAATTAATGTTGAGAGAATTTCAACTAATTGTGGTGGGGAATGTAAGATGAGATAAACCCACTTTTTTATTGTTGATGTGTTTTGTTAAAGCTTTGATATTGTTACAAGTAAAACTGTTGCTATAAGTCTTATACGTTTAACAGTTTTATTTGGTTTAATATCTTTAGTTTTTCTAAAATCTTTATGGATGAAGTTTCCTGATGATCTGGCCTAAGCAACCAGTGAAATGCATAGGAATAGCTTATCCCATCAACAATAAATTTCAAGTGTTTTTATCAAGAATAAAAACTGGGAATTAAGCACGAATAACAAAATTTTTTGAAATTAAAATTTTGTATTCCCAAAAATTGAAATTACTTTTTGATAATTGTTAACAAAGGTTAAGATTTCTGTTATAACACTGCTAACATAAGGTAATTGTATAAAGAACTTTAATTAAATTCAACTGTTATCTGGTGTAAAGCTGGTAAAAGCTTTCAATAATATTAGATGATAGTCAATCCTCTTTCAAATTTTGTTTCAACTAGTTACTGTAAAAAGTAATACCGTGTAATAGCTTTTTTACACTGATCAACATCTAACATCTACCATCAATTTGCCACCATTTGCGAAGATGTTAACATCTTTCCATAAGAAATACATAGGGCTAAAAACCAACATCTTTAAAAGATGTTCCTATCTCATTTTATTCCATTCTACATTTTTCGATTATTTTAGTGTCATCACTAGAAAAGTGGCAATAAGTTCTATTATTATTGTGGCTTCGCTGACAAAAAGAAGTTTGTTTTGAAAGCAGCGTTACCATTTGTTAGGTTTTATCTTTTATTGGAATGTTTTTTGTTAAGTATTTTTTTGTTTTTTAAACAAATTGAACTTCAAGTACATTTTTGAGTTTTCTTTTTAAATTTTGGCACTTTTGTGAGAAAAAAACATTTTTAATTTAAAAATTTTTTTTTTCAAAAATTGAGACATTTTTGTTTGATGGTAGATGCTAGATGTAAGCAATGTAAACGAGTGTTCACATTTGATGATAGGTGTTAAATGTTGATCAGTGTAAAAAGCCTATAAACAACTTTTATAAGTAATCGAAAACCGATAACAAATTGCTTTTTCTAAGGCAGCCCATACACGTTTCAATTCAATTGTCAACTGAGTCGGTCGTTGTCCAAATCAAAGCGTGTATGGCATTTTCAATTGATTAGTTTGACAGTTGTCCAGTTGGTTGAAGAAAAATCAAAAGAGTTTGATTTTTTTCAAGTTGAGTACTTAGTCTGCTCAATGGACAAAGGAAAGAAACTTGTTAAAGACTGAAACACTGGAGAGTATTATTCAACGTAAGTTTGATTTTAATATGACATGTTACCTGTTTTATAACTATATCAAAGACCGAAATAAAAATTATTTTAGTTTAGAATATTTTAAGATCAACTTTTTATTATTTTTCATCTTTTTATGTACATGAAGTACACGTTAATTTTTTTTCTATTTGGGTATTCACAAGGTGTGCTATCATGTTATATTGTCATAATGTTCTAACATTTTACAATGGTTTAAAAATATTGTTGTTACTTTGTTAACAAAAACTGCCTTAAATTAATAGAACGTTGCTTGCTATGTTTATTGTGCTGTCGTATTTAATCAGAAGAGACCAGAGCTGAGCGGCTGAGCCGTATCGCGTTAGTATATATTACATATATATTAAAAAAAACTTTTCTGTTGGTATAATTTTTTATCCATATGTCCTGGTCAGGCGCGGATCCAGCTCGAGCTTTACGGGGGGGAAATTTTGTATAATACAAAAAAGTAAAAAATTTGTTTTTAAAAGTTTATTAAAAACAATCGGCATAATTTATAAAAAATAAAGCCGGTTAATAAAGGCTTTATGAAACGGATTTTCATACGAAATCCGTTTAATAAACATTTTATTAACATGTTTTATTTTTTATAAATAAAGCAGAATATGTGTATATTATGGGCCATGTCACTAAGTACAATTCCGTTCGGAATGATTCCTTTCGGAATTGGAGAAAACATATTTGTTTGTTGATGGAAAGTGTATTTTGATAGTTTTATGGCCTTTCAGATACAGACAACTCCTATACCGGTTATGAAAACAAAAATGGTTTCATTCCGAAACATTTTTTCGTCATTTTCTGAAGCACCAAAATACGGAATGAATTCCGTTTCCGAACGGAATTGTACTCTGGGACATGACTGTATATAATAAAAACAAAACAATAGGGGTAAATAAAATATAAGATCCGTTCAATATAAATTAAAATAAATAAGTCTTTTTAAATAAGTAAATTGTGATTTCCTTGTGAGGCAAATTGAGATAGTACAATCTATCATCTGTCATTGTTAATCTGAGCCATGTTTTTATTCGACGAAGGGTAGGAAATGAACTCTCGCTCGTAGCATTACTGACGAGCATTGAAACGAAAAGTTGAAATATTTTTCTTAGATTTGGGTAGATATCTTCATCACAGTTAATTAAAGCAACTACAACGTTATCTGATGGATTTTCAGATATTTTCCATGTTTGTTGCCAATGCAACAGTTCAGGCTCAAGTTAAAATGTGTTAATCTCGTTTATCAAACATAATCAGCTCATCAGCTAGTTGTGGTTTTAAAATAAATGGTATATGGGCTAATCTCAAAACCAGTCCACAAACCAAAAATTTTCCAAATTAATTTTTTTTAATGGAATATAAGACTAGATGTATAATTTAATTTTTATATTAAAAAATATGTATTTCGACGATCATTAATACAATAACTTTTACCAAATACCACCTGATCTCTTAATGTTATACACGAATTAATTATTATTTTAGGTGCTTTTTGAGCTTAAAATAGCACTTACAGCAGACTCATCACAATATAAATTTCGTTCAAAAAAAAGATTGATATTCATTCGTACATTCATTAATGATCACAAAATAAGTTTATATATGTAATTTGTTTTGTTAAAATAAATAAAATTGGGTTTATTATATAGTACTGAAAAACTGTAGCATGCGTTGTAAGGTGTGCGTCACAAAGGGTTCACGACTTTTATCAAAAAATTACAAAATTTTTAAGCTGCGAATAAGTGATTTTAGAGTTCACTTATATTCATCTTTCTTTTAGGAATAAGACTTTTTTAATAACTTCATTGCTGACAGCATTGGACACCCATTTGTTCCAACTCCTACACAATTTTTTACGTTAAGACCAAAATTTGTCAAAGCTTTAAGAACTATTGATGATAGTGCCTTCGCATCACTTGACACATCAACGTCATCCATATCCTTTGAAGCCTCTTCAAATTTTTGTTGTATGTTGAAATATTTTAAAGATAAGGAAATCTGGCTTTCCCCGACAAATCCGTGCTTTCGTCAAAAATTATCGAATAGAATTTTGATTCATATAAACATAAATATTGCAAATACTAAGGCTTTTTAATAATTCCACCTTTGGTTATACATAGATGCCATCTGCTGGGATTGAATGTAGAATAATAAGTATTTGAATACAGTAACCTAGATGTTTCATTGAAAATATCTAATAAATAGAAATTGGGAATTATTTCCTTGTGAAGCTTACTTTATATTATTATAAACATTTTTTTTTTAGTTTTCGAATTTATTCTATTAGTTAAATTTCAGTTATGTATTTTGTAAAGCTTTTTTGTAATAGTTCTATTCCTTTAATTTTTCAGAAATGACTTTATACACTACCAGACTATTATATTGTATTTTCTTTTTACATTTTACCTTAGCCTTCCTTTGGAAAGCAATGAGGTATATTGAATGTTCAGAAAAATTTACAATTATTAGACACCAGCAGAATGTAATGCATTTTTTGGCCCGCTACGGCCTTCGTGTCTCACTGGATAGTGTTACTTTATAAATTGAATGTATTTAACTCAACTATTTTAACAATTAGAAATTGGGAATTATTTCCTTGTGAAGGTTACTTTATATTATTATAAACATTTTTTTTCATTTTTCGAATTTATTCATTGCTTTCCAAAGGAAGGCTAAGGTAAAATGTAAAAAGAAAATACAATATAATAGTCTGGTAGTGTATAAAGTCATTTCTGAAAAATTAAAGGAATAGAACTATTACAAAAAAGCTTTACAAAATACATAACTGAAATTTAACTCATAGAATAAATTCGAAAAATGAAAAAAAATGTTGATAGGTTCAAACATCTGGCAGCCCTATGTTAGCGCCATTTGTAAAATAATTTTGAAGCAGTTGTGTCGTATTTTTTATTTGTGAGCGGTTACACAATTAAAAGATAAAATTCCATAAAAAAAAAGTTTAAAGAAATTAAAAAATTAAAATATTTAGCGGAGTTCATTCAAGTATTAGTGATGTAATAGTGCAAATGCAAAATATTAAAGTTTTTCTGTAAAATCCAACAACAAAACACACAGAGATTTCGTTATATTTTATAAAATGGACACACGCGGTTGCCCATGAAAATCACAGATTTTTCATTTGCGCTTTTGCAAGCCTTTTATTGAACTCCGCTATTTGATTAACATCAAGAAAAATTGTAAAAAGCCACAAAATAAAAAATCGATGCAAAAATATTTTAATTTATTTTGTATTTTTATGACAGCTATGAAAGGTGTTGTATCATAATATGATTGCTTCTAAATTTATTATGATTAACATGATGATAATATGATTACTTCTTAGCTAATTATGATTAACATGACAACAATTTGATTACTTCTTAACATAGTATGATTAACAGAATAATGATATGATTAAGGGAAAAATATTATGATGTAATAGTACGAGTATATTAAGTCATAATATGATTCAATAATAATCTTAATATGGTGACTACAATCATAATTCTTATCATAATATGTTGCTCTTAGAATATGTTTACCACAACCATGTTTTTTCTTTGCGTGTACACAAATAATTGTTATTTTTATTTAATATCAACAATATTATAGTTACTGTTAACATATCAATGTTGATCGCAATTATAAATTTGAGTATTGTTGACCGAAAAACAATTATTTTCTAACAAATAAATTATGATAAATTTCATTATATGGTTTATTTGCGAGCGTTTAAACAATTAAAAGATAAATTCCCATAAAAAATAAGTTTAAAGAAATTTGAAAAATTAAAATATTAGCGGAGTTCATTCAGTATTAGTGATTTAATAGTGCAAAGGAAAATTATCGTAGTTTTTTTTTGTAAAATCCAAGAGATTTTGTTATATTTTATAAAAGTGTTACGATATTGATGTGGTTTTCATGGGCCACAGCGTATGTCTTAAAACAAATTGTTCAGGAAAGCCGAAAAAAATGTAAAGAGCGTTTAAAATTAGGCAATATGGCATCAACATCCCAAAATCGGCAAAATGGACATACGCGGTTGGCCCATGAAAACCACAGATTTTTCATTTGCTCTTTTGCAAGCCTTATATTGAACTTCGCTATTTGATTAACATTCATAAAAATTGTAAAAAGCCACAAAATAAAAAATCGATGCAAAAATATTTTAATTTATTTTGTATTTTTATGACAGCTATGAAAGGTGCTGTATCATAATATGATTGCTTCTAAATTTATTATGATTAACATGATGATAATATGATTACTTATTAGCTTATTATGATTAACATGACAATAATTTGATTACTTCTTAACTAAGTATGATAAACGGAATAATAATATGATTAAGGGAAAAATATTGCGATGTTATAGTACGAGTACATTTAGTCATAATATGATTCAATAATAATCTTAATATGGTGACTACAATCATGAATCTTACCATAATATGTTGCTCTTAGAATATGGTTACCACAACCATGTTTTTTCTTCGAGTGCACATGTGCATGTGGCTTTTTACATTCCGTGTGCCATAGGCTTAAGTGCCAGTTTTGCTTGTGTAAATATAACTGCAATATTAAATAATTTGTGAAAAACTTTTCTTGAATTAAGAATTATTATCGAACCAAAAATCAAGTCTGCAGGGTTTGGACACCGTAGAATGTAGGAAGGACAAATTACTTTTTAAAATCTTAAAAAATATCATTTATCCTAAATAAGGATTAACACAAATACTAAACTACTGAATTTCTTAAAAGTAATTTTTGCAAAAACAACAAACATATCTCAGCCCCTTGGATATAAAAAGAAAAAATCATTTTGAAACTTAACGGTTTCTTTCCCTATCACAACACGAATTGCTGCACCCACAAAATTCCAACCAAACTTAAATGCCAAAAGCAACCTTAAGACTTAAGTTTAACATTTTCCTTTTTCGATTTCATATTGTTCTATTGTTAAATAAGAAAAACTACACTAAATATATTTTTAATTTAGTTCACTTCTTTCTTCATTATTCGAATACATCTGTATAAACAACTTAAACACCTACATGAAGACCCATGTGTGTAAGAAATATGTATGTATTCTGTTGTTGTATATACAATTCATTCCATCGGCGCTAAACTTAAATTGGAACTGCTTCCGATGTCTTTAAATGCCTGTAGTCACGCACTAAAGTTTTACCTTGATCCATGTGTCTGTTTTTTTTTGCAGGTAAAAGAATACATATGTATGTATGTTGGTGTATTGGTAACTTTTCGTAAGTGCTAACCACTGCCATAGTTTAATTCTTTATTGTTGTTGCCGTTAAACAAAACCTTCATTGTCTAGTTGTAACAAACCAAGTTTTATGTACTTTTATTTTATTTATACTTATTTTTGTTGAGCCGTGTTGCGATTTTGTATTGGTAAAAATAGGGCTTAACCATCAAAGTTTAACAAACTGAGTCAGCAGTTGATTATAAGAAATTAAATACTTTGTTAAATGCGAAAACACGTTCTTTGCTTAACAACTAACTAAAAGGGCCAGGAGGAAGGGAACAAAGAATTGCGAATTTAAAATGTTGATATTGATGTTTCTTTTCTACTCCTCAGCTGTTGTTCGTAAGGAGGCCAGGAGGAGAGCACAACAAATTGCGAATTTAAAATGTTGATACTGATATTTCCTTTTTCTTGCTCGTATTTTTGTAATCAACATTGAAAATGATTTTAACTAGGGAATTCGCTTATAAGCCCTCACATAGTGAAGGCGTTAAAAATGTTCTTAAGCGCTCCACCCATTAAAAAATATTATTATGTATGATATTCGCTATATTATTTCCATTGTGCCCTATAATATGAAATAAGTGGCCTAACGGTTTCAATTAAAATATGGCGCAACTTTCATTTAAAAATAAACATATCCTACTTATAAGCAAAATCACACTGTACAATATTGCCAATACATTTCACAGTAAAATGCACTAGTTTTTTTGAAAGTAAATTTTTTATAGTTAGAATTTCGAAAGGCAAAATGTCGCCTTTAACAGCCAAAACTTCGTTAAACTTAACCCATTAAGGACGGATGGATTTAATACTCAAAAACAGAGCCATCGTAAACAAATTCTGGATAACTTCAGGTAAGAGGTATCGGAAATTGGTTTTTACAGAAAGATAAAAAAAAAAATGGTAGGACTACTTTAAAAAAAATTTTGAAGTAAAATTTAACCCCCTTCTATTGTGAAAGTAAGCGGCTTAAAAGTTAGCAATTTTTGAAATTTGGAAAAAATGAACCACAACGGCTCTGGAAAAATAGGAGAGTAGAAAATTGAAAATAAATGTCACTGTGATTGATTATTGAGATAATTTTATTTCTTAATCTTTTTTCGGACAACAGCATAAAACTGTGGAAAATAAGCCGTTGGGTGTATGCTTAATTTGCATTTTGTACAACCAATTTTAGTTTTAAATCCACAATTCCATGCATTTTGCCATTTCTTGTGCATTTGTGACAACTTTTTCTCTTCTACCTACAGGAGGATCAGGAATTGTTACAAATGCTTCAACAACGCTCACCCGTAAATCAAATACTTCAACTTTCAGATTCTTCAAATTTTCTTAGCATGCAGTGTTATTTCCAGGCATTCACAATACCAGCTTCCAAAGTATTAGTAAATAACGGTGCGTACCAATGCTTAGAACGAATTTTAGTGCGGTAATTATTCATAACCTTGTCGAATAAGTCCTTTCAAAACCACTTTAGATCTTTTCAATTCACTTATTATATGTTGTTACTCTTCTCGTAATAAAAACCGGGAAAGCATTTAATTGTTTAAAAAAAAAACAAAAATCACCGTATAGAGCAGGGTTGTCAGATTGATTTTGACCTTTTTCGCCAAATTCAATGTAAAAAATCGCCAAAATCGCCATAGCCTTTGTTTACAAGTTTTTGACAATAAAATACATATTTTTTTAATTACTTAAACTATTTTTTATAAATCCTAAAAATTAAATTAGTTCCGTATAGCTAAAATACGCCAAAACTTCAAAAAAAGTCGCCATAACATATATTTTGTTTAATTTTTTTATAGAGCGAAATAAAAATCGTTAGTATACACAGAAAAGGTACGATGTTTACTTTAAAATAATTTATAGTAGTCTACTTAAAGCAACAAATAAAGAATTTTTGCGGTAAGTACTAAACAAATATTAGAGATACAATAGTTGCACTTTTATTATATATCTAAACGCTTCACCGGCAAGACTCGCTATTTGTCTTATTATTTGGAATACTTTGTAAGGGTATTACATTTATTCAACGAAAGTACAAAAGAAGTGCAACATTCCCATTCATATAACTTATCAGGCATGTCCTGAAAATCACTTTTTGTGAAAGTGAATTGAAATCACAAAAAAGGTGTTCTGGACAGCTTTTTGTCCAGAACATAATAATTGTGATTTTAAACCAGTCAGCTAAGTGGCCGCCGATTTTTTTTTACTTGCTTATTTGTTTCCACCATTTTTAACTAAGTTAAAACTTTTGTGGTTTTCAAAATACCCATTAATCACAATTGTGATTTGAAATCTTGTGATTTACAGAGCATGCCTGTATAACTCCTAATAACACGTCTAGAAGTTCATATTGCATTCTAATTCGAAGGCGAGTTTTAGTGGAGTTCATAGTTTCACAGGCATTACTAGTTGTAATAACCACATATTAAGGACAGCCAGAGTAAAGTCCTTAAAATTTTACCGACCTGCCGTATCCTTGTAGCTTTTAAATGTTGGCCTAAACTTATTTAGTTATGTTTCCAATTAACCATCGCTTATTTTTTCCATTGTGTTTCATAAACGTCCAAAGGTATGATAGGATTCATAAAAATCTTTAAAAAATCACTAACAACGACATATTTTATCTGTGATAATAAATTGCCACATACATATCGTTACCTAAAACGCAAAAGGCCCTAACTTACAAAAAATTAAAAATCGATTTTTTCAATAAATTTGATGAATTGCACCAACACTAATGTCCACAATAAATTTTGGAGTCTTTTTACCAAAATTAGAGATTTTATTAACAAAAAACAAACGGCCCTATCTACAAAAGATTATACGATACGCGCTAAAAGACCTAACTAACAGTTTGCATAATATGCAACATTGTCAATTGTCAAAACAACTGTTAGGTTTTACAATAAAAATAGAAGAAAAATAAATTATAAACAGTTTAAGGCAATTTATCGATTACCATTTTTAATAGTAATTTGTTTCTCCTGTAAAATTTTCAAAATGTTAGATAGGGCGTTTTGCGTTTTAGGTAACGATATGTATAAGTATAATGTGAAAATGTTTATAGACTTAAAATATATTAGTGTTTTAAGGAATTCTATTTTTTGTTTGTTTCAAGAGCAATTTTATATATAAAAAACACTTTTCTAGAAGATTTTCATTAACTTCATCAGCCAAATACCTATCATACATATGATTGCCTGAAATTTCATTCATAAAAATACGAGAATTAAAATAATAATATTTCTAAGTATTGAATTTTATGAATTTCAAAACAAATTCAAAGGTCATCAAAAATAGCCAGTTGGCGATTTTAACTATTTTATAAATCGCCAAAAATCGCCATGTCGCCAAATCAAAAATTAGGTCGCCAAACCAGTTAGAAAATCGCCACGTTTGGCGAGAAATCGCCACATCTGACAACCCTGGTATAGAGCAGAGATAGGCAAAATGTCGCCCATGGGCGCTTTGTTATTCTCTTATTTACACGTACTTAAGCACACGTACAGAAGAAAAAAATGAAAACAATTCAGTCTCGCTTGAGCAGTCGCACGGGTATGTTGTGTTAGCTTGCTGCTTGAGCAGCGTTGCCAAATATGATTTTTTTGTTAAAGGAATATTAAAAAAAAGGTTTATTTTATAATTCTTTGTTTAAAAAATAAGTTTTTTTTGTAAATTGTTTTTTTAAAAGTTCTTTTTTATAATTCTTTGTTTAAAAAATAAGCTTTTTTGTAAATTGTGCAGTTTAACATTAAAATTTTTTCTTTCAATTTTGGTATTTTATTTCTAACGACATTTTTGCATTTTAAAGGAATGATCGAACTTCATTATAATCCATAATTATGGAACATTGAAACACATAATAGTGACAGAAAAGAAGAACTTAACTTTTTCAAAACTTTTGATTAATTCATCTATTACTACGTTTATACGTAGCCTATTCGCGAATAAAAATTATTTGCGGTTAACTAACTTACTGTTTATATGTCTATTTCTTAATGAAAATTCTTATTTTTAAGTGATGCCAGATGGAAAATTTATTCATTTAGTAGCACTGTATGTTTATAAAGTTTTTATTTTTTAAGTGAAAAATATCAAAAATTATTGTGTATTTTGAAATTAATTTGCACATTTTTGATTTAATTTTACTTTTGTTGTCATATAAATATGCCACATCGAAATAAAAACGTAAAACGGTTGAAAGTGTGGCAATGCTTAAAACCTTATTTGCAAATAGTGTCGTTAATCAGGAATTGTTTTCATGAGTTAGCTATTCGCAAATAAAAATTTAATTCACTGTTTATGCGGCAATATTCTCTACTTGCAATATATTTATTTGCGAATAAGTGGTGCGTATAAACGTCGTATATGTCAAACTTGTAGGGACAACATTTTATACGCATGAGGTATTCGAGGTGTTCAACTGTGAGACGATTTCTGTGTTTATTTTTTATAAACTTAAAAAAAAACGGAATGAAGATTCACATGTAAAGGTTGATCGAAACATCGAATTCATCTTTAGAATTTAATTTTTTCTTTTTGGATATATGTTTTTGTTGATATTTTTTTCCAGAAGTTTATTCCACTTTCTAGAGGTAAAGATAAATATGTCAATACAAATACCCATAACATTAAATATCTGAAATTTCATCAAAATCGGATCACGAAATCGTGGGTCAGTCTTGAATGGGTTAACTTCGTTTAACTTTTATACCCACGCCACCGTAGGTGGAGGGGTATTACATATATTTGGTGATGTGGGTCACATATAAAAATATTGGTTCTGGAACCACCTTTTAGTATACCGATCAAAGAATCACTTTCTGAATCGATCGTACAACGTCCGTCCGGAAATGTTGAAGATAATTTGATAAAATTTGGTATACATATACGCTTTAACTGGTATAAGGACCAAGCCTATTGAAAATGTTTAAATTCGGCCTATAATTTCACCCTTTTTAAGCTTCTTTCCGGAATATAGTCTTTGTGCCAATAAACCATCGTATTGAGCATGTTGGAATTTAAATTTTATTTGGACAACAATTATTTTAATACAATGTAAATCATCTTATTTAATGACAAAGGAAGTCGTTCTTTTAAAACTGCAACCGGGGTCCCACATTATTTCTTTCGCTTTTGGACAGTGTAATGGAAGAGACTACCACGAAGGCTCTTCGATATGGGGATATTGAAGCCAAAATAATAAGTTTCGGTGAAAGCGCCAGAAAAGTAGGTTTGAGAATAAACTTTCTAAAGACAATACTTATGCGTATAGGTACCAATATAACGAATCCACGTACAGTAGAAAATATAATTATTGATGATGTGGAGTCATTTAAATATATTGGATGCAAGATAACCAAGAGGGCGCGTCTGAAGCTGATCGGATTTGATAGTTATTGTATATAAAGTAAATGAATATTCCTCTGTTTTTTATGGAATATGTAGTTAATTTTTTAATGGTTAATTTATATAAAATAACTGAAAACTCATTTGTTTTTACGGAACATGGAGTTGAATTTTTGACAGTAAAAATTAACCCTTATCCTGTATTAATGGGTCAAAATTACCCAAACAGTTTTTATTGCTCATTTATTCTTGAAATACTTAGCGGATTTTTTTTTAAACTTTTCTACAATCATTTTTTTAGTGAATACTATTGAAATTTAAAATATAATTTTTGTAGATCGTTTCACAAAGCGTATGTGAAAAAACTTACGCAATTGGTACTTTTGGGTCAAAATTGTCCAATGCAACAGAATAAATTTACACATGTGATACGAGCTTAGTAACCAAAAGTAACAACACCTTAGTGTTGTATTACCACACGATTTAAATTGAGCTTTTAACGAAATTTACGGCCTTTAAATAAAAATCCATGGAATACCTATCATGAAGGTTTTTTACAGAATAACTTACATATGGTGTAGATATGGGCTCAATCAAAAAAGAAACGCATGTATTTAAGGCAAATTGAGAACTTTGAGAAATTGTTTGGCGTGCCAACTCGGGAGCAATCCACATACAACTGGCCGTTTAAGCCAGCAATAGTCAGTGATAGGCCTTGTGCTTTGCTGATGGTAATATCAAAGGAATGACACAAAGGGAATTGGAGCCGCTTGAATTGGAATGGTAAATCGTTGGAAATAATCGGAATAAGTGGATTTCGAAAGTTTTAAAATGTTGAAATTGGATCATTATTAACTTAGTTTTCTTTTTAATATCTTCGGAACTACATAATCGATTTAGGAGTTTGATATCTCATTTTGAAAAACATGACAACCGCTTTCAAAAAATAAAAAAATAAAATAAAATAAAAAAATTACCCTCATAACATAATATTGATTTGACGGTCCATGGTTCATAAAATGGGTACATTCTCAAATATCGGTCTTGATCGAGAACACTTTTAGAACCTTACACTTTGCTCGCATATTTTTTAATACTCATTCTTGCAGCTGCTTACCGCGGAAAAAATATTTGTTTATTTTATGCACATTCTGGTCAAATTTCTTCGATATATTTTCCAGAACGGCAGTTAATAATGTTGCCCACCTGAAATTACAAAAAGGTTACACTGTGCACTGACGGAGTTTTCAAAGGACTTGATTCGATTACATTAACGACGCACAATGGGAGATTTTGGAAATATTTCTAGATATTTTGAGCACTTACATCGATTGGAATTAAATTTCAGATGGCTACTAAGGGTCTACACTCGAGTTTATGTTCTGGATTTAAAGTCTATTAGGAGGGTTGCCATGAATAACAAAGAGATAGCTATTATAATAGCTCTCGCTCACGCTTTAAATTTTAAAATTAATAGATTAATAAGTTTTAAAATTTTGAATTAAGTGAAGAAGTTTAGTTGGTCAAGCCTAATCATAAGAATAGTTCGGATAGTGAATATTTAAAGAGGGATTACTACATAGAATCTATAATCAATAATTACACTGGTCTACAAATTTGGAAAAAAATTGACTGCAGTCAACGAAGCAGAGCTCGAATTTGTCTATCACATCTTGTTAATTTTTTATCGCATGCTGGCAATACTGTAAAACAGTCAATACTAGCACTACAATTTCACAATAATTACGTTGACAGAAGCGCACATTCATTCCAAATCTTAATAATAGTGGCGTGTAAGCATGCCAGGGAGATCGTGTGTTACTCATTCAAGCTATTTTTGCGTTGTGTGTGGTGAAAATTTGGTTGGAAAAAGGATATGCAATATCAGAATCTTAAAATCTGCATATTCACATTATTTTTATTTAGACCAACCGTGCACAGCGATAATGTTTTGCATATTCTTCATTCGCATTTAGATTTTTTTTTTAAAAACTGGGACAAAAGCATGCTGGAAGACTATAACTGGACTCTAATACGTGTTACTGAACCAAAAAAATACAAACGACGCACAGAGGAGTATTTGGCCTGAAAAGCTGGCCAAAAAGGCAGCTCTTAAGAACTAAGTACGCAGCGCGACAGACAACAATATTTTACATTATATTGTAAATTTTGAAGACTTTTAGTTGCGATTTGTAGCTCTGAGACCCTGCTAAAGTCAGGAAAGTGAAGAAAATTATATGAGATTTAAATGTTTTTTTTCGGTTTCTGGATGTTTATATGATATTTTTTTTGCGGCTAAACGAATAAAGGTTTAACAAAGATTTTTTTTTCGCTGAAAGGTTTGATCAAAAGTTATTTAAAATATGTTGAATATTCATGTTGAAACAATTCGTTCAAAAGCTAAAAAAACAAATTATACACTTTTTTTTTGCAAAAAAAGGAAAAGAAGATTTTTTTTAAGGTGAGTTTAGCATGTCTACGAATTATGTTTGATACCACAATAAAATTTGGAATCTCTAATTTTAGAATCCAAAAAAAAAAGTGTGCGCAAGTTTGCGCCATTATTTTTGAAGATTTTTCTAAATTTTCACATTTCTTCTATTTTTGCTCATCGGGCACTTTTTCTTATACCTTTATATCGTCATAAACTTTTATGTATTTTGAATTATTGATTTCAACTGTTATTCACATCACTTTTAACACTTCACAATATTAATACCTGCCTATATGTAATTATAAATTGCAAAAATTCTTAATTATCCATAATAGTATTAAGGGAATCCCACACATCTCCATAAAAGATATTTTAAAGAAGCTGCTGAGGCCAGAAATAAGCACTTACGATTATATCGTTCGAATTACTCGAGGAAATGCAGCAGAAGCGATACAAATCGAGATGACTTGAATAGGTTATTTCTGAGCAGTGACCCTTTTTTAAGCTGCAGTACGCAAAGAGAACGAAATAATAAAAAAACTTTTTCATCAGAAACCATCACACTTCTTCTTCCTGACACCGATGATGCAGGTAATGAGGATACACATAATAATTAGTAAGGCATTTTTATTAGTTTAACTTTTCCGTTTATAAAGTATTAAATAATATAAAATAAATATAATAGAGTCTTTTTTCATAAAAATTACTGTTTTATAAGAGCCTTACAATTTTCAAATTTTTTTTTTAATTAGACTGTAAATCATATGTATGTATTTATGTACATACAGTCTGTCAAGAATGAGTTTAAACCTTTAAAATCAACATTTGTTAATTGAGTTATACCAACTTTTATTCCTTAGGAATGTGGCTTTTAGAAAAATCTTAAAAATTTAAACTTTTTGGTTCTTAAATTTTTTTATTGCATTTTGAAAACAAAAAATTTGACGCATTTTGGCATGTAAATTTTTTTTTCGCCATTAAATTTTTAATAACTCCAAAATAGTAATAGATATAAAATAAATGTGTATGGTGCATCTTCTGATCCTCCTGCTATTAAAATCGGAGAACACGTTTTCAAGTTATGGCAAAATATATAAGGCAACCCAACGATTTAGGGGGTGAAGTATGCCACGTCTTTAAAAGAAAATCCTTACGTACTAGAGAAAAACGGAAAAGAGTTTTGAATTAAGGGCATCAAAATCCATATAGTCCACATATGTACTTTTATTTCTAGGGTAGAAAAAATTTTTTTTGTTGCGCAGTGTACTTTTGTTGCGCAGTGTAATTTTTTCAAAATCTGCCACTAGACTTTTTATATCATGCTACACCTAAAACTATCAAAAAACTAAAACTTTTAATTCAAAAAACACGTTTAATAATTTTGGCCAGCTTTTCAGGCCAAATACTCCTCTGTGCGACGTTCAAATAACGCAATGCATTTTTGAAAATTCATTGATTTTTAAATAAACTAGTGACTTTTTTTATGTAAAAAACAAATAAAAAAATTTTTTGTGTCTTAAAAACCTGACGTGATAGAAAAAAAACAAACAATTACAGATTCGAATTCAGCCCAGCGAATTACCCTAGGAAAGATATTTGGTTGCTCCAGTCCAAAATCTTGTCGGCTAATCATCTGATTCGGCTTATCCAACTAAACTTCTTCACTCAATTCAAAATTTAAAACTATGCCACATTTTTCTTAATTGCAACGCACAAATGGTAAATTTAATACGAGTGGTATTTATTAAGCAAAATAAAGCTAATCCCTTTGTGATGAAAGCAAAATAAAAATGTGTCCATATTCTCTTTCAAAACTTTCTTACCTTGGGCACTCTAACCTTCTACTATTCTCCTTTATTCTTCAACCAACATTGATTAAAGGAGTGTTTGTGAAAGGCGCGTCAGAAAAATGCTTTGATTTCCTTGTTTTTTTTTTTTAGTTTAAAATACAAAACCATATTTAAGTGCCTTCGTATTTGTTTTCTGCTCTTTGAAATAGTGCATTCTAGTTGAGTGTCTGTGTGTGCTTCCGTTTGCTTTTTGAGTATTTTTTTTTTTTTTTTTTTTGAAGGCTAAAGCTAAATTTCTTTTTATATTTGAGTTGGAGCATTTCTTTGCTTTATTTTAACCAGAGTTTTTATGTTTTTGCTGGTTGTTAAGTTCTTGGCCTACAATTAGCGTTGCTTATAGTTTTAGTTGCAACTTAAATGTTGTTGCATTGCATGTTTTAGTAGTTGTAGAAGCAAAAAATATGTTCTTTTAATTGTTCACTTTTTCATCCTTAGCAACACCCCATTTATTTGTTTTTTTTTATTGTTTTAACTAAAACATTTTGTTAAAGGCATAATTTATGGGGTTTTTTACGAGAAAGTTTGTATTGAATTTTAAATACAGTGATGGATATAATTAGAATTTAATTTACGAAAGGTTGTAATATTACGTTTTTTTACTGCTAAAGATACTAAAATGCACGAAGGAATTTTCCATAAATACACTCAAAATATTATGTAGTTAAATTCAAACAAAAATTCATTTTAAACAACTAAAAATTCATTTAGAAAACGAAAAATTTACAATTCATTTAAAACAAATGATTTTTACATTCATTTTTAAATTTTTTAATTATTGAACAGCATATTCGTAAAATTGAATAGTTTTTACTTTTAAAAAATATATTTCAACCGACAACTCATTAACAAATTAACAAAAAAAAAAAAATACGGAAAAACATTATTTTTTTTTTAGTTTGTTTTTTTAATAACAAACATAAATGTTGAAAAATAAAATTATTCGTGCAAAAACTATATTTTAATTCAATTTAACAGTACCGAAAACGAATTTAATAACCTACAATCAGTTACTGTAATAATTTTATGAGTGTAGTAATTTCCATATCACAAAATTTTCTATTAGAAAATAGCAAAAATTTGAAATTTTTTTTACAAAAAGTTCTTTGCTGAAAATTTGCTACCCTCCACCGAGAGTTAGAATACTTTGGATGGCTTAATATGGATTCTATGATAAAGTATATGCCCCATTATTAGAATTTGTTGCGGTTTTAGTCTTATGGCCATTTTCTCATTAGGCGATTATCTCTTTTCCCAACGAAAAACTGCACTTTAAAGAAATTTGGTTTTCTCAATGTCTCATTTGCAATCAAATCAATCGCAAAGCTAACCGGCACTCATCTGCCAATTATTTATATTCCTTTTATTTGCCGTACAGATAAATTCAATCAGCTGACTCCCAACTTTTACATGTATTTTGATTGGCGTTGCCAGCTGAAAACTTTGTTTTTTGTCGGTGTATTGAGAAACCCAAAATCGTTAACGGACAGTTTATCGGTCCAATAAATTTATGTTGACATTAAGTAACAGACAGTTTGTCGATGCATTGAGAAAATGACCATTAGTTAGTTAAATTACAACTAAGTTATTCCATTGTGATCTATTCTGCGCTATTTACTTCACTTGGGCCCAGGACTTTCCAATTGAGTTGGTTTCACTTTCGATTTGTCTCCTCCAGGTGTAAGCGGGTCTGCCTCTTCTTTAACTGCCTTGGGAGTTCATTCAATTGCCATCTTGGCTACCTTTTCGTTGACGCGTCTGAGGACATGGCCAATCCAACTCCATTTACGATTGATGATCTGGATACATAGTACCAATTCACACGTTGCAAGTCTTATTGATCAGCTTGCTACCTTAAAGGCGAGAGAGAGTGAGAGAGAAACGTTTATGTTCCTCTCTTCACTCTCGTTATAAAGTAGTAAGCTGATCAATAAGACTTGCAACGTGTGAATTGGGACATACTGGTGTTTTACCTCTTCTTTTCAAAACGTCTCTGTTTGAGATAACATTTGGCCACACAGAAAAAATTATTGGCATTTTTTTTCAATTAATAGTGATTTTTAAATTTTAATATAAATTTGATTACGTTGAATGAATTAAAAAAAATATTTTTTTTTTCAATTAAAATTTTACTTGATTTTAAGCTTTATTTTAATTATAAGTTTAATTGAATCAATCATATCGGTTGTTTGAATTGAACACTTTGTTGCTTTCCTCCCTCATCAACAGTTTGCAAAAAATGTTACAAGTGCAACCAACATCTTTATAAATTTATTGTCTTTGCCCTTACATGTACATACACACAAACACACATGTTTTTGTCATTAAAAAGGACAGTAAGCGTCGCGTGCTAAAAAAAAAACTATCAACAAGTAAAAAATTAACTGAGATTTGTTATAGACGAATTACAATTATGACGACCACCAATGTCAATAATGAGCCTACATACATATGTATATTATGCGTAAAATAAAAAATCGCCTTGTGGCTGACCACATTGTTGACGGTGGTTATGATCGCAATCGAAATTTGGTGTTTATTTTCTTTGTTTGTTAATTCTTGAATTATTTTTGGCGTCATTTCATGTTGTGCGTTTAAAGTGAATTGGTGAAAAAAGTACAGCCAAATTACACAATAAAAATAGTTTTTTCTTTTCAATCTTGAATACCCTGAAGAATCAGAGTTATTCTACAATTTTATACAAAGTTGTAGGTATTTACGAAATTCCTTTGTCAAAAAAATCTTCCAAAATTTGTACAATTAAGCATGAGCTATTACAATTAAACAAATTAAACAAGTTATTTTTAAACCATTTTTAAATAAAACATATATTCTAAATATTATTATTTTGCTTCATTTAACCATCAACTGAATTGATTTAACAAACTTATTCAATTAACAATTTGTTTGATTGAATAATTTGCGTTATTGAATTTAGATTGTATTTCAAATACACTGTTTAATTTATTCAATTAAAAATTTAATCGATTTAATGCAAAAATTCAATCACTGTTTTAATCAGTACAATTATTAAAATAATTAATTTTCTGTATTGTAATCAATTACATTAGTAATTCATTCAATTAAAATATTGATTTTTTTTAAATTAATTTGTTAATTTATTCCATTAAAATATTGTTTAATATTAATAATTTTTTCAATTATTTTTGTAATTAAAATGTAAAAACTTTTTAATTGGGAAAAAAATCCTTGTTTTGCAATTTTTGCAAATTTGAGTAATTGGTATAATCATTTCGGTGATATGTAGGTGCAAAATTAAAAAATTTCTTAAAAATATCAACCCATTTGCGCGAAATTATAGTATGTTACAATAACCAAATTTAACAGGACAGCCATTTTTCTACTTTTCTCTGCTTTCGCTTGCAATATCAAAATGAAAATATACATTCAATTTTTGGAGCAACGAAGTAGAATTCGCCTACACTAGCTTGTCAGGTGACGTCTCTTTGAATGTAGAACAAGATTACATCAAAAACTCAGTTTCAAAAAAATTGGCTTGTACGATAATTTCGCGCAAAGGGGTCGATATCAAATTTTTGCTACTTGATTAACTTTTCCTTTTTATCCATTTTCATAGATTTAGTGTATATATAACTTTTTTTATGTAATTAAAAAATTAATATTGTGAAACGTTTACAATTCCTTATATTAACCTAATCCTTTTTAACCATTTACAATTTTGCTTCCATCTTCTTAACATCTATACAAATATAGACAGATACAAATTTTGTATACTTGTAGCCAACACTTTAATTACGACTAATAAAACCGATTGGATTTGCGTGTTAAGTCGTGAAAGGAAGACAAATAACCATACAATTAAAGCCTTTTTAGCCTTAAGCTCAAGTAAATAATTGTATAAAGTGCAAAGGAATGAAAAAACTTGACACAAGTTCACACAAACAAAATAAATAAAATGGATACTAAAAGATTTTGCTTAAAAAAAAATTAAAAAAAGTAGACACGTTTTTCCATATCCTGGCATCAGACACAACAACATATAATTCGCGTATATAAAATGAACTTAAATACAAATTTTACTCGTTTAAAGCAAAAACAGGGCGTATAAAATAATCTAAAGTGAAACAAATACAAACATGTTCCTAGTATTTGAATCCAGTTGTACACAAACACACTTAAACATTTGCCTTTAATTGCACCTGTGTACTGTGTGTGCCCTTTAACATTTAGTTATCTTGTCGTTTTCCTTAGCATTCATTCCATTTTGATGGGTTTGGATTAACTTTACTACTTGTCAGGCAAGAAGACCTTTTTACTCGAACATTTCCATTCACTTTTAAGGAATGTGCACGAATTTTAATTCGATGTTCGGTGTGAATATGTCTGTGGAAAATGAAGAATACATCTTCGACTACCTTATGATTTTATCGTGTGGAAGACAGTGATGTGGTTATATTTTTTTTAGAAATTGAAAAAGTTTCAATTCATTCCGCAAAATTTCCTATAAATTATTAAACATTGCAAAATTTCCTATAAATAGTGTAATATTGCAAAATTTCCTATTAATAATGATATTTAGCAAAATTTCTTATAAGTAGTGATGTATAACAAAATTTTCAAATAATGAAATTTATAGGAAAATTTCCTTGAAAAAGAAAATTTTTTTATAGTTTTTATAAATAGTGAAATATTGCAAAGATTCCTATAAATAGTGTAATATTGCAAATTTCCTGTTAATAGTGATATTTAACAAAATTTGCTATAAGTAGTGATATATTACAAAATTTCCTAATAATGAAATTTATAGGAAAATTTCCTTTAAAAAGAAAAATTTTTATAGTTTTTATAAATAGTGAAATATTGCAAAGTTTCCTTTTAAAAGTAAAATATTGCAAAATATCCTATAATAGTGATATATAGGAAAATTTACAAAATTTCCTATAAATAGTGAAATTTGTATAAAAAACAAAGAGTGCAATTTTACAAAATATCCTAATACATAGTGAAAAATTACAAAATTTTCGTATAATTAGTAAAATTTAATATAGTTAGTTATAAATAGTGACATTTTGCAAAGTTTTCTAAATTGTGAGACATTTCCTATAAATTGTGAAATCTTGCAAAATATGCTTTAAATAGTGATATTTTACAAAATTTCCTATAAATAGTGAAGTTTTACTAAATTTCCTATAAATAGTGAAATATTACAAAATTTCCTATAAAAAGTGATATATCACAAACTTTTCTATAAATAGTAATATATGACAAAATTTCCTATAAATAGTGAAATTTTACAAAATGTCCTATAAATAATGCAATATTACAAAATTTCCTATATATAGTGAAAATTTGCTAAATGTTTTATAAATTGCAATTTTACAAAACTTCCTATAAATAGTGAAATCTTACAAAATTTCCTATTAATAGTGAAATTTTACAAAATTTCCTATAAATAGTGAAATTTTACTAACTGTTCTATAAATAGTGAAATTTTGCAAGGTTTCCAATAAATTGTGAAATTTTGCAAAATATCCTATAAATAGTGAAATTTTACAAAATTTCCTATAAATAGTGAAATCTTACAAAATTTCCTATAAATAGTGATATTTTACAACATTTATTATAAATAGTCAAATTTTACAAAATTTTGTATAAATAGTGATATATGACAAAATTTTCTATGAATATTGGAATTTGACAAAATTTTCTATAAATATTGGAACATGTCAAAATTTCCTATAAATAGTGAAATTTTACAAAATTTCCTACAAATAGTGAAATTTGACAAAATTTCCTGTAAATAATGAAATTTTACAAAATTTCCTATAAATAGTGAAATTTTACTATATGTTCTATAAATAGTGAAATTTTGCAAAGTTTCCTATAAATTGTGAAATCTTGCAAAAAAAAAAGTCCTATAAATAGTGAAATTTTACAAAATTTCCTATAAATAGTGAAATCTTACAATATTTCCTATAAATAGTGAATTTTACAAAATTTCCTATTTTACAACATGTATTATAAATAGTGAAATTTGACAAAATTTCCTATAAATAGTGAAATTTTACAAAATTTCCTATTTTACAACATTTATTATAAATAGTAAAATTTTACAAAATTTTCTATAAAAAGTGATACATGACAAAATGTTCTATGAATATTGGAATTTTACAAAATTTTCTATAAATATTGGAACATGTCAAAATTTCCTATAAATAGTGATATTTTACAACATTTATTATAAATAGTTAAATTTTACAAAAATTTCTATAAATAGTGATATATGACAAAATTTTCTATGAATATTGGAATTTAACAAAATTTTCTATAAATATTGGAACATGTCAAAATTTCCTATAAATAGTGAAATTTTACAAAATTTCCTACAAATAGTGAAATTTGACAAAATTTTCTATAAATATTGATATTTGACAAAATTTCCTATAAATAGTGAAATTTTACAAAATTTCCTATAATTAGTGAAATTTTACTAACTGTTCTATAAATAGTGAAATTTTGCAAAAAAAATTCCTATAAATAGTGAAATTTCACAAAATTTCCTATAAATAATGAATTTTACAAAATTTCCTATTAATAGTGATATTTTACAAAATATCCTATAAATAGTGAAATTTTACAAAATTTCCTGTAAATATTGCAATTTTACAAAATTTCCTATAAATAGTAAAATTTTACTAAATGTTCTATAATTAGTGAAATTTTGCAAGGTTTCCAATAAATTGTGAAATTTTGCAAAATTTCCTATAAATAGTGATTTTTAACACAATTTTCTACAAATAGTGAAATCTTACAAAATTTCTATAAATAGTGAAATCTTACAATATTTCCTATAAATAGTGAATTTTACAAAATTTCCTATAAATAGTAATATTTTACAAAATATCCTATAAATAGAGATATTTTACAACATTTATTATAAATAGTTAAATTTTACAAAAATTTCTATAAATAGTGATATATGACAAAATTTTCTATGAATATTGGAATTTAACAAAATTTTCTATAAATATTGGAACATGTCAAAATTTCCTATAAATAGTGAAATTTTACAAAATTTCCTACAAATAGTGAAATTTGACAAAATTTTCTATAAATATTGATATTTGACAAAATTTCCTATAAATAGTGAAATTTTACAAAATTTCCTATAATTAGTGAAATTTTACTAACTGTTCTATAAATAGTGAAATTTTGCAAAAAAAAATTCCTATAAATAGTGAAATTTCACAAAATTTCCTATAAATAGTGAATTTTACAAAATTTCCTATTAATAGTGATATTTTACAAAATATCCTATAAATAGTGAAATTTTACAAAATTTCCTGTAAATATTGCAATTTTACAAAATTTCATATAAATAGTAAAATTTTACTAAATGTTCTATAATTAGTGAAATTTTGCAAGGTTTCCAATAAATTGTGAAATTTTGCAAAATTTCCTATAAATAGTGATTTTTAACACAATTTTCTACAAATAGTGAAATCTTACAAAATTTCTATAAATAGTGAAATCTTACAATATTTCCTATAAATAGTGAATTTTACAAAATTTCCTATAAATAGTAATATTTTACAAAATATCCTATAAATAGAGATATTTTACAACATTTATTATAAATAGTTAAATTTTACAAAAATTTCTATAAATAGTGATATATGACAAAATTTTCTATGAATATTGGAATTTAACAAAATTTTCTATAAATATTGGAACATGTCAAAATTTCCTATAAATAGTGAAATTTTACAAAATTTCCTACAAATAGTGAAATTTGACAAAATTTTCTATAAATATTGATATTTGACAAAATTTCCTATAAATAGTGAAATTTTACAAAATTTCCTATAATTAGTGAAATTTTACTAACTGTTCTATAAATAGTGAAATTTTGCAAAAAAAAATTCCTATAAATAGTGAAATTTCACAAAATTTCCTATAAATAGTGAATTTTACAAAATTTCCTATTAATAGTGATATTTTACAAAATATCCTATAAATAGTGAAATTTTACAAAATTTCCTGTAAATATTGCAATTTTACAAAATTTCATATAAATAGTAAAATTTTACTAAATGTTCTATAATTAGTGAAATTTTGCAAGGTTTCCAATAAATTGTGAAATTTTGCAAAATTTCCTATAAATAGTGATTTTTAACACAATTTTCTACAAATAGTGAAATCTTACAAAATTTCTATAAATAGTGAAATCTTACAATATTTCCTATAAATAGTGAATTTTACAAAATTTCCTACAAATAGTAATATTTTACAAAATATCCTATAAATAGTGATATTTTACAACATTTATTATAAATAGTTAAATTTTACAAAAATTTCTATAAATAGTGATATATGACAAAATTTTCTATGAATATTGGAATTTGACAAAATTTTCTATAAATATTGGAACATGTCAAAATTTCCTATAAATAGTGAAATTTTACAAAATTTCCTACAAATAGTGATATTTGATAAAATTTTCTATAAATATTGATATTTGACAAAATTTCCTATAAATAGTGAAATTTTACAAAATTTCCTATAATTAGTGAAATTTTACTAACTGTTCTATAAATAGTGAAATTTTGCAAGGTTTCCAATAAATTGTGAAATTTTGCAAAATTTCCTATAAATAGTGATTTTTAACACAATTTTCTATAAATTGTGAAATCTTACAAAATTTCTATAAATAGTGAAATCTTACAATATTTCCTATAAATAGTGAATTTTACAAAATTTCCTATAAATAGTGATATTTTACAAAATATCCTATAAATAGTGATATTTTACAACATTTATTATAAATAGTTAAATTTTACAAAAATTTCTATAAATAGTGGTATGTGACAAAATTTTCTATGAATATTGGAATTTGACAAAATTTTCTATAAATATTGGAACATGTCAAAATTTCCTATAAATAGTGAAATTTTACAAAATTTCCTACAAATAGTGATATTTGATAAAATTTTCTATAAATATTGATATTTGACAAAATTTCCTATAAATAGTGAAATTTTACAAAATTTCCTATAAATAGTGAAATTTTACTAAATGTTCTATAATTAGTGAAATTTTGCAAGGTTTTCAATAAATTGTGAAATTTTGCAAAATTTCCTATAAATAGTGATTTTTAACACAATTTTCTATAAATTGTGAAATCTTACAAAATTTCTATAAATAGTGAAATCTTACAATATTTCCTATAAATAGTGAATTTTACAAAATTTCCTATAAATAGTAATATTTTACAAAATATCCTATAAATAGAGATATTTTACAACATTTATTATAAATAGTTAAATTTTACAAAAATTTCTATAAATAGTGATATATGACAAAATTTTCTATGAATATTGGAATTTAACAAAATTTTCTATAAATATTGGAACATGTCAAAATTTCCTATAAATAGTGAAATTTTACAAAATTTCCTACAAATAGTGAAATTTGACAAAATTTTCTATAAATATTGATATTTGACAAAATTTCCTATAAATAGTGAAATTTTACAAAATTTCCTATAATTAGTGAAATTTTACTAACTGTTCTATAAATAGTGAAATTTTGCAAAAAAAAATTCCTATAAATAGTGAAATTTCACAAAATTTCCTATAAATAGTGAATTTTACAAAATTTCCTATTAATAGTGATATTTTACAAAATATCCTATAAATAGTGAAATTTTACAAAATTTCCTGTAAATATTGCAATTTTACAAAATTTCATATAAATAGTAAAATTTTACTAAATGTTCTATAATTAGTGAAATTTTGCAAGGTTTCCAATAAATTGTGAAATTTTGCAAAATTTCCTATAAATAGTGATTTTTAACACAATTTTCTACAAATAGTGAAATCTTACAAAATTTCTATAAATAGTGAAATCTTACAATATTTCCTATAAATAGTGAATTTTACAAAATTTCCTACAAATAGTAATATTTTACAAAATATCCTATAAATAGTGATATTTTACAACATTTATTATAAATAGTTAAATTTTACAAAAATTTCTATAAATAGTGGTATGTGACAAAATTTTCTATGAATATTGGAATTTAACAAAATTTTCTATAAATATTGGAACATGTCAAAATTTCCTATAAATAGTGAAATTTTACAAAATTTCCTACAAATAGTGATATTTGATAAAATTTTCTATAAATATTGATATTTGACAAAATTTCCTATAAATAGTGAAATTTTACAAAATTTCCTATAAATAGTGAAATTTTACTAAATGTTCTATAATTAGTGAAATTTTGCAAGGTTTTCAATAAATTGTGAAATTTTGCAAAATTTCCTATAAATAGTGATTTTTAACACAATTTTCTATAAATTGTGAAATCTTACAAAATTTCTATAAATAGTGAAATCTTACAATATTTCCTATAAATAGTGAATTTTACAAAATTTCCTATAAATAGTAATATTTTACAAAATATCCTATAAATAGAGATATTTTACAACATTTATTATAAATAGTTAAATTTTACAAAAATTTCTATAAATAGTGATATATGACAAAATTTTCTATGAATATTGGAATTTAACAAAATTTTCTATAAATATTGGAACATGTCAAAATTTCCTATAAATAGTGAAATTTTACAAAATTTCCTACAAATAGTGAAATTTGACAAAATTTTCTATAAATATTGATATTTGACAAAATTTCCTATAAATAGTGAAATTTTACAAAATTTCCTATAATTAGTGAAATTTTACTAACTGTTCTATAAATAGTGAAATTTTGCAAAAAAAAATTCCTATAAATAGTGAAATTTCACAAAATTTCCTATAAATAGTGAATTTTACAAAATTTCCTATTAATAGTGATATTTTACAAAATATCCTATAAATAGTGAAATTTTACAAAATTTCCTGTAAATATTGCAATTTTACAAAATTTCATATAAATAGTAAAATTTTACTAAATGTTCTATAATTAGTGAAATTTTGCAAGGTTTCCAATAAATTGTGAAATTTTGCAAAATTTCCTATAAATAGTGATTTTTAACACAATTTTCTACAAATAGTGAAATCTTACAAAATTTCTATAAATAGTGAAATCTTACAATATTTCCTATAAATAGTGAATTTTACAAAATTTCCTACAAATAGTAATATTTTACAAAATATCCTATAAATAGTGATATTTTACAACATTTATTATAAATAGTTAAATTTTACAAAAATTTCTATAAATAGTGATATATGACAAAATTTTCTATGAATATTGGAATTTGACAAAATTTTCTATAAATATTGGAACATGTCAAAATTTCCTATAAATAGTGAAATTTTACAAAATTTCCTACAAATAGTGATATTTGATAAAATTTTCTATAAATATTGATATTTGACAAAATTTCCTATAAATAGTGAAATTTTACAAAATTTCCTATAATTAGTGAAATTTTACTAACTGTTCTATAAATAGTGAAATTTTGCAAGGTTTCCAATAAATTGTGAAATTTTGCAAAATTTCCTATAAATAGTGATTTTTAACACAATTTTCTATAAATTGTGAAATCTTACAAAATTTCTATAAATAGTGAAATCTTACAATATTTCCTATAAATAGTGAATTTTACAAAATTTCCTATAAATAGTGATATTTTACAAAATATCCTATAAATAGTGATATTTTACAACATTTATTATAAATAGTTAAATTTTACAAAAATTTCTATAAATAGTGGTATGTGACAAAATTTTCTATGAATATTGGAATTTGACAAAATTTTCTATAAATATTGGAACATGTCAAAATTTCCTATAAATAGTGAAATTTTACAAAATTTCCTACAAATAGTGATATTTGATAAAATTTTCTATAAATATTGATATTTGACAAAATTTCCTATAAATAGTGAAATTTTACAAAATTTCCTATAAATAGTGAAATTTTACTAAATGTTCTATAATTAGTGAAATTTTGCAAGGTTTTCAATAAATTGTGAAATTTTGCAAAATTTCCTATAAATAGTGATTTTTAACACAATTTTCTATAAATTGTGAAATCTTACAAAATTTCTATAAATAGTGAAATCTTACAATATTTCCTATAAATAGTGAATTTTACAAAATTTCCTATAAATAGTAATATTTTACAAAATATCCTATAAATAGAGATATTTTACAACATTTATTATAAATAGTTAAATTTTACAAAAATTTCTATAAATAGTGATATATGACAAAATTTTCTATGAATATTGGAATTTAACAAAATTTTCTATAAATATTGGAACATGTCAAAATTTCCTATAAATAGTGAAATTTTACAAAATTTCCTACAAATAGTGAAATTTGACAAAATTTTCTATAAATATTGATATTTGACAAAATTTCCTATAAATAGTGAAATTTTACAAAATTTCCTATAATTAGTGAAATTTTACTAACTGTTCTATAAATAGTGAAATTTTGCAAAAAAAAATTCCTATAAATAGTGAAATTTCACAAAATTTCCTATAAATAGTGAATTTTACAAAATTTCCTATTAATAGTGATATTTTACAAAATATCCTATAAATAGTGAAATTTTACAAAATTTCCTGTAAATATTGCAATTTTACAAAATTTCATATAAATAGTAAAATTTTACTAAATGTTCTATAATTAGTGAAATTTTGCAAGGTTTCCAATAAATTGTGAAATTTTGCAAAATTTCCTATAAATAGTGATTTTTAACACAATTTTCTACAAATAGTGAAATCTTACAAAATTTCTATAAATAGTGAAATCTTACAATATTTCCTATAAATAGTGAATTTTACAAAATTTCCTACAAATAGTAATATTTTACAAAATATCCTATAAATAGTGATATTTTACAACATTTATTATAAATAGTTAAATTTTACAAAAATTTCTATAAATAGTGGTATGTGACAAAATTTTCTATGAATATTGGAATTTAACAAAATTTTCTATAAATATTGGAACATGTCAAAATTTCCTATAAATAGTGAAATTTTACAAAATTTCCTACAAATAGTGATATTTGATAAAATTTTCTATAAATATTGATATTTGACAAAATTTCCTATAAATAGTGAAATTTTACAAAATTTCCTATAAATAGTGAAATTTTACTAAATGTTCTATAATTAGTGAAATTTTGCAAGGTTTTCAATAAATTGTGAAATTTTGCAAAATTTCCTATAAATAGTGATTTTTAACACAATTTTCTATAAATTGTGAAATCTTACAAAATTTCTATAAATAGTGAAATCTTACAATATTTCCTATAAATAGTGAATTTTACAAAATTTCCTATAAATAGTAATATTTTACAAAATATCCTATAAATAGAGATATTTTACAACATTTATTATAAATAGTTAAATTTTACAAAAATTTCTATAAATTGATATATGACAAAATTTTCTATGAATATTGGAATTTAACAAAATTTTCTATAAATATTGGAACATGTCAAAATTTCCTATAAATAGTGAAATTTTACAAAATTTCCTACAAATAGTGAAATTTGACAAAATTTTCTATAAATATTGATATTTGACAAAATTTCCTATAAATAGTGAAATTTTACAAAATTTCCTATAATTAGTGAAATTTTACTAACTGTTCTATAAATAGTGAAATTTTGCAAAAAAAAATTCCTATAAATAGTGAAATTTCACAAAATTTCCTATAAATAGTGAATTTTACAAAATTTCCTATTAATAGTGATATTTTACAAAATATCCTATAAATAGTGAAATTTTACAAAATTTCCTGTAAATATTGCAATTTTACAAAATTTCATATAAATAGTAAAATTTTACTAAATGTTCTATAATTAGTGAAATTTTGCAAGGTTTCCAATAAATTGTGAAATTTTGCAAAATTTCCTATAAATAGTGATTTTTAACACAATTTTCTACAAATAGTGAAATCTTACAAAATTTCTATAAATAGTGAAATCTTACAATATTTCCTATAAATAGTGAATTTTACAAAATTTCCTACAAATAGTAATATTTTACAAAATATCCTATAAATAGTGATATTTTACAACATTTATTATAAATAGTTAAATTTTACAAAAATTTCTATAAATAGTGATATATGACAAAATTTTCTATGAATATTGGAATTTGACAAAATTTTCTATAAATATTGGAACATGTCAAAATTTCCTATAAATAGTGAAATTTTACAAAATTTCCTACAAATAGTGATATTTGATAAAATTTTCTATAAATATTGATATTTGACAAAATTTCCTATAAATAGTGAAATTTTACAAAATTTCCTATAATTAGTGAAATTTTACTAACTGTTCTATAAATAGTGAAATTTTGCAAGGTTTCCAATAAATTGTGAAATTTTGCAAAATTTCCTATAAATAGTGATTTTTAACACAATTTTCTATAAATTGTGAAATCTTACAAAATTTCTATAAATAGTGAAATCTTACAATATTTCCTATAAATAGTGAATTTTACAAAATTTCCTATAAATAGTGATATTTTACAAAATATCCTATAAATAGTGATATTTTACAACATTTATTATAAATAGTTAAATTTTACAAAAATTTCTATAAATAGTGGTATGTGACAAAATTTTCTATGAATATTGGAATTTAACAAAATTTTCTATAAATATTGGAACATGTCAAAATTTCCTATAAATAGTGAAATTTTACAAAATTTCCTACAAATAGTGATATTTGATAAAATTTTCTATAAATATTGATATTTGACAAAATTTCCTATAAATAGTGAAATTTTACAAAATTTCCTATAAATAGTGAAATTTTACTAAATGTTCTATAATTAGTGAAATTTTGCAAGGTTTTCAATAAATTGTGAAATTTTGCAAAATTTCCTATAAATAGTGATTTTTAACACAATTTTCTATAAATTGTGAAATCTTACAAAATTTCTATAAATAGTGAAATCTTACAATATTTCCTATAAATAGTGAATTTTACAAAATTTCCTATAAATAGTGATATTTTACAAAATATCCTATAAATAGTGATATTTTACAACATTTATTATAAATAGTTAAATTTTACAAAAATTTCTATAAATAGTGGTATGTGACAAAATTTTCTATGAATATTGGAATTTGACAAAATTTTCTATAAATATTGGAACATGTCAAAATTTCCTATAAATAGTGAAATTTTACAAAATTTCCTACAAATAGTGATATTTGATAAAATTTTCTATAAATATTGATATTTGACAAAATTTCCTATAAATAGTGAAATTTTACAAAATTTCCTATGATTAGTGAAATTTTACTAACTGTTCTATAAATAGTGAAATTTTGCAAGGTTTCCAATAAATTGTGAAATTTTGCAAAATTTCCTATAAATAGTGATTTTTAACACAATTTTCTGTAAATTGTGAATCTTACAATATTTCCTATAAATAGTGAATTTTACAAAATTTCCTATAAATAGTGATATTTTACAAAATATCCTATAAATAGTGATATTTTACAACATTTATTATAAATAGTTAAATTTTACAAAAATTTCTATAAATAGTGATATATGACAAAATTTTCTATGAATATTGGAATTTAACAAAATTTTCTATAAATATTGGAACATGTCAAAATTTCCTATAAATAGTGAAATTTTACAAAATTTCCTACAAATAGTGATATTTGATAAAATTTTCTATAAATATTGATATTTGACAAAATTTCCTATAAATATTGAAATTTTACAAAATTTCCTATAAATAGTGAATTTTACAAAATTTCCTATAAATAGTGATATTTTACAAAATATCCTATAAATAGTGATATTTTACAACATTTATTATAAATAGTTAAATTTTACAAAAATTTCTATAAATAGTGATATATGACAAAATTTTCTATGAATATTGGAATTTAACAAAATTTTCTATAAATATTGGAACATGTCAAAATTTCCTATAAATAGTGAAATTTTACAAAATTTCCTACAAATAGTGATATTTGATAAAATTTTCTATAAATATTGATATTTGACAAAATTTCCTATAAATAGTGAAATTTTACAAAATTTCCTATAAATAGTGAAATTTTACTAAATGTTCTATAATTAGTGAAATTTTGCAAGGTTTCCAATAAATTGTGAAATTTTGCAAAATTTCCTATAAATAGTGATTTTTAACACAATTTTCTATAAATTGTGAAATCTTACAAAATTTCTATAAATAGTGAAATCTTACAATATTTCCTATAAATAGTGAATTTTACAAAATTTCCTATAAATAGTGATATTTTACAAAATATCCTATAAATAGTGATATTTTACAACATTTATTATAAATAGTTAAATTTTACAAAAATTTCTATAAATAGTGGTATGTGACAAAATTTTCTATGAATATTGGAATTTGACAAAATTTTCTATAAATATTGGAACATGTCAAAATTTCCTATAAATAGTGAAATTTTACAAAATTTCCTACAAATAGTGATATTTGATAAAATTTTCTATAAATATTGATATTTGACAAAATTTCCTGTAAATATTGCAATTTTACAAAATTTCCTATAAATAGTAAAATTTTACTAAATGTTCTATAATTAGTGAAATTTTGCAAGGTTTCCAATAAATTGTGAAATTTTGCAAAATTTCCTATAAATAGTGATTTTTAACACAATTTTCTATAAATTGTGAAATCTTACAAAATTTCTATAAATAGTGAAATCTTACAATATTTCCTATAAATAGTGAATTTTACAAAATTTCCTATAAATAGTGATATTTTACAAAATATCCTATAAATAGAGATATTTTACAACATTTATTATAAATAGTTAAATTTTACAAAAATTTCTATAAATAGTGAAATCTTACAATATTTCCTATAAATAGTGAATTTTACAAAATTTCCTATAAATAGTAATATTTTACAAAATATCCTATAAATAGTGATATTTTACAACATTTATTATAAATAGTTAAATTTTACAAAAACTTCTATAAATAGTGATATATGACAAAATTTTCTATGAATATTGGAATTTGACAAAATTTTCTATAAATATTGGAACATGTCAAAATTTCCTATAAATAGTGAAATTTTACAAAATTTCCTACAAATAGTGATATTTGATAAAATTTTCTATAAATATTGATATTTGACAAAATTTCCTATAAATAGTGAAATTTTACAAAATTTCCTATAATTAGTGAAATTTTACTAACTGTTCTATAAATAGTGAAATTTTGCAAGGTTTCCAATAAATTGTGAAATTTTGCAAAATTTCCTATAAATAGTGATTTTTAACACAATTTTCTATAAATTGTGAAATCTTACAAAATTTCTATAAATAGTGAAATCTTACAATATTTCCTATAAATAGTGAATTTTACAAAATTTCCTATAAATAGTGATATTTTACAAAATATCCTATAAATAGTGATATTTTACAACATTTATTATAAATAGTTAAATTTTACAAAAATTTCTATAAATAGTGATATATGACAAAATTTTCTATGAATATTGGAATTTAACAAAATTTTCTATAAATATTGGAACATGTCAAAATTTCCTATAAATAGTGAAATTTTACAAAATTTCCTACAAATAGTGATATTTGATAAAATTTTCTATAAATATTGATATTTGACAAAATTTCCTATATATAGTGAAATTTTACAAAATTTCCTATAAATAGTGAAATTTTACTAAATGTTCTATAATTAGTGAAATTTTGCAAGGTTTCCAATAAATTGTGAAATTTTGCAAAATTTCCTATAAATAGTGATTTTTAACACAATTTTCTATAAATTGTGAAATCTTACAAAATTTCTATAAATAGTGAAATCTTACAATATTTCCTATAAATAGTGAATTTTACAAAATTTCCTATAAATAGTGATATTTTACAAAATATCCTATAAATAGTGATATTTTACAACATTTATTATAAATAGTTAAATTTTACAAAAATTTCTATAAATAGTGGTATGTGACAAAATTTTCTATGAATATTGGAATTTGACAAAATTTTCTATAAATATTGGAACATGTCAAAATTTTCTATAAATAGTGAAATTTTACAAAATTTCCTACAAATAGTGATATTTGATAAAATTTTCTATAAATATTGATATTTGACAAAATTTCCTATAAATAGTGAAATTTTACAAAATTTCATATAATTAGTGAAATTTTACTAACTGTTCTATAAATAGTGAAATTTTGCAAGGTTTCCAATAAATTGTGAAATTTTGCAAAATTTCCTATAAATAGTGATTTTTAACACAATTTTCTATAAATTGTGAAATCTTACAAAATTTCTATAAATAGTGAAATCTTACAATATTTCCTATAAATAGTGAATTTTACAAAATTTCCTATAAATAGTGATATTTTACAAAATATCCTATAAATAGTGATATTTTACAACATTTATTATAAATAGTTAAATTTTACAAAAATTTCTATAAATAGTGATATATGACAAAATTTTCTATGAATATTGGAATTTGACAAAATTTTCTATAAATATTGGAACATGTCAAAATTTCCTATAAATAGTGAAATTTTACAAAATTTCCTACAAATAGTGATATTTGATAAAATTTTCTATAAATATTGATATTTGACAAAATTTCCTGTAAATATTGCAATTTTACAAAATTTCCTATAAATAGTAAAATTTTACTAAATGTTCTATAATTAGTGAAATTTTGCAAGGTTTCCAATAAATTGTGAAATTTTGCAAAATTTCCTATAAATAGTGATTTTTAACACAATTTTCTATAAATTGTGAAATCTTACAAAATTTCTATAAATAGTGAAATCTTACAATATTTCCTATAAATAGTGAATTTTACAAAATTTCCTATAAATAGTGATATTTTACAAAATATCCTATAAATAGTGATATTTTACAACATTTATTATAAATAGTTAAATTTTACAAAAATTTCTATAAATAGTGATATATGACAAAATTTTCTATGAATATTGGAATTTAACAAAATTTTCTATAAATATTGGAACATGTCAAAATTTCCTATAAATAGTGAAATTTTACAAAATTTCCTACAAATAGTGATATTTGATAAAATTTTCTATAAATATTGATATTTGACAAAATTTCCTATAAATAGTGAAATTTTACAAAATTTCCTATAAATAGTGAATTTTACAAAATTTCCTATAAATAGTGATATTTTACAAAATATCCTATAAATAGTGAAATTTTACAAAATTTCCTGTAAATATTGCAATTTTACAAAAGTTCCTATAAATAGTAAAATTTTACTAAATGTTCTATAATTAGTGAAATTTTGCAAGGTTTCCAATAAATTGTGAAATTTTGCAAAATTTCCTATAATAGTGATTTTCAACACAATTTTCTATAAATTGTGAAATCTTACAAAATTTCTATAAATAGTGAAATCTTACAATATTTCCTATAAATAGTGAATTTTACAAAATTTCCTATAAATAGTGATATTTTACAAAATATCCTATAAATAGTGATATTTTACAACATTTATTATAAATAGTTAAATTTTACAAAAATTTCTATAAATAGTGATATATGACAAAATTTTCTATGAATATTGGAATTTGACAAAATTTTCTATAAATATTGGAACATGTCAAAATTTGCTATAAATAGTGAAATTTTACAAAATTTCCTACAAATAGTGAAATTTGACAAAATTTTCTATAAATATTGATATTTGACAAAATTTCCTATAAATAGTGAAATTTTACAAAATTTCCTATAAATAGTGAAATTTTATAAAACTTTAGAAAAAGTCTTATAAATAGTGAATCTTTGCAAAACTTCCTATAAATAGTAAAAGTTTACAAAATGTTCTATAAACAGTGAAAAATTGCGAAATTTCCTATAAGTAGTGAAATTTTGTATTATTAAATATAAGTAGTGACATTTTGCATAGTTTCTTATAAATAGTAAAATTTTGCAAAGTTTCTAATCAAATGTGAAATTTTGCAAAGTTTTAAATAAATAATGATATATTGCAAAATTGTGAAATTTTACAAAATTTTCTATAAATACGGAAATTTTACAAAATTTCCGATAAATAGTGAAACTTTACAAAATTTATTATAAATAGTGAAACTTTGCAATATTTTCTCTTAATAGTGATATTTGACAAAATTTTCTATAAATAGTGAAATATGACAATTCTTCCCATTTATATCGAAATTTTTCTCAATTAGCTGTAAATAGTAAAGTTTCCTATAAATAATGCAATCTTGCAAAATTTCCTGAGTAATTAAGAGAGTGTTGAGTGACATTATTTCTTTCGTCTTTTTTCAAAATTTTCAAATAACACGATTTTGTTTGTCGTGCTAAATTCCCAATTTTTATTCTTGAAAAAACACTGAAATTTATTGTTGATGGGATAAGCTGTTGATGCGCATTTCACTAGTTGCTTAGGCCAGATCATCAGAAAACTTCATCCAAAGATTTTAGAAAAACTAAAGATATACAAATAAAACTGTTAAGCGAATAAAAATTATAAGTACCAGTTTTACTTGTAAAAATATCAAAGCTCAAACAAAAAATTTCAGTGTTTTTAATCAAGAATAAAATTTGGGAATTAAGTTCGCCAAACAAAATCTTGTTATTTGAATATTTTTTTATTATCAGAAATTTTATTTTAAACCACTGTTTCCGTTTTGTGTTATTTTATTTCCCGTTGCTTTTTATGTTCCAGCATTTGAGAAATTTGCTTTTTTGTGTACTAGTAAGTCTACTTCTTTTTAATTTTTTTTTATGCATTACTGTGTGAGTATGTGTTAGACGTTAAACTATTTATCAGTCTTTGTTGGCAAACGTGTCTTAAGTAAAGGAATTGTAATTATTTTCCTTCAAATGTAAACACAAATGAGATTTGTATTTGTAATTATAAAATAACTTAAAGTGATTAAATAAAAGCTTTTACGAAGTATATATTTTTCAAAAGGTTTAAGTATATTTCTGTGTTTTAAACGGTTAAAGTAATTAATGATATCAAGATTTGGTATTTATTTTTTCTTTTGGTTAAAGACATTTAAAAATGTTCTTTTAAGATTAGATGATTGGTTGACTAAAAACTTTAGAGGAATAAAAGAAAAATGTAGGAAGGCAAATATTTGACAATGGTGTTCAATCTTTCACAGGAGGAGAAACTTATGAAGTTTTTCTAAATAAAATTAATTATTTAAACGAATGTAAACCATTAATAATTTGGAAATTCTTAGTGAATTTAGGAAAAAAGGAAAAACACTGCATAAACATCTTGATTCCACAAAATTAGCCCATATCACCCTAGTGTTCCATTTTTGTAACAGTATATTTTTTTTGTGTGAATGCAGTTCCAATTATTTTTATGCTGTGGTAACCCTGAGGTGGTCACCTAACCAACTAAAGGTCCCTTATTTTTTTCAGTGCTAAAATTTTTTGTTTTGTTGCGTATTGTTTGTTTAAGTTTTTTGAAAAAAATGTCTCGACGCAAAATGTAAGTTATTTGTGTTTGCTCACAATGTAAACGAATATTTTTTTAGTGTTCATAAATTTATTGCTGATATATAAAATAAATTTAAAACAAAACAAAATTTTCAGTTTTTTGTGTATCGTTTTTTTACACATAAATGCACCGTGCCATTATTGGAACAGTGGGACAATATACCTTTGTTAATTAAAGTAGAACTTAAAAAGTTAAATAGTCTGTTTGTACTTGTGTTGTTCAACTGTTTTAGTATTATTAATTATATTTATTAACATTATTGTTTAGGAGGGTATCAAAATACCCTCTTAAAATTTGTATTGAAATCTGATAACAGGAAGATCGCTTGGGATAATATGGGTTAGATTCGATTTGCAGCTTTGTCAATAGCATCAAGCACTGTCATTGAAGTATGTAGTTTTACGCAATTTTTTGTCTTAGTCATTGGCTTAAAAAAAAAAGCTTAAGCTTTTGGATCAATACTAAAATGGATAGAATATCACGGCAATAACTCTCTTGGCTTCTAGAAATAGATTTTACTAAAAAAGTATTAAATAATATATTTTAAATTATACCCACACCACAATAATGGAGAGTTATACCCACACCACAATAGTGGAGAGGGTATTATGCATTTGTGCTGATGTTTGTAAAGCCTTAAAATATTGGTCCTAGACCCACCTTAAGGTATTCCGATCGTCTTAGAATAAGTTTCTGAGTCGAACTAGCGATGTCCGTCCGGCTGGATGGCTGGCTGGCTGTGCATGTAACCTTGTGCGCAAAGTACAGGTCGCAGTTTTGGAAACAATTTAATAAAATTTGAGTCACAGGTTTTTATTGGCATAAGGACCAAGCCTATTGAAAATGGGCCGAATCGTAGGACCATGAGGGAAGATAGGAGGAAATTTCTGCCTCTCAGAAACTATTAAACCGAATTTAATGAAATTTAAAACATCGATAGAAACATATTTTTATGGACACATTAGCTGTGTAGTTTTTCAAAAATAGGATCACAAGGGGAGGTAGGTGGCAATTTCTGCTTCTCACGAACTTTCAACCCGATTTGAATGAAGTTTATAAACATAGATAAATCCATATTAATATGGACATAAAAACATAATATGTTTTTAAATACTGTGGTGTATGGTATTATATGGTCGGGCTTGACCGACTATACTTTCTTACTTGTTTTTACTTTCTTTTTTACCTATTTTTAATAAAATAACACTACATTGAAAGAATTCTCTTCGCAATACCAATGAATTTTGACATTAATCCCATGAAAAATTGCATTAAAAAGGAACCTATGCAGCGCTTCGTTGGATCAATGAAACGTGTTTCATTAAAAGGATTTAATGAAACATTACATTAGATGAATACTTTCAATAAAGTAAAAATTTTTTTTATTTTTTTTAATTATTTTTTTTTTTATTTCTTTAATTATTTTTTTTTTATTTTTTCTTATTTTATTTTACTGCATTTTATTTATTTTTTTGTCTCTGGCGGGATTCGATCGCGCAACCTCGGTGCTGGTAGACTAGCTCACTACCAGCTAGTCTACCGGGGCAGTGTAGTTTTTGGATAAAAAAACAATGTTTTTTACTCAATTAAGAGCGTAAATATGAGATTAAATTGTCCATAATAACAATAACAACGTTGATTGAAAGTGGATTGAAAGTTTTTGTTTCATTACTATAATGACATTTTTATTGTCATAATGAAAATTTAAATTTATGAAGGCAATTATTGAAATATGTTGCTTTTATAAAAAAATTTTTTGATTTCAGAAATTTAATGGCATACATGTAACATTCGATGTATGAAATTATTAAATCTTACATTTTTTAATTAACAATTAAACATTTTTTTAAGGAAACTATAATTTTGTATTAATTTATGAATATAGTTATGTTTGTATATTGTTTTTTTATGTTCCCAATTAAAATTTTTTGTTTAACTTGGACAAACTTAAGTTTTCATATATCCAATGAAAATTTTTAACGTAATTACGAAATCCAATGAAGCGATTTTAACGAAAATACTTAATTTTAACTATGAAATTCCATGTTCATTAAATATATGAAGCATTTTTCTTTCAGTGTAACAACACAAAAAAATGGCAAAACGTAACAAGAATGAATCGTATCAACAGCATGTTTGGCAAAGTAGTTTCAGAGAGATGCCTTATAGAATACAAAATTTAGCGATGACATTAAAAGTTACATTTGCGGTGAATTAAATTTGTATGGCATTGCCAAATTTAGCAATGCACGTTACAGTAATGCATTCGTAGCCAAAAATCGCTATATCAACTGTATAGATTACACTACGTGACAATTTTTTGACCAAATGAATTTGACACCTAATCTTTATGTAAAATTTTCCGCTGAATCTGAATATGAAGTCAGAATTATCAAAAGTTTTTGAGATATTCCAAAATAACCATTATTTGTGTTTTTAAAAAAGATTCTGTGACTGAAATGCAAATATCCAAAAAATAAAATTTTAGCCTATTTCAATACGAACATTTTGTGCCCAATAGGATCCGGATCGGTGCAATAATGACAAAGTAACAGAAGATTAATTAAACTAACCCCCAACAAATTAATAAACAAAGCTTAATTTTTAGTAACAATAAATATTAAAAATTGCTTAAAAGTATTAAATTTCTATGTGGCTTAATTTACAAAATCTTCTGTAGCTTTGTCATTTTTGTACCAATATATGCCTTATTGGGCGCAAACTGTTCATATTAAAAAAGTCTAATGTCGCAAGCAATAAAAAATTAGGATTTTTAAATCATTGGTTTAAAAAAAATTACTTGAATAGAGCAAAATTTAACAAAATCATAAAATGTTCAATGTAACTTGAACTTTTGTCCACTGTAACTCTGACCAATCTTCACAAGCAATCCATGGTTATTTTAGAAATTGTATAACCTTTCATTAGAAAGAAAGAATGACATACCCGTTTTAAGTTTTTGAAGATATATGAATTTCAGTCACATCATCTTTTTTAAACACAAATAACGGTTATTTTGGAATATCTCAAAAGCTGTTCTACTTTTGACAATTCTGATTCAATTGAAAATTTTACATAATGATTAAGGCGCCCGTACACGACATGTATTTGTCATCTGACATGTCAAATTTTCAAGTCACATGTAATTGTTCATGTCTGTCAAAATGGCTGTTTTACATAAGGTTTATAATATTCGGTCACAAACGTACATGTAATTTGCTTCTGACATTGTCTCTGTTTTTTTCGCATTGTTATTGCAGAAACCAAAGTAGTTCTCGGTTTCAAAATAGCTTGCTGCCGCCACGAAAATATTTATTTGCGCCGTAAAATAATTTAGCCATCTCAACATTTTTTTCTTTTATTTTAAAGATACCAATTTAGAATTTTATAATTAAACGGTTTTTATGTATATATTTACATAAATTATATTCAATGGTGAGATGAGCATACATATCTTGGTATTGTAAAATATTAATTTCAGCCGGCTAATGATTCCGTCAATAGTTGACGCCGCTGCCAGTTTCTTCCCGGCATAGATTTCTGATGTCAGATGGTTTGTCAGAAGAAAATAGAGCACGCTCTAATTGAAATTTTGTCAGATGACTTTGCGTCTGACTTTTACAGAAGCAAAGTTAAAAAGGTAACACACGACATGTATGTGTTTTGCAGTGGGAAATTTGACATGTCAGATGACAAAAACATGTCGTCTATACGCTCCTTTAGCTGTCTGATTCATTTGGTCACGACTTTGTTGAAATTTTGTCACGTAGTGTTATTAGTGATAGATATTTAACTTTAGCTAATTACAGAATTCGGTCACTGGACAGTCTGAAGAATATTTTAGTAACGACAATCATTGGATTGTTAAGGAGTTCCTCTAGAAATCGAGTGGGAGGCGAAAAGTTTTTAGTTTTTTTTTTTTTTTGCAAGTTAATTCGTAAATTTACCTATAAACCTGGCATGAGAAATTTAAAATAATAAAAAAAACACAAATTTCAATTCTGATTCAATTATAAGGGAACATGGTTTTCAATATAAATCCTAATATGTTCCAATACAACCAATTATGTCCTCACAGAAAGGTTTTTGTGATATAATGATATAATGATACAATAAAAGTTATTTGTTTTTAATTTTATAGCAATTACGAAATTTTTGGAATATTTATGGATGTACATTAGGGTATCCCGCATTGTATGAAAATATATTTCTACAAAAAAGTTTTTAAAACTAAAAGATCGTGTCATCTTGAGGGCATTACCTCAATTTGATATTTTGCTTATTTTACTTCTTACAGAAAGAATAAAAATAATTAAGCCTAAAAAAGTTTTTTTTTTTTAATTAAAATGTAGTACGAGAAAACAAAGCAAGCAAAACACAGCTTACATATATAAAATGACAAAAACTTTAAATTTACACTTATTTTTGTGCCCAAAATTTTGCATTTCTGCTCTAGATTGCTACGTTTTTGCTCATTAAGCCACCTCTATAAAAAGAGTTATGGTGTCTCATTTTCTACACAAAGAATATCACCTTCTGAAAAGGTGCATGAATAAATGGCACGTATAAAATGGCTTGCCAACCCTGTAATAGATAATGCTATTCGTTTTTTGAAAGAAAAATAATATTCTCAACCATTTTAGCTAATTTTTTAAAGCTTTTTATAATATTTTCCAACATTTGCTTTTTAACCGATTTAAGGATTAAAAAATAAATTTTAGGGTTTGTTGCCAATATTGCAATATTTTGCGAACTTCAACCACGTTCGCGATAAAAACAATTTGTTCTGTAAGTTAGCTAATTCTTAACAGCTTTCACGAATTTTAATAAGTTTAAGACTTTGCCGCTGTTAGCAACTTTTTGAGAATTTCCGCTAATTTAAAAATTCTTTCCGATTTTTCGCTATTCCTTATAGTTTTGATAGCTCTTAATCAGTTTTATGGCTTGTTTAAAATATTAAAAATTTTCGCGAATTTTCGCTGATTTTGCAAACCTTTAAAATTTTTGCAATTTCTGCCTAGCTTGTTGCTCTTTGAGGCAATCGTCGGCGTTATAAAAAAACCGAAGTAACCTTTTTTGCAACAACACTAGTTTCACTACCGATTTATCTAGGGCCTTTTGCCATTAGAAAGGCTCAATTTAAAAAATATATACTACAATTTCGGATAGAAAAACATTTTTAAGAAACAAAGTGAATTTTCTTGAATAAAATTTCACATTTTTTTTTTTTTTTTTGAAAAGAAAACACCATCAGTTACACATTGTGACGCTTCTGTTACCAGTTTAACACATATTTCCCCAGACTGTGTGTGACAAGCAAAATTAACAAATTCTCTAACAGCACTTTTGTTATGATTTAAATGTCTTCTTTAGAAAAACGTCGAAGGGCCATCGGTGCTATAGCTTGGCAATCATTGCACACAATAATTCCGGGGTAACCTCTAGTATAGAATTTGGTTAAAAATACTGCGCTTAGCGCTGCTTTTCCCTAATACATCCCTTATCATTAAACAACATACTGACAGCTATTTTTTCTAGTTTGCTGTCGCAGAAACAGCATTTCTTCCGATAATAGAATCCATAACAGAGCTCATACCCAGCGGGAAAACTCAGAAGACCTTCTTACTTCAGGCCTTTTTAAAGGCCTGCTTAAAAATGTTTTGAGTTAATTACTATTCTTACGTAACTGCTAAGGAATGCCTTATAGAAGGCCTCGGCTCTTTGGAATAAAAGAAGCGAGAAAAGAAGGAGTAACATTTTTTGTTTGGTTTTTTTGCACAAGCAAAAGCAAAAGAGTTCAGATCCCTTTACAAAAACAAAGTAACATAGATATGTTGTAAATCATTTTAGTTGAAGTTGAAAAGAGAAAGAGTAAAATTTTTTGTTTTGTTTTTTTTCGCCAAAGCGAAAGAATTCAGATCCCGTTATAAAAACAAAGTAACAAAGTAGGTGCATATTAAAATACAAAATAAAAACAATAATGTAAATCATTTTAGTTGAGTTTTGTTTATTAAGGAAGATAGGTACTTGTGCTTAAAAGTTTTATTTTATTATAAACTTTTATTTGCAATCTATTTTACAATATTTAGCAAATTTAATTATTTCAATAAAAAAATAGGTATCACATCTAATATGTACATGAAACCTTTTCAGTCTTCTAATTTCATTAATGTTTTTGGCTGATAGCCCTTCAATATGACCTTTAATGCATTTGTATAAGGATGGTCTGAAAGGCCTTTTAAGAGCCATTAATTGAAAGGCCTTTCAAGATAACTTTTTTGCTAAGGCCTTTTGACAGTCATTCTCTGGAAAGCCTTCTAAAAGCCATTTAATTGAAGGCCTTTAAGAAGCTCTGGGGAAGAAAGGAAAGCGGAAGGCCTTCTCCGCAATGACAACGCGTGTAAAAAAGATATGAGTATGGAATGGAGCGAGAAGGGCTTGTTTATCCAAAAGAAGGGGTACAGAGGCCTTCTGGAAGGCCTCCGTACTCCTTCTTTTTCCCGCTGGGTATTTCCATTAAAAAATCGAGAGTATATAGTCAGTTGGAAATTATGTTTGACTGCCTCCTTAGAAGATGGCTTTTGATTAGGAACCAAATTGGAGCGAAACTTTAACCACGTAGTTCACAAGCAATTGCAAGTTTTCTGTTAAATTACGGGTACTTACGTGGGGTCTACGTGTACGACAAGCCAAAGTAAGCCAGGCAATTTTTCTAGATTGATGGTTTGCCAGCTCAGAAATGTTTTCTGAATGAAACATAAAGAAAATCTTTCAGTGATGGAAATTTTCATAGGCTATAAACAAGAACATGATTAAAATAAAGTGCACTTACAAGCTGCAAACTTCGAAAAGCTCCTCAGATAACTCTAAAAACTCTTCTCTTTGATTTCAAAATAATTTAATTGATTGAATAACTCGTTCCTTACGAATGATTGAAATTAAAGCTCTGGTCAAAATATTGTTGATCTGTGGCCATGTTCTGTAACTCTCGCTTCGAGAAACTTTTCGATTGAAATGTGTAAAATGAAACAAAAATGCCATACATTAAAGCAAATATCTGTTTTTCTCACTAAACTGTGTCTGCAATTACTTTTTGGGAGTAATAGCTGTCACGTAAGGAAATTACTCGCCAATTTACAGAAAAAGTGAGTCTGCAATATTTTTGCGAGAAAAGTTCCCGCTTTGAGAAAAAATTTTAACACTAAAAAACAATTAAAAATGCAAAATACAAAGAATAATAACAATAATATTTTGTTTTTGGCACATTTTTTTATTGTTGAATTATTTTGCTTTTAACATTTTTATAAACTATACGAATGTTTGCAAACATCAAACATTAAAGTCGCACTTAACATTATTTGGTAAAGCCGACGGTTGTATTTTCGCCGCCGTCGTTGAAAAATTTTCAATTTTCGTAAATTTTCGTCGCCGTCAATGATAAGTGTGACTGTCGTTCTGAACATCTGCAATGTCGCATCGGCTTCGAGTGCAATGTTATGACATTTATAACGTAACGACGTAATATCTTTTGGTAGTTTTTGACATGAGTTACAGACACACTTTTTTCTCACACTTTGAGAAACAATGGAATATTTTGTTTCACATCTTTTCGATGCGAAAAGTTCTCACTAAAGTTATAGAACATGGGTACTGTTCAAAAAAAATCACATACGTATGTATCGGAATTGGATGGTTTCTTTCCACAGGGTTTATAAAAGCCGCCAACAAAAGAAAACTTGACCTGAACGTCAACGTAAACAAACAAACAAACAAGATTGCCGCATATTGAGTTATTCCAAGCCAGAAATTCTGCATGAGAGGGAATTCGCATCATAATGTGGTGTGCAGTTTCTTCACGCTGTTTTGTCGGGCCATACTTCTTTAAACAAAAAGATACGGCGTAACGGTCCTGAAGAACGTTACATGAGAATTTTTCTATCTAGAACTGCTCCGAAAGATAACTCCTTGCACACATAGCTTAGCCGGTTAAAGCCAACCTTTAGTTGCCTACGCAGAACGCCTGACCTAAGGGCGTGCATTTAAATTTAATTAGACTATTCTTAATTCTTCTTGTTTTATGATCAATGTATATTTAATATTATTATTGAGGTTTTTTGTTTTCCTCACGAGCTTATTATGATCAATCGTTTTTTTACCAAATGTAAATAAAAAACCTCGTAACTCAAAAACAACTACTTTTCAGGAGAGACAAAATACTATTTTTGTATACCAAATACTTGAAACTTTTTGCTTCATATTATTTTATAATCCAAGAATTAGGCGAAATTCCGATATTCCGCCAAACAAAAAAACTGCAAATTTGTAAGGCGGTGTTTTACTTTTCCGGTAAAAACAAAAAATCGGAAAAAATCAAGTTACGTGGTTGCGGAAGAAAACCATCGATAAATGGTTGTTTTCAAGGTATATTTACACAAGGTAAACTCTTTGGCCCATATGTTTGTCAGCTGTTTACCCCATTTGGAACCATGGTGCCAAAAGTTGTTTATGTTGGTTCCTTGTGTTTGTTTACAAACTTATGGTTAGTGCGCGCCATTTTGAATTAAAAATTTGTAAAATTGTGAAAAACATTTTATTTTTGTGAAACTTTAATTCTAAACTTCTGGAAAAATTAATTAATAAAAGTGAAAATACCTAAATAAGATTGGGTCAATAGTTAAGAGTTAAGTTTCTTTAAAATAAAAAAACTATTGTGATAAAAGTTTTAAAGTGAAAAGACCTAATAAGATTGGGTCAATAGTAAAAAGTTAAAAAATAAAAGTTTGGATTAAAAACCATAAACAGTTCAATAAAATAACTACAAAACTAATTTAAAGTTTAAAAAGGTGAAATATAAAAACCACTTTTAAAATGCCTTCCTGTGCAGTGTGCAAAAAAAGATTTTATAAGGGAAGTGGAAGTTTTTTCCGTGTACCCAGGGATGAAGTGTTAAAGAATTCTTTGGGTCGCAGTATTTTTGGCCATCAAAATAAAATAATGTAAGTGTAAAAACTTAAAAACGTTCAGTAGTGGCATTTAACAATATATGGCGTACAACATTAACTCGAACTTACAAGTTTAAAATAACTAATTAAACATTTTGATTTGTTGAAATTTAAAAAATTTACAAAAATTAAAAAGTCCAAATTGCAAAATAGTTAAAACCAAAAAAATGACTTTATTTTTAATAAAACTAAAGTTCGTCTAAATTATCTTTATTTTACTTCTTCTTTCCTCGAATTCTTTTTTTAAATATTTTATCAAAAATTAAAAAACTTAAAAAAAAGGAAACAATTCGAAAAACTATTGTGCATGAGGTTTAACAGCTATTTGCCAAGCGCGAACTAAATAACAGAACCATATTAAGAATAAATCGATACCGATTTGTATCCATGACCAAAATGGTGTTAATTTAGAACCTTCAATCTCTTGCCAATTGACAGCAATTTCACGCACTGGAATCTTAAGACGTCCAACCAAATAGAGGAGCTCAACGTCAAAGACCCTGTAAAGAAAACTACATATTTAAGTTTAATTTGTATACCAAGCTTTTTTGCAAGTCGAAAATATAATATATCTTTCAGATTATGTAGTACCCTCACCATCTTTCTACATGCAGACTCTTAAATAACTTTTTAGCTGCTGATCTTGTAAGCAGCTTAAACCCACACTGTGTATCTTTTAAACTGCGCACAGCGAATAACCAAACTAGAAAATGGAATCCATGCATAAGAAAGATTCTAAAATAGGCCAAAATTATTTTTAGATTTTTTCAAAGTTAGGTATCACTATTTTCAAATGTTTACCTAAAAGCACTTCTTGATGCAATTGCTTCATTTTCTAAATGTGCTCTTGAACCGATGACCACAGCATCATCTTTCCAATCGCTGGCAATTATTTGCATAGCATCTGCTAATTTATCATAGTCCGAAAATTTTGTGGCACCGTCTGCATCGGCAAATAAAAGATTACGACCACGAGAACTTAACATTCCCTAAAGACGTTTAAACAATAATTTTTTAATATAAATTGGAGAAAATGAAACGTTTTAAATTTCCAATTATGACATACCAATCTTACAGCACCTCCTTTGCCACAATTTTCAATCAATTCTAAAACACGAACTTTTTCTACCGAAAATTTGTTAGAGTATTTTAATGCTAAAGAAACAGTGCCATCGGAACTTCCTCTAAAAACTCCAAGCATTCATCCAGCATAGAGGGCACTTGAAGAAAATGCAATCGAATTTTACAAGTATGTATTTATAAATTTATAGAATGAGCAGTCAATTTTTTCGCAAATTGCTATTAATTATTATTTTCTGCTTTTGCTTTTACTTACTGCGCTGCTCTTCATTATATGCTGGTACTATTACACTTAAATCTATGCTGGGCTCATCTTCTATACTATGGAATTCGAAACTTTGCAAAACATTGCTTGAGAATGCACAATATATTAAAAATTGTTTCAGCTTATTATTCTGAACTGCACGTGTTGTTTGTTTTTTCAATTTGTGTTTTTATTTTGAAGGCACAGTGTTGCGTTTTTTTGACACCATGGTTCCAAATACAAAAACAATTTGACGTGTTGTTTTTGTCTTGTTGTACTTTTGTAGCAACGAGTTTACCTTGTGTAAATATACCTTGGTTGTTTTATTTGTTTTTTTCCAACGTTTCGTTCGATTTTTTTTCGAACTTTATCAAACTTAATGTAAATATCACAGAACTATAACTAATTAAAATCATTAACTATTGCAGCGGAGTATTGCACTTTTGTATTATCCTTGTCTTCTTTCGTTGGACTCGTAAACTGCTCTCTGTCTAATACTTTTATATTGTCAAAGTCTATTTTGTGACTGCATTCTTTTGCATGCAGTGATAGTGCCGTCGTTATTTTTCCATTTTGACGTCTGTCTCGTTCTTAATACAAAAGAAAAGTTATTCCAGTTTCTTAATGTAGCAATATTCATCAGCCACCCTGTACTCCAATTTATGGTCATTCTTGCAAAATAAAATAAATTCAATGACGTCCCCTACAGTTTATATAATTCTGAAAGAGCACAAGTAGTCCCCCTGCGCCTAGAACTCAATGTTAAAAAATCACAAAATCGGCTTTTAGCACTGTTGCAATCGCATCTGGACTTGTATGGTATAAAATTTTATTTGGTTACTTAGAAAACTCTTGCGAGTCAATTCAATATATTATTTTTTGTATTTTTTATAGGTATTCTTTTAAAGAACTGCCCTCAGAACTCCGCCATTTATGAAACTTTATTTGGATTGCATTACGTATTAATTCTTTTAATCCCTAATCGAATTAGTTTCTAATTTGTAGCGTTTTTTTAATTAATTAAGTTGAAAAATGTTCCAATCTTCAAAGAGCGCTTAGTATTGTTAAATTCTATTTAAAAAGCTATTTTAGCAATCTACAATAAATGACGCAAATTTTAAAAGGTCTTGCATTACGAAAAATCTAAAATTAATTTTTCGGGACACACTAATGCATATATACATCATATTTGTAGTTTTTGTGAATGGAATTTGCAATAGATCTATTATCGATTATGTGGGATGTTTTTATTTTGCTTTTAATATTTGAGTGCAAAATTTTCATCAAATACAACTTTAAAACAAAACGCATACAAAGTTGATATTATGCCAAAATATTAATCAGGGACCCACATCAAATTTTAGGCAGCTTATCATAATTCTATTAAACTTCGATAGCAAATGAAGAGAGCTTACGTGTCACATGTGAAAACTGCACTCTTGGTTAATATGAACAAGCAGGCCAGATTAACAAGTTCTTTGAATCGACTTTAAAAGTAATTTTAAGTCGTTCAGTATACCAAATGCTCAAGGGACATTATTTCTAACATAACATAACATTACTAGAAACTAACAAATGGTACGTTAATCTTTAAATTAATAAAAACTTTCCCCATTTGTCCTTTTCTAATTTCATTAATATTACGAAAAACACCAATAACAAATTGTGTCGCATTTTAACTCCAACTTCAGCTTTAACATCTTCTGGATACATTAAACCAACCTGTTCAATAGCAAATTAATTCCAAATACTAGATGTCAAAACAGCAACCAAAGTGCAATATTTTTTCTCATACTCAAAAAAAAAAACAATACAAAAACTTGTAATAAATAGAATATACTGTGTACTTTTTCTATACTTTTCCCCCTTCAGTTCTATAAAAAAATTTTCTATAAAGTGAAGTTTACGACTATTCAGCAGCTATAAGTTAAACGCTGACATTGAATAATTATTACAAACGGAAATTAAAATCGTTAACGGAAATTGATTTCTTATTGAGACACGTTTTGCAGATGGTTTATAGTGTTTTAAAACTAGTAAATGCTTGTTGAAATTGTTTGTGTGTGGAACTGTATGGGGCTGTGTGTGTATACTTCTGTTACTTTCATTATTGTTGTAGCTTGGGTATTACTGTTGTTGTGGCATGTTGTTGCAATAGTTGGGTGGCACTTACTACTTGTCCATTCATATACACATTTACACGAACACATTAATGTGGCTTGAACACAATTATTTGCACTGGTAAGTATGTGTGTGCTTGTATTTGTTTGGCATGAAGTGTTGAAGAGTTGAGGTTGGTTGGATTTTAAGAGAAATAAATCGTAAATCGTTTTTAATTGGTTTCATTGTCTGTTTTTAAGTGCAAACAGGTAAATGTTGTTAAATTAAATGAATGACTACAGATTGAAATGATTGCTGTGAATGCATGAGCAACAAAAATAAACTGAAACTAAAATAAAAATTCAATATAAAGGAACATGATTTAAAATTAAACCTATTATTTGCATTTAATTTAATGCAAGGTTGTGAAAATGACATCATTTGGATAGCGTTAAATTGAATTCTTAACTTTCTCAGGTAAATGATGCATATTTTGATAACGAATTTGGATAAAGTTTAATTTTGTTGGTACGAAATAATTAATTTGGTAGTATGTAATACTGGGGACCTATGCTCCTTATAGGATCGTCGGGGACATATATATGTAATACTAAGCGCTAATAAAACGAAGCAAGTTAAAATCTCTTTTTGGTTTAAAATGTATTTAAAGCAACAAATCTATTAATCACCAAACATAGAAACCATATTTAAACGCATAAAATTGGCCATATGAATTTGACAACATTTATGGTAGTGCTGCACCATATCATTTTTAACGCTACACATAATACATGGGAAACTGGTTTACAGCTGATGAATTTAAACTACATATCAATTTAAGTTTAGTTCGACTAAACTAGCGTTTAAGCTTTAACTTATTTATAAGCCATAAGCAAACTTTGACTTAGAACTAGTTTTAATAAAATTTGTTCTTATCAAATTTATCCTCTTAGGGAATTGCTTAGTTTAGAAAATGGATTCATATTTGATTGGAGCCCTAAAAGAAAGACTTCTAATGGAAATCATCTGTATAAAAATTTTGGATAACTGCACCCAAATGCTTTTCACCGCAGCCAGAATAAGTACTCGATTTAGGGCACTTTCTATCACTCTTTCCAGAACTTTCGGCAATAGGTTCTTGCATTCCAGATTGATATTCTGTAAGAGGACTTTAAGAGTTTCAGGCTTGTTGAAATATACTCGTAAATTTTAAGAAACCCCACAAAACAAGAAATTAGGCGACCAGGAAATGCAGATCTTAGAAAATCGTAAAAATTATTCCGCGTAGCTAAGAAGTGTAGTATTTTGTGTTTGTTTACTTCATAAATGTCAAAGAATAACTGAAACTTACCGCTATTTGCAAAAACCACACGGAAAAACAATGGTTGTGGTAAACATATTTTTAGAGCAACATATTATGATAAGATTCATGATTGTAGTCACCATATTACGACTATTATCGATTCATATTATGACCATATATATTCGTAACATTACATCATAATATTTTTCTGTTAATCATATTCTTATCCTGTTAATCATAATAAGTAAAGGGATAATCATTTTTTTAATGTTAATCATAATAGATTTAGAAGTCATCATATTATTATAGAGCACTCCTTTCACAACAATAAAAAAAAAATAAATTGTTCGCATAGATTTTTTATTTTGTGCACTTTACAATTTTTTTTTTTTTTTATAAATATTTAAACTTGTTTTTTTAATGGGTATTTTTTTAATTGCTTAACCACTCACTAACAAACAATTCGATAGGCATATTTAAAACAGACGACACAACTGATGCAACATTATTTTACAAATGGCGATAACAAAATATTGTTAGAGAAAAGATATTTTGATGGCATCTTAAGCATATTATGATAAATGTATAGAAGGTTATCATGTTATGGCTATTAAATGTCATGATATGGTTGGGAGTAATATAATATGTTTTCAAAGTTATCATTATTTAGTTGCTAGAAAAATTATTTTTTTTCGGTCAACAATACTCAAATTTATAATTGCGCTAAGTATTGAAATGTTTACAATAATATTATATAACAATAATATAATAATAATATTATATAATATATATTGCTGATACGAAATTAAGATAACAATTTTTGGTGTAAGACAGCAGTATATTGTTACAATAAACAAAGTGTGGTTGCCTTAACAAACCCGAACGATATTTTTCTCTGCATGTATAGCATTTTCCGATAGGTTGATGCCTTTTCCGCCACCTTGTGTATGAAAGCTACGGTTCCGATGGATCCACTATCACCAAAATCCAAAAAATCCAAAAAATCCAATAATGTTTCTGTTTTACTAATTCTTAGCTAAATTAAGTTTGAACATATGCATATTAAAACAATCTAAGAGCAACAGAGTCTTACTTTTATTACTTGTTTGAATGAAGACTAGGTCAGATCATTCACATGGATTTTCACCAGTATCAATACGCGTTTTCTATGGAAAAATGATCTTAAAATTTTAATTTTAAATTTTTTTTTTTTTTGTTTAATAGACAAAGTTTACTTGAACACGCTAACATCAGAGAGGCCAAAACGGTGCACACAGTGTTACCGTTCGCCCGACTAAAGTCGCAATTTGACCCTTTTTCAGCGGTCTGCGACTTTTTGTGAGACTTTTTTTTATCACCGACTTTTGCGACTATTTTAATTTTTCTGCTACTTTTTACCCTTTTTGTTAAGATTCTTACAAAACATTCAATTTTCTTATTATTTGTATCAAAAAAAAAAAAATTCGTCAAAATAGCCTCGTCAAAATTTAAAAACAATTCATAAATTATTGTTCATTTGGCAACACTTTTATTACATTTTTGCAACCTTGTCATGTATACAACGTATTTGAGGCGAATTCAGTTCAAGGTGGTGGCAAGTTTTGACAGTTCGGACCAATGTGTTTTAATTTGTCAGTGTTTTGTTAGAAATGGTTGACATTTCGAATCGTAAATACCAGCAATGCAATGCAAAAAACCTCTGTTGTTTCTGTTGGTTTTGGATTGTTGTAGTCTTAGCACCACCTGTAGTTTTCGAATCGTAAACACTAGCAAAGCAATGTAAAAACATGCAATTCAATGCTGTCATCTTTAAATTTAATAGACAAAGATATAGAAGACTGGATTCCCTGTGATGAACTTATTTCTAAATATAGAAATAAAATTTAAAAAAAGTAGTATTTATATAGGTATGTTAAGAAAAAGAAATATTGCGCCAAGATCAAACGAACGGAATTAAAGTAAAATTTTCAAGGGGCTTTAATTGGACAAGTTAAAATTTTGTCAAAAATATATTAACCTTAACTTTTTTGGCTTGTTTTTAAACAGAAATTCTACCCCTTTGACCTTGGCAGCATACGACAAATTTATTAAACTTAAGTAAATGTTTTCACTATACATGAAAACATGGACAAACATGTACATTGTTATGAAATATGATAAAAATGAATTCTGCAATAAGCTTTTTGTTTCAATTGTTTTGTTATGCTTTTTATTAATAAAAAACGTCAAAAAAAAGATGTGCGGCTTTTATTTTCTGAAACGACTTTTTTGTGCGACTTTATTTTTATAAAACAACCTTTTGTGCGACTTTTAAAAAATTCCTAACGGTAACCCTGGGTGCACAGAGGGTTGAAATGTACCAAAAGTGTGGATTAATTCAAAAGCTGAACTTTATCCTACACATTCGTGTGTGGTACTGAGTGAAAGGTAATTAAATTCTACATCACTATTTGCCAACAACTTTTGTTTTGAGTAAATAACTCTATCGACTGTGAGCTGTCAAAGTCAAATAATTTTTCAAAATTGTTCGTGCCGTGCCTAAAACTGAAAATTTAGATATTTTGGTTGCTGATAATTCTTATTAAGCGTTCTAAAAGTAATTTTATTAAAATGGAACCATCAACTTCAGGTATTTGGTCACATAATTGCATAAATGTTTTTTAGATAAATGTTTTGCAAATATTTTTAATATTTTTTTAAAAAGTGCTCCATATTTGGGGTATTTTCGATATATACACAGAGTTTCAGCAAATTTTTTTGTTGCGATCCAGCAAATTTTATTAAGTGATATTTTAATATAGTATTTAAGCTTATATATTCCACACAAACCTTTTGCAGAGGCACCGCGTTTTTTAACTTATTAAAATTTTTGTGAAAGAACTCCAGTTGCTAAATACTTAATCTGAAAAAACAAACAACAAAAAAAGATGTTAAACTCAATTGACACCATGATTGTTAGGGAAGTAAACAGTGATACTTTGGAGTTTGGGCTTTCAATACTTCACGGGTGGATACGATTTTTTGATTGTCTCCTCCACTTATCCTATAAAATACCAATAAAAAAGTGGCAAGCAAGGTCGGATGAGGATAAGAAAATAGTTGCAGAAACAAAATCACGAATTCAAAAAGAATTTCGGGAAAGAATTGGATTAATTGTGGATCAGCCAAAGCCAGGTTCCGGAATTTTTAACGACGGAAATACAGCAAGACGTTTTTTTAAAAATGCAGAAATATCAGCAGAAATAACGAAAGTTGATTTGGCCTTAATAAAAAAAAAATGCAAACAATTAGTTGTTATTTCCTGTGGTCATGAAATCCACCTAGAGAATTTTCGCAATTTTGCTCATAACACTGCAAAGCACTTTGTTAAAAAAATATCCATGGTTTTGTATAACTCCTACAATACATAAATTTTTAATTCATGGTCCCGAAATAATAAGATATGCCCTTTTACCGATTGGAGAACTTACAGAAGATTCTCAGGAAGCCAGAAATAAGGATTTTAAAAATAATAGGGAACACTTTGCTCGCAAATGCAGCCGAGAAAAGTCGAATGAAGATATTCCAAATAGATTTTTTCTCAGTTCAGATCCATTCATATCTAGGATAAATAGACAAAATGAGCGGAAAGAAAAGCAACAATTATCAAGTTCCGAACTACAGCTTTTGCTATCGCTTATTATTTCTCAAGAAATACATGATAGTGAAGATTATGATAATGAAGGTGAGGATGAACATAATGATACAGATGAGGAAGATTATGATGCGGATTGTTAAAACAATTAGTGCATAATATATAATTTTTTTCTTAAATACAAACAAAATGCATTAAAAACTTAAAATACTGTTTTTTATTAACATTTTATACAAATTTTAGAATTCATGAAATTTTGTCGTAAGGACAAATAGGAGCTTAAATCAATTATGTAGAAATATTGTATATATTATTTTTAATTTATCTTTTTAATAATATATTGTTACGAAAGTTAAATTATCTAAAAATTATTTATAGTTATAGTTATAAGTTATCTTGTAAGTTATAGTTTTATGTCATATTAGTTACTTAAAATTGTCATGTATAATTTTCAACACAACTGTTATTTTGAAATAATTCCTGTATGAATTTCCCAGTCATTTCTAGAAATGGTTTTAGAACATAATAAATAGTTATTACGGGAAGGTTCAGGAAAAATCTAGAAATAATTTTGAAATATAAAAAGAGGTGAGTCATGTATAATTAGTTAGTTTGTTTCGAAAACCGGTTCTGTTCGTAACGAACAATTGTGAACAAAATAGTTAATAAAGTTTGTTAAGTTGAATAAGTTTGTGTTTTTATTCGGATTTGCAATTAAAAGAACTCAAACGCGTTTATTAAAGGAAAAACGTAACAATTGGTGCCAGAAGTGAAATTGCAATAAAAAAAAAAAATAAAAATAAAATAAATAAACAAATTAAAAAAAAAGGAAAAAAAAATTATACAAACAACAATGAAATTCGAGGAGCTAAAAGTTGAACAGCTCAAGAAAGAGTTGGGCAAGTTGGATCTGCCTACTGCAGGAAATAAAGCTGAGCTGCAGAAAAGATTAATCGCTGAATTTAAGCGACGCAATATTGACATCGCAACTTATGAATTTGAAGAAAAAGAAGAAATAGAAGTTGCTACCCGTGCAGTAACAAGCAACATGGATCTTGGTACAATGTTTGCTGCTATGATGGAGAAAATGGAAAAAATGTCGGCAGAAACTTCTAGAAAAATGCAGGAAAATATGGAGAGAATGGTAAAAGAAAACTCGGTTGAAACTTCTAGAAAAATGAAGGAAAATTCTGAAAACATGGAGAAAATAGTTATGGAAAATTCAATCACCATCTTAGCCGAAATTCAAGAAAATTGCAGAATGACAAACGAGAAACTGCAGAAGCTCCAAGAGATTTCTACCTCAATAAATGAAAGAGTAGACGAAATGGAAACAGAGTTTAACAAGAAGCTGTCTGACGTAAAAATAGAAGTTGATGAGAAATTACACAATCTGGAAGTAAAAGTTAATAGTCTTAATTGCCAAGAGGGAACAGTTCGAGTTTTACCAGAAGTCTCTAGTAGAATTTAAGCCCCGAGTTTTGACGGCAGTTCACCATTTAATGTTTTTAAGTTCCAGTTTGATACAGTTGCAAACAAAAATGCATGGAACACTGAAGAAAAAGTCATAGAGCTGATTCTGGCTTTAAAAGGAACTGCGGCTGAAATTTTAGAAAGTGTACCAGTAAGTTGCAGAAACAATTATGATGACATTATGGTAGCACTGCAACGCAAGTATGGTGGCGAACACAGAAAAGAAATATTTAGAATGGAATTACGTGGTAGAGTACAAAAGGCAAACGAGACGCTACAGGATTTCGCATTAGAGATTGAGCGCTTGGTGCAGCTTACTTATCCAGGTCATCATTGCAAGATCCAAAGTCATCCATTGCTAGATAATTTTAAGACCGAGGCATTTGTAAACGGTATACGGGATGCTGATGTGAAACTAGCGGTATGTGCATCAAACAAGCCATCATTTGCCGAATCGGTATCATTTGCCCTAGCCCAAGAAACCGCAAGGATAATTTCAAGGTCGCAAGCGTATACGGTGCGAATACTTGATTTTGCCGCTGAAGAAGAAAAAGATATTGTAAAGGACATAAAGGAGGCAGTGATGCAAGCTTTAAGCGAGAAGCAAGGTAAAAACAAAGTAAAATGCTATAACTGCGGTGTTCAGCGAAACGATCAAGATCTGCTTCGCCGCAAAGGGACAAACGAAGAGCTAGTCAACAATCATCGCAGGAGCCACCGCTTAAGCTTAGAAGAGCAAGCACTGCGGAGGAAGATGAAGGTCTCACGATCAATTTAGTAGTGAAAACGAGTAACAGAAATATTACGACCTGTGGTTATATAAATGGTGAAATCTTTTGATAAAGGGAGCTGTCGAGCCGCTTAGTGGTGTAAACTTGCGAACAGCTACGGGAGAGCCTGTCATTGTCTATGGCAAAGCAAGATTGGAAATAAGAATGGCCGATATGATCATTTTTGATGAGTTTATTGTGGCTGAAATTATGGACGAAGTAATAATTGGAGCAGATTTTATGATTCGTCAAGGCATTAGTCTAGATATGGGACGACAAATTATGAACTGGTATGTCTATAAATACCCCTTAACGTTGGGAATGGAAGTGAAGCTCTTGTAAGACAGCTAGTGACTAGTGATCATAAGAAATTGTTATCCCAAAGAGACGATGAAAAACGTGGAAAAGCGAGCACATATTCAAGACGGTCCAGTAAACATAAAAGCAAGCACTGTACAGAGCCTAAAAACAAGAAACGCATAAATGAGAGTCGCTTATTACATGTGGAACCCAGCGAAGACTGGTCAACAGCGCAGAAAAGTGACCCCGTATTAGCGCATATTATGAAGGCTAAGCAAGAAGGTGAAAGGCCGACTCATGAAGAAATTAGATTGGAGGGTCCACTAATGAAAGCGTATTGGGCGCAGTGGAGTAGTCTGCGGATGATAAATGGCTGCCTATACCGTACATGGGAAAGTTCTGATGGCAAAACGGTTAAAACCCTTATTGTAGTACCGTCTTCTAATGTATGTGAAGTTGTGAGGAAATTCCACGAAGGTACTGGTGGTGGGCATCTTAGCGTTACGAAAACAATAAAGAAGTTTAAAGGAAGCTACTATTGGGTCGGTTGCAAGCAAGCCGTGATTGATTGCATAATTAAATGCCCACAGTGCGTTGCAGACGGTGGTCTAATTGGAGAAAGCAGAAATACGGTCCAGCAGTACAACTTTGGTGAACTATCCGTACCAGCGAATAATAATGACTCTATCCAAGAGCAGAAAAACGAGTAAAGACGAAGGCGTGTTAATTCATCAAATGACCAGATGAAAGCCAGAAACAATTGAGTGATAAATTCGGAAGGCTTCAAAGAATGCCAGTTGGTTTTACTATTTAATCCGCAACGGAAGAAAGGGCTATCTCTAAAGCTGCAGACTCATTGGGATGGCCCATATAAAGTAATAAAGAAATTGAATGACGTGGTGTATCGGATTCAGAAATATAAGAGCCCAAGATCAAAAATGAAAGTGTTACATCTACAAGGACTAGCTCAATATGAACAAGGAGAATCTGAGCCTATTCGGGACGAACAGGCTTAAGTGGAGGCCAGTGTTACGAAAGTTAAATTACCTAAAAATAATATAAATAAATTATCTAATATAATAATAAAAATAATTATACTTATAAGTAACTCTATGTAGAGAGGCTGGAATGAAGTTAATCTTCATACACTCACCCACTGCCCAGTATTGTTCACTGAGCCGGTTTATGAACGTAGGCCTTACTCCTGCTTATCTGAATCGGTCTTTTCAGGCAACAGTAATGTCCTTGATAATCTACAATCCGTTCTTTTCCGCCAGCTCCCATTCAGAACCCTTTCCGCAATCTTCGCCAGATAGGGGCGTAGTTGTTCTCCTTGCAGTCAGAATTATCCATTTACTAACCCAGTCTCGCTGACTCCAACCCTTTCGTTATGAAGCTTGCATAAATCTCGTTTAAACGTTATTATCAGAGCAAGTTTAAAACGTCAAGAAAAATGGTTGCACATGGCTGGCAAAATGGCGCGAAAATGTGTATAAAATGGCAAAAGTGGCAAGAATATGTTGTTATTTAAGAAACATTTATTGTATTAAGTATCGATTTTATAGTACTGTTTCTTCAAATTTTTAAAAATTAATAATCTCCTGTTATCGCATAAATCAGTTTAATAAATGGAAAACACTCTTTCTACATCGCAAGATGTAACTGAAGCATATTTGAACGCTTATAGTCTCATCTCATTTCATCCATCAAAGTAGGTAGGTAGGTAGGTAGAAAGGCTGGTGTGAAATCTCCTTCACACCTTCACCCAGAGACCAATGTGGTCCATTGTGACGCCTTATATAGAGAAATCTGTAAAAAGATAGAAATTAGGTGAAGTAGGCATCGAAAGCACAAGTCAGAAAAGATAGACAGAAAAGGTTTCGGACCAAACCCGAGAAAGATCCTACTTAACCAAATTCGCCCTATCAAGGACTCTTTTCACAACCAAGTGTTTTTTAGTGAATGTCAAGAATTTTGCAAATTTGAATCTAGCAAGCCCGATTTGTATGGATTTTGTTGTGTTAGTTTCTGATACGGGTTTTTACTTTTTTGGATTTTAGAGAAGAATAAAGGCCAAATTAGCCAGAGTAGAGATTTAAAAACGCATTTAATTCATCTAGATATGTAGATCATATTTTTAATATGAAAACCGAATTTAACGCCTACGGTGCATGAGTAGAAAGGTGCAAATGCTTCACGATGCCAACGCAGCTAGAATAGTTTGTTAGACGACTGTGTTTAATATACACCTCCTAACAGAATCTTCTTTATATTTGTTTTGTCTAAAAAAAACATCTTAAGTCCAGATAAGATAGCAAAGAATTAAAAAAAACTCGGTAAAAAAATCATTCTTAATAATTTATAAAATAAATCAAAATAAAATAAAAATATCTTTTATAATACAAAATTTAAAAAACGTAAACAAAATTCAATTTACCAGGTTTCATTTAAATGTGCTAAATTCCCATTTAATACTAACCTTTTGCAACTCTTTGTTAATATGAGCCATACAACAATAACTGAGCCACCTAAATAATAGTGTTTTTTCAATGAAAATTCTATTGCCAGTACGATTTCATTTAAACAAACCGATTTAAGGATCTTTCAAATAAGATTTTCCAACCGGGTGATGTTGAATTCGCGATTTAAAGATTTATTTCGTATAAATTGTAAGATAATGAGAAATTTTGGCCTGAAAAAGACGCTTGACGCTCTTTTAAGGTAGCTCAGTTATACGACTGAGCTTGTCCCGAGTTCTAAAATAATCCCTTCATAATTCTCATACGATTTTTGACATGCTTTCTGAAAGACTCGTGAGATAATCTTTACACACATCTCAAACGTCTCCCTCTATGATTTAGATGTCCTGTCGAAGATTCTCACAAAGGAGTCAGCTTTGTGAGAATGCTTTCATGGACCATCAACAAACGCTCTTCATGAGATTCCCTGTAGACTCTTATCCGATTAAAAATGCTTGCTGGAAGGTATCTCTTTTTTAAATAAAATATATAAAATTAAATAAAATCAAGCCAATACATTTTTGCACTTTAAACATGACCCCGGTGCTATTTTGGCCCATTTGGATCCAGCATTGAATTATTTATATAAGAGATATCGTCCCCTATGTAAAGCAAATAAATTTTTTCCAATGACCTTCATCACAATATCGCCAGAAAAACACTTTTTATGCTGTTGCACACATATTTTCATATAGGGATTTTCCTGTGCAAAATGGCATTTCATTTAACTCGAAGATATATATTGCTTAAGATGTTAAACAGAATAAAAAAAAAGTTACTTATTCACATGGTGTTTTCTTTAAATCATTAGTGCTTTTGTTTGCCCATGTGAACAGGGCCAGTTTGAAGGTATGAATTGTGGTTCTGTGTTGACTTATAATTTTTTTTATACTTGTCATCTTCACTCTCTACATAAAACCGGTCATTAAGTGAAAAGAAAACATTTCTAAATTGTTAAATAAAATTAATCAACGAACCTTTAAATAAAAGAAAAAATTGAGAAACAAAAAAAAGGAAAAAGTGATCTTTATTTCGAACCAAAAGTGCCAGTGAACCACAGTTAAAAATAAGGGTTGGTTTTGAATACCACCCACGTTTGTGTGTGTGTCACCGAGACACGACCTATCGCAGCCAGCTATATCTTGAGGTCCCCGGACAAAGCTCGACTATGCCACAGTCTACCCAGTGCATTCATCTAGAGCCAGGTAGCTCCCATTTGCACACAAACATACATGTTTTTTTTAGTAGTAAAGGCCCAACTATAATTATTTTATGTGGGCTTAAACAATTGTGCGATTCATATGTGTCGAACCATATTGAACTTAAGAAAACTTTTTGGTTAGTTTTATGAAATTGGCATTTGCTTAAGCAAGGTGCGAAAGAGATCGCACTTTCCGTACGTAATAAAATATTTTTTGATTTAATTTTATATGGGGAATTTCATGTCAAGTGACCCAACTTTTGAAATCTATATCTTCCGATTTGGATTGGACAAATTTTGCTAACACCAATAGGAAATAAGTTACATGGATCAAAAGAACACCTGTTTGGCCAAAATGACAATTTTTGACATCCTCTAACTCAGAAACTTTTTGACCGAACTTGTTGAAAATGTTTGTCTAAACTACTATCCAAACGGACTTAACTTGGTGCAAATGTGATTCAAACCGGAAGACATCGATTTCAAAAGTTGGGTCACTTGAAATGAAAGCCCCCATATGTTAAAATTTTTGAATAATAAAGTTCATACATATTAAAGTTTTACTCCCTGTTTGTATGATGTTAAATGAATTTTACACATGTATGGCTGTATCTTAACTGAAAGGGCTTTTGTAAAAATATCGTTTTGAACAAAATTTAAATTTAATTAAATTAAAAAAGTTTCATAAAAGAATACTAACTAGTCGATGGTTTTTATAAAAATATTTAACTTAAACTTAAAAATAAAAAAATAAAAATCGATTGAAAATTTAACAAATATTTTTTGTTTTATTAAAAAAATAAATACCAAAAATTTAACAAATGTTCCGACTAAACAACTTTGTCTTTTATATCTACCTAATCAATGCTTTCGGGAGCAATGCTTTTACATCTATATAATTAAATAAATAAATTGTTTTAAAATGGTATAATATATTTTAAAATAACATTTTATTTATCTATCTCTCCCTGGCCGCTACTAAGTTTCTTAGCAAGTATAACAAAAAAAAAAAAAAAAAAAAAAAAAGCATTAATATCTTCTATCCGTTTTACTCTTGTATTCTGTTTTTAAGCAAGCGATAAATTTAAATTTATTTGTTGTCATGGAATTGATAACATAACTTTCTTCAAGTTTCTGCATCGTTAACTTCGGATGCAGTCAAAAGTTTCAGTTATACATATTTCACCAGCAAAGAAATGAGGCAAGTGTAAAGTGATAGAACAAAAAAACTAAAGCGACCAAATTCTACTATCAATTTCGTCTAGAAGTTTGCGATGAAAATCAAATTGCAAAGTTGTTTTTTTTCTTTAGTAAAAAGTACAAATATTACGGATTCTGAGTAGTGAGACTTATGCAAGCTATAAAATATTTAACAAGTTTACCGTGCCATAATATTTGTCTGTAGTTGCGACCAAGCGTAACTTGCAGGCGAATTGCTCCTTTTTTTGGGTTTTTTTTTTAACTTAAGAACGAAAAAACAAACGTTACGCTTAAAAGACGATACACCCTAACCTTAGAAAATATACCAACAGACTAACAAAAATAATTCACATACACTTTAAGAAAAACCTAAATTTTAATTTAAATGTTATTTAAAACAGTTTTTTGGGATGAAAAATTAAAAAATTTTATAAAAAAGAAAAAAATTATTTTTTAAATAATTCTCGAAGAAAATTTAAGATATAAGACTTTTGTTACAAGTTTTCTTTGAGTGTATCAACCTAACCACACTGTCATTTTAAAATGTGTTTTTATAAGATGGTCATAAATTATCCAATAACATCGCCTTTAAATAAAAATACTCGTACAAAAAAAAAAAAAAAAATATAATAAAAAATTTTGAAACTGTTTACCTCAACTCCCAACTAAGAAAGAATTTTATATTGGGCTTAACAAAACTGAATTTTTCTGTGTCTGTAAAATAATTTGTTTGTGCTTTCGTGAGCAACGAACATAAGAGCTGTAACTGTATTTGTTTTTCAAAATAGGGAGCACCAGTAATTTTTTAAGTATTTATATATTTGCACTGAAAAATAAAACTTTTTTTGAGAGTATAATTGATATTCGTAATGTATGCGTGTAAAGCCGATCGATCAACTTCGTGAGCTCAAAGGGAATATCTTTATTATTGTAATTTATCGTATATTTTCAAGCCTTACAAATGGAACAGCAAAAGCAATATGACACACCATTCTTTACCCAATAAAAAATAAAAATTGATTTTAATTAAAAAATTAATATAACTTATACCAATTAAAATTTAATAGTATCAATTAAATGTATATACTTTTATTAATTCAAATAAATTTAAGTTAATTCAAATATTAACAATTGGGGCATTCACAAGGTGTGCTATAATGTTATATTGTCATGTTGGTCTTACATTTGACAATTGTTTAAAAATATTTTTGTTGCTTTGTAAACAAAAAGTGTCTTTGCTTGCTATGTTTTTTGTGCTGTCGTGTTTTATCTGAAGAGACCTGCGCTAAACGGTTGATTGTAAAATTTTATCCGGCTAACATCCGAATTAACCCTGCCGCTAGCAATTTTTGCAACAAATCACTTGCGGCGTCAAATTAAATGGGCTTAGGACTCTGCATTTTGGTAAACAAAGTCTGGGTTCACACTATGAAAGTTTTCTTTCAGAAAGTCTGAGTTTATTGGTGAGAGGGGAAAAAGGAACAGCATGCTCTCTTGGTGAGAGGGGAAGTATTAATAAAAAAGTGGATCTTCGGCCAACTTTCCAAGAGCCCATTCACCAAAAATTAGGTCGTTCGGCTTCAAATCTTGCACCAGCTGTATTTTGAAAGGCTTCACACCTAAATCCTTCCGCAAAATTTTCCACGTTGTTAAACTACAGAGGCCCAATTGCTGCGAACGGCGACGAATCGATAATTGATGGACACTGGCCGATACAGCTGCGATATTTTCTTCACTTCGCACTCTACGTAAGCGTGTTGGTGGTTTAATGTCCAATTATGTAAATTAGGTGCGAAATTTAGTCAAAATAACCCAAATAGCCGCTTCAGTGGGTCGATTAAACTGACCATGATGAACTTTCTTAACAGAGCACGCATTTTGGTAATAAAATTCAATAATTTGCAAGCGTTTTTCGTTTGTAGGACGATTCATGGTTAAATTATAGACCAAACTGAAGATGTTTGACAGTGAAACAAAACACGAAACGGGCGTCAGCTGTTTAAACCATTGTTGCGAAAAAGATAATAGCTCAAAAATCACCCAATAGATATTATCTTACAAGTCGTGAAATGGTCTTCGTATAATTGAAGCACAGCCGCGAATAACGTTGTAAACGCCACATTTTGCAAAAACGGTTTTCTTGCAGATAACCGTTAACCTTACTCTCTTACACAGTTTAAACATCAAATCAACCAAAACTATGCACCTTAACGCCTTCAAAATGGCGTACAAAGTGTCAGCCAGTGGAAGAACATTGCAAGTTACTAACATAATGATGAAACCGAAATGGTTTTGCAGTGCGGAATAATGTTTTAAAAGCCTTTTGCATTAAAGTTTTTATTATCACTATTTTAAATAATAGAAAAAAAAAATTTTTTAAAACAAATAATGCTGCTTGTCAAAAAACGTTTTTTTGCTCTCCTGAAAAATTATTATTTTGTAACTTAAAACGTTATTCGCGGCTGTGCTTCAATTGTTGAAAATATGATTTATACAGAGTGTTGCAAAAGGTTCATTCAATGATGGTTTGACGAAAGATAAACAAAGTGATTGTACTTCTTAAGACTTCCTGTTACAGTCTTACCTATATTTGTGGGAAGCATGCCTAATAAACGCGGCGTCAACGTTTTGCAATTGAAAATTCGATCTCGACAGCGCTATTAAAGGCAATTTAGCTATTTTTTTGGCCAATCTAGCGTTTTTATCTCAATTGTTATTTATAATTTGTGGGTTTTAAACAATAAAATTAAACAATAAAGTTATCACTACTATTCGTGATACAACGTTGACCCTCTTGTTTATGAATGGCATATCAGCGTAAAAGCTCAGCGGATGAAAATATTCCGTCTTCGGCTCTTTTTTAGGTACATCTGTTAAACATTCCAAGATTAAAAAACGAACGCAGAAAAGAAAAAAAGGAATGCATTACCAAATAACGCCTATCGTGAAAAAAAATTACAGTTTTTTTTTTTTTAAATTTTGCTTTTCCCCATAAATTTTTTCGGGAAAAAAGATCTTAAAAATCGAAGCTGTATTTATTACGAAGTTTTACTGTGTTGCATTAAAGCTAAGCATATAAAAACATTTACGGCCTAATTTATAAAAAATAGAACGTAGAAAATCCGTTTTATAAACCCTTTATTAATCTGTTTTTTTATATATAAATAAGGCAGTTAATGTTTTCTTTTTTTTTTTGGAAACCTTGGACTTTTTAGAAAAAAATCAGCAAATCGACACTTTGCACATTTCGAAACAAAAAATTGTCAAAATAACAATAAGTCGTCGAATCTGGCAGCCCTGTTTATGCATCTTACTATTTTTACAGTGGGTGTTAATCTTATATAGCTAATAATTTATTCGCAGCATATACTCTCCGCCAACGCACATGTGCCCATTCAAATTATAATCAGTATTGTGGTTATTTTTGTCGAACTATTTATGGTTTTTTTTAATCCAAATTTTAATATTTTTAATCAGTCTTAAGTTCATCAAATTTAATTTTCCATTAAATTATTTTTATGAAGAAAGGAATTTTACAACATGAAAATTAATTAAAATTGTTATTGATAATTTTTCATTCTTGACTGACCTGAGATTCGAACACAGGCTGCTGGCCTGAGATTCGAACCGAATGGATCTAAGGGAAGTAAATTTTTCTACTACATCGAAATAACCATTGCATTTAGTCTGGGTTCACACTATGAAAGTTTTCTTTCGTCCATAGACGATGAGAGAGGAGAGAAGAAAAGCATGTTCTCTTTGCATCTCACCAATAAGCTCAGACTTTCTGAAAGCAAACTTTCATATTATGATCCCATACTTATTTGCGTTGATTTTTCTGCAGTTACAATCTATATCTTTGTTTTGTCCTCGTTTAAAGCCAGACCACTTTGAGCTGAATCCTTTTCAATCTGCTCCTAGACAGCAATAACATCTCGAATGTGCCTTTCAATAATGTTAATACCAACTGCATAAAAGAGGAGCATTTGGCTTTGATATATACTTGGTATAAGTAAGCTTTTAATCCACTTGATTAAATTTTTTTATTAAAACTGATTTTAGTTTTTATTAATGATTTAATTGAAAACAAGAAAGAAAGTATAGTCGTTCAAGCCCGACCATACGATACCCTACACCACAGTATTAAAAAAAACACATAATGCTTATGTGTCCATATAAATATGGATTTATCCATGTTGATAAACTTCATTAAAATTAGTTTGAAAGTTTGTGAGAGGCAGAAATTGCCCCCTACCTACCCTTGTGGTCCTCTTTTTAAAAAACTGTATATCTTATGTGTCCATATAGATATGGATCTATCTATGGTTAAAATTTCATTCAGATCGGTTTGAGAGTCTGAAATTTAAGCTATCTCCCCTCGTGGTCCTATTTTTTAAAAACTGCATACCTTTTGTGCCCATAAAGATATGGTTCTATCTTTGTTTTGAATTTCATTAAATTCGGTTTGATAGTTCCTGAGAGGAAGAAATTTCCCCCTATCTTCTCTCGTGGTCCTACGATTCGGCCCATTTTCAATAGGCTTGGTCATTGTGCCAATAAAAACCTGTGGCCCAAATTTTACTAAATTATCTCCAAAATTGCGACCTGTACTTTGCGCACAAGGTTACATGGACAGCCAGCCTGCCAGCCGAACGGACATCGTTAGATCGACTCAGAAAGTGAATTTGAGTCGATCGGTATTATTGAAGGTGGGTCTAGGACCAATATTTTAAGGTGTTACACACATCATCACAAATGCATAATACCCTCTCCACTATTGTGGTGTGGGTATAAAAAATTGGCGAGAATTTGTTCTGTGTAGTTTTTGTTTTAAGAAATATTTTTTTAATATCAAATACAACTTCAAACTAATATTTGCTTATTTTAAAGAACATTAAAAAAACCTTTGACGATTACAATTTGTTATTTTTGTTTAGATTTTAATTCTTTGTTCATTTATCTATTAAGGGCCATTATTACAACTTGGCGTTAGTTAAAAGTAGGGTTTTGTCCCACGTATTAAAAGATTTCCGCCATTACAACTTAGCTTAAAACTAAAGTGAGCAATATGTTGAAGGCGACTTCATTCTACCGGGTCGGTTATAGTAAAGTTGGTATAATAAAAAACTTGTTATACGTTCGACAAAATGCTACCTTTAACAAGCAAGCGACGCTAAGGATTTGCAGATATAAGCAAAAATATGCGCTGGCGTAAGGTTAAGAAAACGGAAGTGGATTTTGACTTGCATTGCAAAACTGAATGAGACTGCGAATTTAGCAAGACCTTTTGTATAAAACCTTTTTAAGTAAACTTTGGACTTATATAGATTTAATTTTCAAGCTATCAAAATTAAAAATCTTTGCTCGTTTTCAGGTACATATGGGCATTTTAAACGAAAATTCAACTTTTTTTCATGAAACGCCAAAATACAAATAAGGTTGTATTTTAGGACCATGTTGTTAAACCGTAGTCCCTATTGTTGCTTAATGTAGAGCTAGTTGCGCTTTACACCAAAATATAAAAATGTAAACTATACAAATAAATTTTTTTGGAGAAACTATTTAAATTACTTCTGGCGTTACGTTACAAAAAGTAGACTTTTCACTGGAACAGGCCATCTATATATATTCGTGTAAGTAGGCCTAAATTGACAAAGAATAGCTTATTCAATCAATGTTATGAAAAAAATTTTTTTGTCACGCAGTGTTATCAAAGTCAAACAACCTTTACCACACCAAAATATCGAGCTATTTTGTCTACATTTTAGTAGTTAAAATGTTTGGTTTAAAACTCCTTTTTCATATGCCTTTAATATTAAATTAAAAATTGTTTTGCTTTAACCGAAAATTTTTATATTTTAAATCTAAATTTAATTTAAAATACTACATTACCAACTAACACTATTTCTGCTAAATATTGCCTGCATCTGTTTTTTATTTAACCAACACTTGCTGCGACTCGAAATATGTTCAGCAGCAAAACTAGTATCGTATCTTTTCTAGAGACATTTTTGTTTGTCCATTTGTACTCTAACTCCTACACTTTTTGGTAGCTCATATTTAACTGGTAGAAATTATTTTCTCTTTCCTCTCTTGGTGCTATTACAATCCGATAGTGGTGTTTTGTTAAGTACAAGTGTGTTTGGTGTTGACAGGGGCGACAATCAGAGACGTTCAAGTATTCGAGCCATAATGCTAGTCAGCCACCTTTGTGGGATTTTCAACTTACCAAAGAACCGTTAGATGTTATTGTTGTTTTATAAGTTTGTTTTTTTTTTTTTGTAGCACACCATTAGTTTGTTTTATATCCTCGGGTTAAATAAGGATTTTCTACACAATTTTAATATTTTAGTGCAAAGAAGAAATGAGTAAGTATTATAAGTTTGTTATGAAATTTGCAACATATTCAGATACAAAAAATATTATTGAAGATTTTGATTGATAAAATTCAAAATAATTTTTGAGCTTATAAACCAAATAGAACGATCAACACAATTTTTACAAGAACAAAAACACCCATCGACAAACAACAAATAAGTACCGTTGTATACGAAATACAATGTAAAGGTAATAATGACGAACCATGCGACCTCATATACATTGGTACAACAAAACGAAGTTTACAGACAAAAATGGGAGAACACAAAGCAGACATAACAAAAAACAAAGAAACAACAGCACTACACTGAAAGAATTTTCTTCACAGATCCAATGGTTTTTGACATTAATCCAATGAAAAATTACATTAAAATTCAACCTATGTAACCCTTCATTGGATTAATGAAGGATGTTACATTAGCCCTCCGTTAATGAAATGTTTCATAAAATCAATGAACATTTTGCATTAGTTTAATGTAAAACGTTTAAAGAATTTTTTTTTTTTTTTTTGTTATTTTAATATAAATGTTTTTATAGTTGAATGAAATTTTTAATTTATTTTATCCATTTTTTCAATGTGCGTTTTGAGTTGTTGTGATTTTCATTTTTTTTTTTATTCCTGTTTCAAGTCATCATGTTTTAATAATTTTATTTCCTTTTTCTATTCCGTTTACATTATGTTATGTTCTCGTTTCATAAGCTAACCTTAAAGTTAATTGTGCTAATTCATTTTCCAACCCGCGGCGACCTTCATCTGCCTTCTTTCCATTTTTATTGCTTGTACTACTGCGTTAATTATGTGTATTTAAATTGACATTTAAGAAAAATAAATGTGAGAATTTGTTGCTCTTTTGTTTCTTTCGCGTTGTTTGTTTTAAATCTAAATATTTCTAACATTTAGCTAAGAACCGTATTTCGTTATCGTAATGAATTTTTTTCATTAATGTTATGAAACATTAAAATTTAGAATTTTTTTCTTATATTTTCATGTCTACCGCTAAAAATTTAATTAAAAAAACGTTTTTATAACAGTTATAGGAAGAACATTTTTTTAGTTATAAGTATTTTGAAGTAAAAAATTAAGCTTGTTTTCATTGTTTTAGTGACATTTATCATGGAAAATATGAATTTACAAAAGATTCCTTTTTTTCATTAACTTAAAAACATTTAAATATTTTAAATAATAGTTCCTTTTAATCTTAAAAACCCTATTGAAACTATGTATAACAATAAGGCCCATTTTCACAACTTACCGATAGCTAAAGGTAGGATTTTATCAACCGTATAAAAAGTGTTCCATCATTACAATTTAACTTTTACCTACCAGGTAGGATGAACCTTAATTTACTTTATCGCTCAGTTTAGGTTAAAGTAAAGTTCTAATAATGGAACACTTTGTATAAGGGCGTTAAAAGTCTACTTTAAGCTATCGGTTAGTTGTGAAAACAGGCCTAAGTTGAATTTTTCTTTTGAAAGAGATATTAAGTTGTCTTTATTTAATGAAAAATGTTAACGAAATAACGCAACTCAATTTCGTAGTGTTAATGAAATTGTTTTATTATATTTGTAAAATGTCATTCCCGTAATGAAATTTTTCATTGAATTAATGAAAAAAATTTAATGAAATTTATTCATTAGATTTATGAAGAATAATTCTTTCAGTGTAGCACAACATATGTTACACCATGGTCATACTGCTGATTTTGAAAACGTCAAAATATTCGATAGAGAGAATGTTGAAAAAAAGAGATATACGATTGAAAGTTTACGAATCCAACAGAAAATAAATAAGACGATGAATCTGAAAGAAGACACAGACAACATCAACATTAATTACAGGGTTGTTTTAAATTGATAAACAAATTTAAAAAGTTTTTCACTGTGATACTAGAAAGAGATGTGGTTGAAAATTATTGTTGTTAATTGTTTTTTGTTTTTACAAATAAAATATTTAAAAATATAATATAATCCAAAAAAAATTGTAAGTTATATACATGGCTTAGAAAATACTGTATTATAATGTACGTTTTTACACATATTTAAATAGACACCCCCTGAAGAAGTAGAAAAATACTCTACGAAACGTTGGGAAAAACTGTAATAAAATTGATGTTTTATTTACATCGAAGCTCCAGACCTAACAAGCTTAAAAATAGGAAAATTACTTAAAATTAATCAAAGTTATTTTTGGAAATACAAAATTTATTATTAATAAGATTTCTCTATGACGTACTAAATTCCCAATTTTTATTTTTCATAAAAAAAAAACTGAGATTTATTGTTGAGGGAAAGCTAGGTTCTTTGTGCATGTCACTGGTTGCTTAGGCCAGATCAAAAAAATTATACAAATAAAACCTTAAAGCGAATAAGAATTATAAACATTCAAAGTTTTACCTGTAAAAATATCAAATCTTAAACAGAACACCAACAATAAACATTGAGTTTATCTTTTCTTACATTAGATTGAGTCAAGAATGAAAAATTATCAATAAAAATTTTAATGAATTTTCATGTTGTAAAATTCCTTTCTTCATAAAAAATAATTTAATGAAAATTAAATTTAATGAACTTAAGCCTAATTAAAAACATTAAAAATTTGGATTAAAAACCATGAATAGTTCAATAAAATAATCACAATACTAATAATTTCTTACATTATCCTACAATTCGTCGGATGGCTTTTTTCCGACTCGAATTGTAGTTGTAAGTGGGTTAAAAGAAAAAAAGAAAATAAAAAACTAATTTCTTCCTTTTATTGTTTTCGTAAGAAAATCAAAAAAGACCGATTTGCCAGTTCAGATTTTTTTGCACGTGCACATGCAAATTTATTATCAAAGTTTTTTTAGGAATACAAAATTTATTATTAATAAGATTTCTCTTTGTAAGTGTCATAGAGACTTATTTTTATTTTAGATAAATAAATTAAATAAATTCTTCATCTAGGCGATCACTTGACCGGTAGAGTGTTACAAAAATCATCTATGGTTCACAACTACTTACAATTTTCTACTTCCTCGCCACCACTTTTCGACGCTCGTATTATTTTAAAGGCACTAAAGTGAAAATTAACTCTAAACAGGTGCTGATACAACATAAACTCCTGCTTTTATAAGTGGCCACTTTTATAGTTTTTGTTTCTTATATTTGTTTATTGGCTCTCTTATTTCCTCGTTTGCTAAGTGTTATTAAATCTTTCCTAAAACATAAATAAACACTGATGCAGTAAAAGGTTTTTACTGGCTCTTGAAATTTTAAAATTAAATTTTTGCCTAAAATATTAAAACAAAATGTTTTAATATAAATATTATGCAATGAACTCGTTTCGTTGAATACTTAAGTTATGGTATTTTGTTAGATAAACAACATTTTGATACCAAAAAAAAAAAACACTGAAGGAAAGGAGAAAAATGTTTTTGTTGATAAACAACGAATAAATTATTTTAGTAAACTAAATTATTAACAAAAAAATAGTCAAAGGCTATACAATGGTTTCCTCTGACAGAAATATGGTTGAAGTCACAACAATATGTTTGAAAATTTTTCGATAAAAATTGTTTTGTTAGAGGTGACTAAATTGAAAAAATATTATCTCTCATGACCAAGTATGGGCACCACTACATTGAAAGCTTTGCATGTGTGGCATTGTATTGGTTTGTTTAAGTTTGCATTTGTTGGTTTAATGCTCTTTTGCTCTTTGTTTTCTGTGTATGTATACACATCGTTCGCTCTTTTTGCATTTGCCCATAGCTGCTCATGACCAAGAAAAAAACAAGCATGCCAAATCTGGGTATAACTACCTGTTATCAGTACTTTAATCTTAAATATTTCGTATATGTTGTTATATGGGTGAAACAATAATAAGTATCAAATATCAAAAAATATCAAATAACTGCTTCCAAGAAAGCATAATTTTTTCTGGCCCAGGCAGAAAACAAAAAAAGTTTCTGGAAACGTTGGCAAAACATTACAAGTTCAACTTACTAAAACTGTGAAGATTCCTTAATTGTACTTTATTAGACATTGGTGTACCATTGTACCTTTCGTGTACCTTTCGATCTGAAATAGTACAAAAAAATTACAATTGTAATAATTTTGCCAACCCTGATCTAAACATATTCGGGAAAATAGAAAATTGTGCAACAATGTCGAAAATAAAAAAAAACCTGTACCTCGTTTCTGTATTTCTCGCTTCGTAAAATTTTCCGCATGAAACGTGTGAATTGCAACAAAAATAGTGTGAAATGAAACAAAAAATGGGTTTTCTCACGCAAGTGTTTCTGTATCTTTTCTTGGCGAGAATTATCTGTCATTTTATTAATTTTCCAGCAATTATTGGAAGGATGCGAGAAAAAGTGTTTCTATAACAATGTTTTGCGAAAAGTTTCTTTCAAGAACTGTCAAAATAAGTCGCATTTGAAATTGGTGGCGAGAAAAACAAAATGTAGATATTTTGAATTTAAAATATGTTTATATACTATTTTTTTTAAATAAATAAAAAAATAGAAGGAATATAAATGATGAATGCATAATTTTTATGATGAAAATAAACAAAAAACCATTGTTATATTTTGTTATTTTAAATTTTTTTTAGCCTTTTCTTGTTTTGGTTTTAATCAGCGCTGCCAGATAAATTTGTGTCAAAATCGTCAATTTTCTGAGAAAAAAATATAAGAGATCCTCCTTTTTTGTTTTAAAAATCGTGTAATTTAAAATAAATTTTAAACAAATTTGTTTCGACTTTTATTAAAACATAATCAAACAAAAACAAAGTTAAAGTTCATGGGTATTTAATAATTTCTTTAAATTTATATTTCTTTTGTTAAGCTGACGGATAATTTTTTATAAAACTATTTATTTTCTTTAATCCGATAACAATTAAAAATTGTTTTTCCCTGAAGAAGTCATACAAAGGCATGAGAAAATATCATATTAAACAAAAAATAAAATAAATGGCCCATAACTATAGTCATAAACAAAGCATACTTTAAGAGTTCTAAAGTAAACTTTTATAAAAAATATGTTTTTGATCTACTATAGACAAGCAAAAGCATACTTTACACGTTAAACCTGGTGTTAATTTTAAAACCAGCTGAAGTTGTGTTTAACTCATTTAACAACAGCATCAGCTGTTTTTCGCCAAATAAAAAAGTACTTGCAAAAAGTTAAAAATGTTTATGTTATAAGATGTTGGCTGATATTTTGCAATTATTAATGATTTGCAGGAAAACTTTTATGGAAAGAAACACAAAATATATATGTATAGGCCCTAATTGTGTAAAACGCTAGGCCAAAATTGTTGCCTAGCGTTTTACACAAAGTCTTGTAATTTTGTTGTTGCTTTCTACATAAAATCATATTGCGTGTTTCAACCGTACAAGATATGCAGTGTTTTATTTATATTTTAATTTTCAATGTCGGCTGCTTAAAGTTGCCACTTGCTTGTATTTTGTTGTATGTTGTATGAAAAATGTGCTACATTTAAGGTGGCACCCAGTTTAAGTCGGTTCAATTTAAAACATACTTTAGTTTCGACTATAGTAGCAAAATATTTAAAAGAATGTTTTTATTTTAAAGTTGTTTTTAAATAGAACCGACTTTAGCGTTTGACTATGATTATGGGCCAATATTTTCACAAAAGCAAAAAGAAGCCAAGCTTAATAAAATAAACATACTTCCTTATTTAAAATAGATAAATATAGATAAATAGATACATTTTTTAATTAAATCAGCTTTGTGAAAAACCTAGAATTCATAGTGACAACGTTGTTTTATATTTATATCGTATGTAGTCCGAAATAGTATATTATTGAAATTTAACTATATCGGTTTACAAATGGCTGAGATATAATTCTGTAATTTACCTATTCCTATAAATTTTTTTTCTTTTTTTTTACCTGAAATAGACTTAGTAGAACAGCTGGTAGTTTTAGTTAAAAAAATCGGTTCATAAATGAACGGGTTACAGACAAACAACTTTTTTTCTTGAAGAAATAATGGTTTTGGCCCAAAAATTTCCATATAAGATAAGAATATCAAAAGGGTGTTTCCACAGAAATTGACCCCTTTTAGCTCAAAAATTAAATTTTTATTTTGAATTAATTTTTCCGCTATTATACAAAATAAATGTATCGTGTCATATTCCTAAAGATTAACTTTAATTTTATTTATACTAACAAAAATATATTTTGTTTTTTGTCACCGATAATAAATGAATTCACACGCAAAAAACTTGTAATTTTTATAATGTATTATTTAAACAAAACATTTCAAAGAATTAAATCAGATATTTAACTTGACATATCCTGTGCAAAATTTTACAAAACATGATGTGTGTTTCAGACATTTAAAAACAGCACATTTATAAAGTAACGGCCGTTACTTTGGATACACCCAAATATCAATCATATTTTGTTAATGTATATACGAAATATTAAATGTTCAAAATAAGCCAAATCGGTCCATTTCTTTCTCTCGAAATTTTGCTTTTGCCGATACACTTTTCAGGGAAGAGGCAAACAACTTCGAGGACAATTTTCATAAAAGGGATAAATAAAAAAATTTAAGCTGTCTTGTTTTTAAAGATATTTTTTTTACTAATAAACAAACATATTAAAATATTTAAAACTATCTTATTTCGGAGACTAAGGGGCAACGCCAACAATTTCATTGAAAGCAAAAAAAAAAAAAAAAAATCAAAAGTATTTTATAAATTTGTTGTTACTTTCTACAGAAATTCATTTTGTTTTTTCAATTTTCAACGCCACAAAATGTGAAGTGTTTGAAATTTAAAAATTCAATATGAATTTCTATAGAAAGTAACAACAAAATTATAAAATATTTTTGATTTTGTTTTGGCTTTCGTCACTTTTTTAGAAAAATCATTAAATCGTCACTTTGCTAATTTCGGAACAAAAAGTTGTCAAAATAACAATAACTCGTCAAATCTGGCAGCCCCGTTTTTATTATATTTAGTTCTTTTGTTGACGTTTCGCTTTTATTTGGCACTTAATTACTAGAAATATTCCAGTATAAACAGAATTTGTTGTGTGTGATTTCGCATTCAAATACAGAAACACTTTTATCTCATAAATCGAGAAACGATGGAATTTTTTGTTTCACACTTCATGTAAGAAATTTTATGATGCGAGAAATACAGAAACGAGGTACAGATTACAATGGGCTAAAAAGTTTACACTTACTCAAATTTAGACTGCAGTTGGATAATATCGATACCTTCCCGTAAGAATGTATTAAGCGACATTTCTAAAATTGTGTAGTAAACGAAAAAAACGTTTCATTTAGTTATTTATTTTTCGCATTTTATTGAAAGAAACATATTTGGAAAGCGATTTTCCGAATACAAAACATATTTAAAAATGTGGCTTAGCATAGTTTCTTTGGCAGATAATACAAATTACAGGGTGCCACATTATTCCAGTGAGAAAACTTGACGGTTGATACAATTTTATTTTCACCCTAGTTTCCTTTGCATCCATGATAGGGCAGCGAAACCCAGGCCAAAATCTGGCGCTTAACTTCTATTATAGTTCCACATCAAAAAGTCATTTTCGAAAAAAGTGTCGCTTAATACATTCTTACGGGAACGTATCGATATGTTTCGTGATTTGTAAGATAATACCTTGTAAATGGCGCCCTCTGCTCAATTGGGAGTTAGAGGAATATACATATATACACTACCCGGCATAATTATTTTGACGAAATAAAAATCGTGCATTTTTACGTTCGATTTTTTTCATTTTCTTAAGTTTCTATGAAATAATATTTGTTTGTTTATTTTTGAGCTTGTATAAGTTATAAATAACAAGTAAGAGCGTTATATTCGGCTGTGCCGAATCTTTGATACCCTCCACCGACACCTATATTCAATTATTGACCGACAATCAGAAAGTTTAATGCTTTTTTTTTAGCAATTTGAACTAGCCATGGTAAGCTATGAACCAATTATCCCAAAATTATGCAGAGTGATTTCTGGTATTAAAGGACATACATTTCAATACAGCGGAGAAATTAGTTTTAGCGTTTGCAGTGAATTTCAGAAGGCTGTTTTAGATGGATCTAAGGGTTAGTATGGACCGTATACCACAAAATTGCATAACAGTTATTTTTTGGCCACATGAAGCTAAGCTGGAAGAAAGTTTACCGCAATATCTATATCTGCTACGGTTTTGGGCGTATTTAATTATTTTACCAGAGTGGGCTTTATATGCGGCCTAGGGTAAATTATGGACCGATCTTCACGAAATTTCACAGTCTCATTTCTAGTCCTATAAAATTTTGATGTACCACATTTTGTTATGATAGCATTATTTTTTATGGTTTTAGGCGTACTATACTGTTTTCCGGGAGTAGGGCTTATATGGGGCCTAGGGTAAACTAAGGACGGATCTTCACGGAATTGTACAACGTGATTTCCAGTCGAATAAAACGAATTTTTGCAAAATTGTATATGTATCATTCTGTGGATTATTCCACCATATATGCTAGTTTTTGTAACAAAATGATCAATTGTTTTTAGGTGGTGGTTCCACATTTTGATTCAAAGCTCTGATCCTACTGTACCGATTTTACTGGATTTCAATCCCAAACTGCTTTGGATAACTACAAGCAATTTGACACCAAGTTTGATTATTTCTTTTAAATTTTTCGAAAGTGAGCGTGTTTTCAACAGACTGACAGAAGCACAGACAGACGGACATGGCTAAATCGATAGAATTACTCAAGGACCCAGAATATATATTCTTTATGGGGTCTGAGATGAATAATAAAAAAGTTTTACACGGAATGACAAACTTAGTAACCCTCTTCACAACTAATTGTGGTGGAGGGTATAAAAAGGTATAAATAAACAAGAATTTTAACACAGCCGTTTAAAAAACAAACGTAAAAATGCATGATTTTTATTTCGTCAAAATACTTATGCTGACTAGTGTATATATAAATCACGCATAATGCTTGCTGGAATTTTTGGTGATCTTTTACAGGGCATTTTCCATAGTTTTTTAGAATTTATGGTTCCAACGCCGTCAGTTATACGACGTTCACTATCAAATCATGCAAACGCGACGTCCACTAGGACTCAGAGAAATCCCCATACTATAAGAATGCCAAAAATTAGATGTAGGACAGCCATATTTACGAAAGCTGTATGGGGGTGTGTAAGCTACGTTTCCATTTAATCGAATCTTATTTGAGAGCCCATGTAATCATTATAGAAAATCGTCTGCACGCAAAGAAAAAACATGGTTGTGGTATGATAAGATATTATGATAAGATTCATGATTGTAGTCACCATATTAAGATTATTATTGAATCATATAATGGCTAAATATATTCGTAATATTACATCATAATATTTTTCCCTTAATCATATTATTATTCTGTTCATCATAATAAGTTAAGAAGAAATCATATTATTGTCATGTAAATCATAATATGTTAAGAAATTAATCATATTATCATCATGTTAATCATAATAAATTTAGAAGCAATCATATTATGATACTGCTCCTTTAATAACTGTCATAACAATACAAAATAAATTAAAATTTTTATGTATCGATTTTTTATTTTGTGACTTTTTACAATTTTTCTTGATGTAAATAAAATAGCGGATTTCAATATTTGTTGTTGGATTTTACTACGATATTTTGAACTATTAATTATTTAAATTTATTATTTTTTATGGCAATTTATCTTGTTTAACAGCTCACATATAAAACAATCGACACAACTGATTCAAAATAATTTTACAAATGGCGCTAGCATAATATTATTAGAGTAAAAATAGTTTGATTGTATCTTTAACATAATATGATAAATGTATAGAAAGTTATCATGTTATGGCTATTAAACATCATGATATGGTTGTGGGTAACATAATATATATTTTGAAAGTTATCATAATTTAGTTGTTAGAAAAATAAATATTTTTCGGTCAACAATACTCATGTTTATAATTGCGATAAACATTGATATGTTTACAGTAACTATAATATTGTTGATATTAAATAAAAATAACAATTACTTGTGTGCGACAACAATATATTGTCACATTAAACATAGTGTTGTTGCCGTAACCATGCCCAACCATATTTTTTCTCTGCGTGTGCTTGAAATTTCTGAGGTATAATAACCGCATACGATATCGAGCAAAATTGATCGAAATTTTGTATTTTGGTATCATGACTCTCGATATGGAAAGAAGTGTATCGTTTTTTGAGATGATAGCATTCGATATCGAGTAACCGAAGACATTACATTCCTGGAGTTTTCATTCGATACGTCAGTGTCTATCGTTTGCAGAAAAATACGATAGCTGACTCGATACAATAGCTTACTCGATATCGAATGCGGTTATTAGGCCCCTGAGCTATTTACGAGCAATATTTTCGTCACACAAGCTTCAGCAAGCGCAAGAATAAGGACATTCCTTAAAGGGTAACTTTTTGGAACACTTGGAATTTTAAAATCGAAATGTTTTATTTTATTTTATTATTATTAAAGTAAAAATTGTTTTCTATTAGAGACCGTAAGCAACAGTCATACAGAAAATATTCTATATTAAAACTACAGTATTATCCCGGTTTAACGTATCTTCAGTTAACAGATTTGCGATTTAACGTACGGTCATATTTTTTCCATTGCGTAACTTATATTACGAACAAACAGCGAATTTTTGTGCTCTGTATAACGAATTTTTCAAAAAAAATTAAAAAAAGAAAATAGAATGAATGGAAAATATTAGCATCGATTCTATTTTGTTTTTGTATACATTTTAACCATATTTTAAAAGCGATTTTACTGAAAACAATGAGTTGTTTATAGCTCCACTATGCTCTCCAAAATAAAAATTTGTACGTTACAAAGTAATTTTTTACTTTTGTTTACAAAACAAATATTTGTTTTCTATTTCAAATTTTACGTCATTTTTGTAAAGTTTTTGTAAAGTTGAAACCAAAATGCCCGAAAGAAAACGTTTAACTATGAAAAGGGCCTGCGACTAAGTGCTTTATCTAATAAATATCAGTTGCCAAAGTCATCAATATGAACAATTAAAAAAGCAAAACGGAAATTGAGCGAAATGGAAAAGACTTATTTCGGATCAAAGAATAAAAGGGAGTTAAAAACAGGTGAGTTTCCAAGAATGAAAACAGAATTGTTTAATTGGTTTCAAAACAAGAGGAAGGCGAACGTTCCTATTAGTGGTCCAATATTAAAAGCAAAAGCCCAAAATCTACACAAAAAATTGAATGGTGGAAAATTTTATGAAAGCCATGGCTGGTTCTGTCGACTCAAAAAACGCTATGGAATTCGTTTAATGAATCAAAGTGGGGAAAAACTCTAATCTAACAAAGAGTAAGCGCAGCCGTTTATATCTCCACCATGTACTAATTTAATTAAAATGATATGAAGTACTATTTATGTTGTGTTATGAATGGAAATAAACGAATTTACTTTGTTTTATTAAAATATTGTTGTTTTATTAATAAAAATGTATTAAAAAACTTCGGGATTTAACGAATTTTTCGATATAACGAAAGGGCCTGACAATATATAATTCGTTAAACCGGGATACCACTGTACTTACTTATTCCCAAAAAAATTCGTGCAGCCAGCACAAATGTATTAAAATAGAACCTCAAAATTCAATTCAATTGTTTATGCTCTGTTGTTGTGTTGTTTTTTTTTTTTTTTTTGTTGTTCTGTTATCCTTGTGAGACCACAACTAATTCACACACAATTCAATTCAATACAATAATACAATATAATTCTAAACAAACACAATATTTTCTTCGTTCAAAATAAAAATACATTCCCACATGGGTTCGAAACTCATGGTTATTCATAGAACATGTACAAACATATGACATGTTGTTCTTGTTTTTTTCCAACTAAAAATGTCAAGTTAACAGGATAATGGCAATAAATGTTTGACTCGCTATTTCGTTCTTTATTGTTTGAGGTTTGAAGAGGTTATTTTAAATAAAACTCAAATCATTTCAATAAGAATAAACGTTTTCAGAGAAGAATTGTGTTTGGTTGATATGAGAAAAAAAAAATAAAAAAAATATGAGCTATATAAACACAAGAGCATGAATATTCCAAGTCATATTGAGTTAAAGAATTTTTTTTTTTTTTTTGTTAAATAAATTTTTACGAATTACAAAGCTTCTATTCTGATATTTATCAAAACTCTTACTTTAATAAATGTATGAAAGTTTTTTATTATTTGTCAAATAATAATTTAACTTGCCAGCTTTTGCTTCATTTTTTTTTTCATTAAAAGTTAAAGAAAGCCAACCTTATAAAAATTTCCAAATAAAATATTCACTTCCGTTGTGGTACATTAAAAATTCTTGAAAGCTAATTACTTTAACAATTTTACACAATATAAAAGGAATGTCACAATAAACTACCATCATTTCTGTGACTACTGTTTAAGTTTAAAAACAGAAATTTAAGATAATCATTTCATTAAGTTTTACCAAAAAAAAAAAAAAACAAAAGTAATTTTTTGATTTTTATTTTTTCCAGCAAAAAAAAAACGCATATATTTTTGGATTTTTATATTTTTGGGCAATAATTAAAATAATATTGTAAAGAAATGTACGTGTTATTATAATTATGTCTTTAAATGTTTCGCCAAATGTAATAAATAGTGTTGAGATTTTTATGCACTAAAAATTCGCAAATATGCGCTTAAAATATGTACTAAAAAATTTAAAATATGCTCTAAAAAAATTAAAAATATGCACTAAAAACATACAAATTTCCGTTAAATATAAAATTCAGTCTATTGTTATTCAGATATATTTAAAAAACTCAAATAACTAATTAAAACATTTTTGTTTCATTAAATAAATAAGTACTGTTTTATTAATCATACAACTTTGGCTTGTATTGGAAGAATGCCAATACATTTTGACAAAATATATTTTAATAACCACTTCAATTCCAGATCAGATCACAAATATTTGAAATTTTTTTCATTTTTTAAAACCCTTATTATACTCTCCACCACAATTGGTTGTAAAGAGGGTGTACTAAGTTTGTCATTCCGTGTAAAACTTTTTTATTCTTCATCTCAGATCTCATAAAGTATATATATTCTGGGTCCTTGAGAAATTCTAAGTCGATTAAGTCATGTCCGTTTGTCTATCCGTCTGTCCATCTGACCGTCTGTCCGTCTGACCGTCTATCCGTCTGTCCGTCTGTTGAAAACACGCTCACTTTCGAAAAACTCAAAAGAAAAAAAGAACTTGGTGTCAAATTGCTTTTAGTTAGTTATCCTAAGCAGTTTGGGATTGAAATCCAGCAAAATCGGTTCGGTACACCCAGAGAAAAAACATGTTTAAATATGGTCACCTCCAACAATTCTATGTTTAAAGAGAATTTAAACCATAATATGTTAAATTTAACCATATTATTGTCAACGACAACCATATTATGGTTAAAATAGTACTCCATCAAGAAGCCACAACCATATTATGGTTGCCTCCAAACATATTATGGTTAATAATAACTAAAATATGTTTAAAACTTATAATAGCATGGTTGGTTTTCAACCACAACATGTTGCTCTTGAAAAAAAAAATACTATTTTTAATTTAAAATCATATAATTGTCATATCTAAACATAACATGTTTAGAGGCAACCATAATATAGTTGTGGCTTCTTGATAGGCGACTAATTTAACCATAATATGGTTGTCGGTGACATAAATATGGTTTAAATTAAACATTATATGGTGAAAATTTTCCTTAAACATAGTATTGTTGGAGGTGACCATATTTAAACATGTTTTTTCTCTGCGTGTAGGCTCAGAGCTATGAATAAAAATGTGGAACCACCACCTAACAAAAATTGATAGTATTTAAAAAAAGTAACATTAATAGTGGAAAAATGAACGCAATGATATAACGTTTTGCAAAAATTTGTTTCATTCGACTGGAAATCACGCTGTTAAATTTCGAGAAGATCGATCCATAATTCACCCCAGGCCCCATATAAACCCGACTACCGGAAAACAGTTTAGTATGCCTTTAATCATATTTGATAATGCTATTAAAACCAAATTCGGTAAGTTAGAGTTTTATAGGACTAGAAACATGACTGTAATTTACCCTAGGCCCCATATGAACCCTTCTACCGGAGAACAGTATAGTTCGCCTAAAATCATAATTAATAATGCTATCATAACAACATTTAGAACAACAGTTTTGTAGGACTAGAAACAAGAGAAATTTTGTTAAGATCGGTCCATTATTTACCATAGGCCCCATATAAACCCTACTCCCGTAAAACAGTTTAGTATGCCTTAAATCATTATTAGTAATCTATCATAACAAAATTTGGTACATTAAAGTTTTATAAGACTATAAACAGGGCTGTATAATTTCGTGAAGATCGGTCTATAATTTACCCTAGGCTCCATATAAACCTACTACCGGAAAACAGTTTAGTACGCCTAAAATCATAATTGATAATGCTATCATAACAAACTTCGGTACATACCAGTTCTATAGAACTAGAAACAAGACTGTAAAATTTCGTGAAGCTCGGTATATAATTTACCCTAGGCCCCATACAAAAAACCCTACTACCGATAAACAGCTTAGTACGCCTAAAATCATAATTGATAATGCTATCATAACAAAATTTGGTACGTGACAGTTTTATAGGACTAGAAATAAGACTGTAAAATTTTGTGAAGATCGGTCTATTATTTACCATAGGCCCCATATAAACCCTACTCCCGGAAAACAGTTTAGTACGCCTAAAACCATACAAAATAATGCTAACAGAATAAAATTTAATACTTCACAGTTTTATATTACTAAAAATCACACTAATAAATTTCGTGATGATCGATCCAAAATTTACTATAGACCTCATATAAAGCCCACTCTGGTAATATAATTCAATACGCCTAAAACCGTAGCAGATATAGATATTGCGATAAATTTTCTTCCAACTAAGCTTCATATGGCCAGCAAAAATTTAATGCAATTTTGTGATATACGGTCCATAATAACCCTTAGATCCATTTAAAGCAGCCTTCTGAAATTCACTGCAAACGCTAAACGGAGAAATCACTCTGCAGAATATTGGAATTATTGGTTCATAGCATACCATGGCTCCAATATAAATTCTTCTGCTGAAAATCATTTAAGTTCAGCTTAAACTGTTACGAATCATGATAAAACTAAAAAATAAAATAAAAAAAGTCATAAAACTTTTTGATTGTCAGTAAATAATTTAATATATGTCTAAACCGCAACCAATTTTAATGCAGATGTCTGTTTTTTTAAAGATAAATTAAATATAAATAGACATCATATAGATATTACTATTAAAACATTTGAACTGTCAGTGGAGGGTATCAAAGATTCGGCACAGCCGAATATAGCACTCTAACTTGTTTTTTTTCAAAATGTTTTGGATTTATTTTTAATTTGTCGGGCAATTCTTCGTCCCATATTGTTAATTTTTCTTTCTTCAATATCAATGAATTTGACTTGAGTATTAAGTGAACTAAATCCCTCCTAATTAGTTATTGTTTCACCAATATATCCGTAATTGGAAAATACAAATGCTTACTTACTTCTGATTTTATTTAAATTTAATATTTCTTTTACTTTTTTTATTGTATAACCATCGGTATCAACAAGCTCTTCTTATATTCTCAAATTACCCAAGGTTTTTTAAATATATTTCTAAAGCATATGCCAGACCCACATCTTGTTAATACTGGCTGTGGTAGAAGGGGAATCAAGTGATACATTTCATTGCATTTAATTTCTAATTTCTCTGTAAGGCGGTATAACCCCGGGCCACGCAAGTAACGTGTAACAGTTTTGGATAAAATAATTTAAACCCATTAAGCGATGTAAGCTGCTGGATTGGTTTAATCGAAATCTTGTTTTTAAAGCAAAACTTCAAAAGAATTTATTTATTAATTTTAAATTTTTTTTTTGTTGGAGTATTTGAAAAATTTCTTATAATATGGACATCAAAAAAAAAAATCACTCAAAAATTTCAAAATATGCATTTATAAGCTAAATATGCAAAATTATGCACTTTCACCAAAATATGCAATAATATGCGAAAAAAATCGATGCCATTTTAATGCAAATTTAATGATTTGGAAACGTAATTTTTCTTAGATTATCAACAAAAAACACGCATTTGCATGGAAAACGTATCCCTAGTAATAAATTTTCCAAGAGGGGGAAAAAACTTGCTAAAATATTTATTTTTCTGTCACTGCAGTTTTTTTATATGCCAGACACGGACAACTGAAATCTTATGGATCTTTGTATTACACAGGTTTTTGAGACTAAGCACTTTTTCAGGTAAATTTTTTTTTTTTACTTTTAAGAGCTATAAAAAGTTAAAAAAAACCACTTAAAATTCAGCAAAATGCATGAAATATTTATTTGAATCGATAGTACGGTCCATATAATCTAATGTTTGCAGATTATTTCATGCAAATGTTGACCGTGACTGCGTCTCAAATGGTCCATCCGCTTAGTCCAATTTTGGCATACTCTTTTCAACATTTTGGCCAGTATCTCATGAATAAATGCTTCAATGTTGTCTTCCAATGCGTCAATTGAAAGGGCATGTGTGTATAGACATGAGCTTTAACATAGCCTCAGAAAAAATAGTCTAAAGGCGTTAAATTGCACGATCAAGGCGGCCAATTGACCGGTCCCTAACGTGAAATAAAATGTTAACCGAACTCGCCTCTCAATAAGTCCATTGTTAAGCGTGCTGTGTGGCATGTGGCACCGTCTTGTTGAAACCACATGTCATGCAAGTCAAGCTCTTGCATTTTGGGCAAAAAAAAGTTGGATATCATCTCACTGTAGCGCTCACCACTCACAGTTACGTTACGATTCGCATCATCTTTGAAGAAGTACGGTCCAATGATGCCACCAGCCCATAAAGCGCACCAAACTGTGACTTTTTCTGGATGCATTGGTAGCTCTTGCAATGCTTCTGGCTGATCTTCACTCCAAAATCAATAATTCTGCTTATTAACGTACCCATTGAGCCAAAAATGAGCTTCGTCGCTGAACACAAGAAGCGCGCGATGAACTTTCTTAACAGAGCACGCATTTTGCTAATAAAATTCAATAATTTGCAAGCGTTGTTCGTTTGTGAGACGATTCATGGTTAAATTATAGACCAAACTGAAGATGTTTGACAGTGAAACAAAACACGAAACGAGCGTCAGCTGTTTAAACCAGTGTTGCCAAAAAGATAATAGCAAAAAAATCACCCGATATAACTGATATGTATTAAACAAAGAATATAGTGCATAGAAAAAATTTTCCAAAATTGTTCACCAATTAATTGGCAGTGTAAATAAAACTGAACTGGCAAAATAAAATAACGTAATTTGATTTTATTTATTTGTTTATTTATTATTTTATTAGCTTATAATATATAGATAAGGGCAATAGCAACTTTGGCCTTCAGCTCAATATAATATAAAAGAAAATATATTTATTATAGATATGTATTAATAATTAATAAAATTAATTAAAAGCGAAGAAGAAATAAGTTTTAGATGTTGATTTCTTAAATATAAGTGTGTGTGTTAGATGATTTTAGAAAATTTATAATTTTTCCTATATTTTCATTGGAGGGAAAGGACAAAATTTCAACTGGGTCATTGTCGTCAAAGATGTTAAGTAGCAAATCTGGGGCAGTGTATAAGAATATGAGAGGAATCGCGGATGGGAGATGCACAGTTGCAGATGTTGTTAGTCGGCAGGTTCATTTAATTTAATTGGATTTTATTTTTGTTTTTTCTTTACCCACTTACATCTACATTTGTTGACAAAAAATCAACCAATCGTAGAGTCCCGACTAAGAAAAGATAAACTCAATGTTTATTGTTGTTGTTTTTGTTTAAGCTTTGATTGTGTTACAAGTAAAACCGGGGTTTATAATTCTTATTCGCTTGGCATTTTTATTTGTGTTATATCTTTTGCTGTGCTTAGATCTTTGGATGAAGCTTCCTGAGGATCTGGCCTAAGCAACCAGTGCAATTCGCATAGGAATAGCTTATCCCATCAACAATTAATTTCAGTTTATAAATAGTATGAAATGGTAATAAAGCACATTTAAACGAAACCTTGATAATAAATCAGATTTAATTAAAAATTTATTCAAGTGAATTAAACGTTTACTCAAGTGAATTAAACTTTTAATCAAGTGAATTAAATGTTTAACTAATACTATTCATTTTTTTAATGGTGTAATTTTATTATTTTTTTATAAATATCTCACAATTTTAAATTAAAATCAATTTAAATTTTCCTCTGTGTTTATTGGAGGGGTCTCAGTGCTAACTATGCTCAGGTAGGAATTTGGATTCAGGCCGACAGTAGTGGGAAGACTTTAAACATTGGAAGTTAGACCCATTCTTACGTATTGATGCTATGTTTGGTGTAAGGCAATGAGACTGGCATGGCGGAGGAACCTTTTGTCTAAGTCTCAGAGATGTGCTTCGATCAGTGTAGCAGGGGCCATGAGAAGTCATTCTGAAGTGGCTTTGGATGTTATTCTACATCGTCTGCCTATTGAACAGTGTGTGATGGGAATGGCAGCCAAAACCCTTTTTAAGACTGAGGAAACTGCACAGAAGTCTTAAAGGTACATTTTCTAGAAATGTAACTTGAACTTGAAAAGGAATATTTTGATTTGGTCAAATTAATAATCTTCAGATTGGTTTTTATATTTTTAGAGTTATTAAAAAAATAATGGCAAAGGGAAATTTTATTCATATAAATTTTAAAAATGTCTAAAGAATAAAAGCCGTTATAATGGCCCCAAAAGAAATATTTATGATTTTTTTAATTTATCTGGGTATTTTACTAAAAAAAGGACTAAACAAAGTGTTCAAAAAAATCTGAAATCTATGGACCACAAGAATTGTTCGTAAATCCTATTGTTCTTTCATAAAATCTTAATATCTTCTTACTGAGAAATTAACAAAATTTTCTTTATATCCTTCATTTAAAGATTTAATATCTTTAGGCCCCCGCAAACATTCTTTATAAAACTTTGCAAAAACAATTCAAAGAATTCATAATAAGTATGACTTTGGTTTCAATCCTTTTGGGCTTAATGCCTTTGGCGACGTCTGAGGAAAAACTCATCATCACAAGAAACTACCGCTGCCACAGAATTTGTATGACGTAGAATTAACGGAAGTTTAAAGCAAAAGATGAAAAACACACAATAATAAAAAAAAAAAAATGAAAAATCATTTACTTTATCTGTCCGACTGTTGGTTCTTTCCTCTTAGTTCATCTGTGTAAAGCATTGTTTTTTGATTACAACGGCAACAATTATCAAGACGCCTTCCAACGTCCTGGCAAATGATAAACAGCGGATTATAAATTATTATTATTATTGTTATTATTTTTCGAGTCGTCATTGTTGCTGTTTTCTTTTATGACGATGTCTTTTAACTGGTCCACTTTCAGCATCAGCATAAATTAAGTTAAAGAAATGAATTCATAAAAGGACATACACTTGATGCCATTCCTTACACTTTTCGACCATGGCTAAAAGTTAATCAACATTTCATTAATTATTGTGTTGAATTTTACAATTCAACAGAAAAAGAATGAAAATCAAACTTTATGAAAATGTTAAAATGCGCACAATGAAGGGAAAAAATAAGGACTGGGAAGAATTAAATATATTAAGAAGCATCTACAGACAACTCGATAACAGCAACAATTCACAAAACAAAATGAACAATAAATCAGCTACAAAAAAAAGGAATCAAGAGTCGGGGAAAATGGGCCATTAATAAATTAACGACTTATAGGCAGTAAATTAATTATTGGCTTTATTAATGGCCCATTTCCCCTGACTCTTGACTAGTTGGCCTTTTGTCGTACCTCACTGTTTTAACAAGTTAACGATGTCCGTGGTTTTAAGCTTTATGGCAAATTATGTAAATTACTTAAAAGCTTTCACAGTATTAAAATTGATCATTTACCCAGTTGGCCATGTCTTGAAGACATCCTTGACGACGCGTGTACGACCATATAAAATCCTTGACGACGCGTAGGCGACCGTCCAAGCAAATCGTCAACGACTTTTTCACACAAATGTCCGCAAAATCGTTCACGACTAATGAGCGACATTATCGCTCATATGTCGTTGACGATCATATGGGTGACGCTGTCGTTGACGATATATGAGCGACAATATCGCTTATTATGTCGTCGACGACCATATGGGCGACAATATAGCTCATTAGTCGTGAACGATTTGGCGGACATTTGTTTGAAAAAGTCGCCGACGATTTGCCTGGACGGTCGTCTACGCGTCCTCAAGGATTTTATATGGTCGTACACGCGTCGTCAAGGATGTCTTCAAGACATGGCCAAATAGGCATGAATATTACGTGTCGATTTTTTCTAAAAAGTAAAAAAATAAAAATTTTGAGCTCTTGTTGACATTTTAGTTATACTTACCAAATTAATTAACAAAATAAACAAAACAGCAAATCACAATTGTTAAAAAATAACAGAGCAAAACTAAACCTTTACCACGCACTTTAAAAATTCAACTAAATAATTTTACATGTTTTTTTGTTTGTGATTTCTTTCTTTTGTCGTTATTGCCCCGTTATTTTTAAGAAAAAGTTGAAGCAAATTTTAGGTATTGTCTTTCATCTTTTATTTTTCGCTTATGTTGTCCTCAAACAAATCTTATTGAAGACAAGATGACCGACAATTGCATGCATTTTGTCGTCAATGTGGTTTTAAACACGACAAAATGCATGAAGTAGTCGCTTATGTTGTCCTCAATCAAGTCTTATTGAAGACAAGATGACCGACAATTGCATGCATTTTGTCGCCAATGTGGTTGGAAACACGACAAAATCCATGAAGTAGTCGCTTATGTTGTCCTCAATCAAGTCTTATTGAAGACAAGATGACCGACAATTGCATGCATTTTGTCGTCAATGTGGTTTTAAACACGACAACATGCATGCAGTGGTCGCTTATGTTGTCCTCAATCAAGTCTTATTGAAGGCAAGATGACCGACAATTGCATGCATTTTGTCGTCAATGTGGTTTGAAACACGACAACATGCATGCAATGGTCGCTTATGTTGTCCTCATTAAAGTATTATTTAAGGCAAATACGATTTTAAACACGACAAAATACACGTTTTGTTACTTAAGTTTTCGTCATCAATGTTATATAAGCGACAAATTCTAAATTGTCCTGAGGACATCGTAGACGACATTTGCGTCTAGGACCATTTTGCCAACTGGGTAGTTCAATATCAAGGAAAAGAATAAAAGCAGCCAGAAAAAAATTAAATTTCAATGTTAATATAAGTATTTGTGTGTGTGTGTGTGTGTGTGTGTGTTTGTGTGCAAAAGAAACATAAATATCTAGATTCATTCCTTTTTTGTTTTCTTTTATTCTTTTTTACGAATTTCTTTCATTCTCCTTCAGTCTTATTTTGGCTCATTGGGGATTGATTTCAATTAAACGTCAAAAGGCGCCAATAAAATTAATAGTGGCTGTAATAAAGAACTTTTTTTCTTTTTAATTAAAATATTTGCATCATAAATTAGCAAGTTTTGCTTCTGGTGTTGTTTCTTTTAAAATAATTTTTTTTTTCTAGAAATAGTCTTCTTTCTGCGTGCTGAATTAAATTTTAAATTTGGCTCGTTTAAATTAATTACAAAGGCTTAGTACTTTTGTCTAGTAATTAAATGATATTGTGTTAAAATAGTCCCAATGTAATTTACAGAGATATATTTTATACACAAATATTAAACAGAAAATGCTTATAGAAGTTTTAATTGAGATTCAAGTAAAAATGTATGCTTTTAATATGGTTGAAAATTATTAAAAGTAAATATGGATTTACACTCATTTTCTTCGTCGATCGAACGATGTTCGACTGTCTTAACTGCTAATTAACTATCTGTGTGCCCAATAACACATTCTTGGAAACGAAATTGTACTTAGTTGCGCTGAAAAGATAAAGCAATCCATCCGTACTTAAATCAATCCGAAGTTGTATCAATAGAAAAAAGGCCCATAGACACATACTGCTGACAGCTACTGCCGATGAACCATTCGTATACGTGTGTGATTGATATTTTACTACACAGCTATCAATCATCATTTAAAAATAAATTTCACTACGTAAAATTCAAGAAAACGCCTATTTTGTTCAAATGTTTTTTTTCTCAAAAACTATTTTAAATTTGTTTTAATTTAAATTGAAAAGAAAAATATATCAAAAAATAAATTTATTTATTTTATTGTTCACTTGAACAACTGTCAGCAGTAAAAGTTAAATTCAAAATCAGACCTACCCAGCGGTAAATATTGAAAGGACCGCAAGTGGCAGGCCTTTTTGAAGGCCTCTATACTCCTTTCTAAAAGATTCGCTTCGCATGATATCCTGCCTTCAGAAGTATGCCTTCTAGAAGGTATAAACTTCTTTTTAAAAGACCTTCTGAAATATTCAGTACACATTCGCTACTCCCTTTTTTGAGAAGGGAGAAAGGAAGGTGTTCAGTTTTATTTACTTTTTATTTTTAGTGACCTTCCTTACTCCCTTATTTGGGAAGGGATCGAAGTTGTTTTTAAAGGAAGTGTGGAAGGCCTTGCGCCCAATGACAACCTGTGTAAAAAATAAATAAGTATGGAATGCGGCGAGAAGGGCTTCTGACTGCTTGTGACTGCTAAATAAGGCCTTCTATTAGGCCTCTTTACTCATTCTAGTTACCGCTGGGTATTTTGATTTTTCATACTGCATTGTCTGTGTGACGCATACATAAATAAAAATTTCAAAAATTACAAACACATGCTGATTGCATGAGCATGAGCAGTGTGCGTCTATGGGACCCTTAATGTAAGTAAGAATTTTCTTGAATCAAGTACAGAAAGATAAATTCAAGTACGGATTATTCAAGTGCAAAATACTTAACTTATCCATATTTAGTCCCGCATTCGTACTTGAGATAATCATGAAATGAGATTGTTTTAAGTTAAATGCATTTGATTCAAGTATTATTAAGTTAATTTAATCCCGAATTATTAATTGAAATAATTCAAGAGTGAAATAAGATAGATTCTAACCTAAAATACTTACCCGTGTAACACCTTTGCTTTTTATTTTACTTTTTAAATATGAAAATAATGGATGTTTTTCTTATTTTTCTCTTGTTTTTGTTGTTTCTAAGTTATATGAGATTAAAAAGCTCACTTTGTTATTTTATTCTCAGAGTGGCGCTACAAACAAAAAGTTCAATCTTTTTTTACTTGGCTTAAAAACTTTGTACTTATTTAAGGAAAGTTGTTAAATTTTATTTTGAAAGGCAACATTTGATTATCCAGACACAAAGATCGCATCGAATATTGAGCGATAAGACCCATACATTTTCACCTTAATAGTCACGCGAATAAACAAAATTGCAGAGTACAGTGTACCCAAAATCGAAGAATAATTATTGAACATTTAATGCACCCACTACATGTACATATATCTTCATTTTGTCAAAAACGACGAACAAGTTGCGGTTAAGCCAGCGTGAATGAGGTGGGGTATGCCTGCGGTGACCATATTTTTCAAACGAAAAAAGGACATTTCGAAATGTAGTGAAAATGATAAAAAGTATCAAGGCAATTGGACAGGTTATAAGCAGGGAAACCATAAATATGCAATTGCATGTTTTTCCTTGTACGACCAATGAAAGCAGAAACAATTTATTTATCCGTTTTACAGCTTTTTATCAATTTTGGCATTGATTTGTTAGTGCATACACACAATGTTTTTCTGCATCACTCAGCTGCATCTTTTCCTTAGCTAATGAAGAAGAAATGTTGCCAAAAACGGCGGCAGACCGACTCGATATGTTTTTCGTCATCATTCTATTTTTGTATTTGAAGTATTTAAGTTTGAAAAAATGGAATACGGGATTTTGTTTTTTTTTACCAACTTGAAACCAACCAAAAATTTATTTTGTTTCTTATAATGTTGTTGTTGTTTCTCTTGTTTAAAAAAAATGAAACGTTTTTTACCTGTTATTGTTTTTATTGTTTTTTACAACAAACCTCGTCACACTATTTTTTTCATTTTTCTCATTACTGTATTTTTTTAAAGCGTCCAAAAATTTTCTGCATGTGTTTTTTGTTGTAATTCTTATATTTCACATAAAGAAGCGTTGCTTACAATCAAATAAAAAAATGCAAAAAACGACAACATTAAGGAGCGTTAAATATTTCATACAAAACTATTAAAACTTGAAACCAATAACGCGTATATTATATTTTTGAATAGTTGTCCACATTTTTGTTGGTTAAAAAAAATCGAACAAAAATATTAATTGAATCAGTAAAAAAAATTGTAGAAATCCAAAAAATTTTTAAACAAGCGTTTGTTTGAAAATAATTCGGCAATATCTTCGCAACACTTCTCGATCCAAACTTCTGGACAAAGAATACTCTAGTTCGAGAATATATATACAGGGCAAGATCACAGAATATCGGTATTCTTCCAAAACTTGAATTTTCAGCTTCAAAAAACTAAAGTTGGCTGATGATAACATTTCAATCATCTACCAAAATGTTCGTGGCTTAAGAACTAAACTATCAACTTTATATATTGAAAGCTTCAACATGGATCATCATGTCCTTGTACTTACTGAAACATGGTTAAATAATAATTTTTTAAATACTGAAATTTTATGCGACAAGTTTAATATTTATCGCCGAGATCGAGGTAATAAAACTGCTGGTGGAGGAGTCCTTATTTCGGTTTCCTGTAATTTTGCATCTGAACTTATGGAAGTTGATTCTTCATCTAATATTGAATTAATAGCCGTGTTAATAAAACTTAATGGAAAGCGCATATTTGTCACATGTTCGTACATTCCACCATCTTCTCCGCAAAATATATATACTGAACATGCCGAAGCTATCGCATCAGTTACTCGTTCTGCATGTAATGGCGATTCCGTTTATGTCTTTGGTGATTTTAACTTATCGTCAATAGCCTGGAAATATTTACCAGAAGATAAATATTTTATTCAAACCAAACAGTGTTCCAGTTTCGACGAGTTTTTCAATATTTTGTATGACACATGTCTCTTTCAAATTAATGGCGTTCTTAACAAGTATGATCAAATATTAGACTTAATATTTGTCAATGTTGTGGCCGATTGTTTTATTAAGCGTTCATCACTGATTACATTGCCTGAAGACTGATATCATCCTACAATTGAATTAGTTTCTTCTATTCCATCTAAAACTGCAAGTAAATCGCCAATTAATCATGAGAAAGTTTTTTCTTTTGAACGTACTGACTACAACACGTTAAATAAACTTTTCACCGACACGAATTGGTACGCTTTATTATCGTGCTATGCGGACGTAAATCAAATGTGTAAAGTATTTTAGGATAAAGTTTATTCTTTTTTGAATTTAAGTATTCCGAAAAAAATATCTAAACCATTATCTGGTCCACCATGGAGTAATAAACAGTTAACTCATGCCAAGAATAAAAAAAATAAATGTTATAAAAAATTTAAACTGTCTGGATCTGCTGTTGACTATCGGATGTATTCTATTAGCCGAGCTGAATACACATCACTAAATAAATCATTTTATGATAACTATATTAACACAATGAACTATAATTTAAAACGTAATCCAAAATCGTTTTACAAGTTTGTTAATTCTAAGAAAAGAGCAACAGGCTACCCTTCTTCTATGAAGTTTAGACAGAATGAATCCAGTGATCATGCAACTATAAGCAACTTATTTGCGGATTTTTTCTCAACAACATATTCAGATTCTACTTATGATGATTCTGTTAATTATCCATTCAAAATAACAGCAAAGCAAACAATAAATATACCTTCTCTTGATATTTCTACAATATCTGTGGAACTAAAGAACCTTAAATTTTCGTACAACTATGGACCGGATAAAATTCCAAGCAATATTTTAATTAAATGTGCCGATGCTATTGCCATCCCTTTAGAAATTATATTCAATGCATCAATAAAATATGGTTATTTTCCAGACGTTTGGAAAAATTCGTTCATAGTTCCTTTGTATAAATCAGGAAAAAGTCTGAAGTGGAAAACTACCGTGGAATAGCTAAACTTAGTATTATACCTAAATTATTTGAAAAAATCATCACTGAATATTTATTGATTGATGTTCTTTCTGGAGTACCACAGGGAAGCCACCTTGGTCCGCTTCTTTTTTCACTGTTCATTAACGACTTGCCTGCCGCGATTCAATCTTCAAATATTTTAATGTTTGCTGATGATGTAAAAGTTTTTCTTAGTTATTGTCAAGTTTCTGACCAACAACGTCTCCAAAATGACTTAAACTCGTTTTATTCATGGTGCTTAATAAATCTTATGGAGTTTAGTCTTAATAAATGTAAATATATGCGATTTGTCAGAAAGAATCCGGTACCTGCACAATATCATCTTGGTGGTAGTCAGCTGGAATTGGCCGTCAATTTCTTAGACCTTGGAATTCTGTTTGATCCGAAACTTAATTTTATTTCGCATATCACTATGATAGTAAATAAAGCTAGGGGTGTACTTGGTTTCGTCAAGCGCTGGGCTAAAGAGTTTAATGATCCATATGTCACAAAAACTTTGTATACTGCACTTGTAAGACCTATTCTAGAGTATGGATCTATAATATGGGACCCTATATATAACACACATTCCGATGCTATTGAATCCGTCCAAAAGCAATTCTTGCTCTTTTGTCTTCGTGGACTAAACTTTAATCCAGTAAACTTGCCTTCGTATACTTCTAGACTCTCTCTTATAAAGCTGCCCACCCTGAAAAGTCGGAGGACAATGTTAAACATATCGTTTATTTTCAACATAATTACTGGTGAAGTATGCTCTGGATTTCTGATACACAATATTTCGTTTAATGTTCCTCAACGCCCATCACGTCATTTTATCCCATTATCAGTTCGATGTTTTAGAGCTAATTATGCTAATGCTGATCCTCTTATTAGAATGTGCAATGAATTTAACAAATTCTATAGTTTTATTGATTTTTCTTCAAGTTCAAATGTCATTAAGAATAAAATTATAATGTCATTAAATTCATAGTTTTTATTGTTTTAAATAATCATTTTATATATTTTGTATTGTATTTTATGTTTAATGTACACTAAATTAAGAATATTAAATTTAAAATGTCTGTAAGGATAATCTTCCATAGACAAATAAATAAATAAATAATTTTTTCTGTGTATGAGAAACTTTTCATTTTTATGGCATATTTTTAACATTTTTCAGGGCATATTTTCGGGTTTTTACTGCATATTTAATGCGCATAAAACGCGTTTTTGTGGTTTTTTATCCAAATTTTTAATATTTTTAATTAGGCTTAAGTTCATCAAATTTAATTTTCATTAAATTATTTTAATGAAGAAAGGAATTCTACAACATGAAAATTAATTAAAATTGTTATTGAAAATCTTTCATTCTTGACTGTAGCCGGGCTCGAACCATGGCCGGCAGGTTACCCTGCCATGTTTCGATCGAAACCACTCGATCTCCTCATAGGGATTTGCCGTCTTATACTCGCAGCAAAGAAATCTCCTTTAAGTTAATATTGTATCGAATTTCAGACAAAATATTAACTACAGTCTAATGAATCTTGTTGCTATAGTTTTAAATTAACAAAAAACTTATCGTGACTTTAATTTAGACCTAACTAAGCTTTTTTATAATTTATTTTTTTTATCAAGTCTTATGTCTCAAACTAAAAAAAAATAAATAAGTTAAATACGCTTTTTCCTATTTAAAGTAACGTTATGTAGAAATTTATCAAAGAACTTATTTTCTACATCGGTCGGACTTTGATCTCTTTGGAAAATAATTAAATGATTATTTTGTTCCTTATTATACCTTGGTCCAAATTGCGGCATTTAAATTGTATTATAATTTCGACCGATATCCAATGCCGTAATTTGGCCCCTGGTTTTTATAAGATTTTGTATGCATGTGTAATAAATATGAACTATATGAAAACTTTTATATGGGATTCAGACGAAGACTTTTTAGCTTGATTTATTGGTGTACAATCGATCGCGGTAAAAAGGCTTTTAGCGGGATACCAAATCCAAAAAAAAACTTATTTTCTAAAACACTATCTTTTTTACTTGTTACTCTGTTTAACATATGTTTACCCTGTTCCACTTTTACCTTAATAAAAAAAAGCTCAAAAGTCTTCGTCTAAAATTCTTATTAGTTACATAACTTTTTTGTTAATTGCCAAATGAATATTATATATATGAATGTATGGTAAAAGTGAATTTTAATGCATGTACGTACATTTTTATTTTTCTAATAATAGGCCCTATGCTCCTTATAAGAGCTTAAGGATCCAATATATATATTGTAAAACAAAAACAATTAAAAAAAAGTAAAATTTTTTATCTAATTAAGTGCAATTATAAAAAT